>JAUTXW010004473.1:0-600000 GCA_030620095.1 Kuschelorhynchus macadamiae | reverse complement strand
ATTGTTAATTGTATTAGACAATAGGTATGAAGGTGAGGGCTATTTTCTTAGATTAAATACACAGAAAGATACATAACCCCCATACCAAATACATTGAGTGTTGTGTTTATTTACAAATTCCTATTTACAAACATGAACCATAGGCGGACTGATATTATGATAGTCTGAATGGATAAAAATATTTAAATATCTCGAGTGAGAGATTTTTTCATTGGGTTCTTCGATGTAATTATAGGTAAACAGTACAATTATATCGCTTAAACATATAAGGTGTTCATTTGAGAACTTCAATTTATCGGAATCCATTTGGGGGGCATGTTTTACAGGAAGACTTAGATACACTCCTTTACACTCTAAAATGACTTTATATTTCACATATTTTGATGGCAAAATGTAAGGGTATTGAACACTTGAGCTAAACTCATGATAAAATACGTACTCTATATAATGTTCTTGGCACATTTTGGAAGTTCATAATATAGTTTTAATTTTTTAACATTACAATGTACCAATTTAAGTAGAAAGGTTTTATATACAAATGTTATCTACACTCTTCTAGAGTTTTCTCTCTTAAATTTTTAAAACCAGAACTAAAAGCGAGACAGTTTCCTTTTAATACATAAACAAACATATAAATTTAATTTATTGGTATTTACTATTTACAAAGTGTATAAAAACTAATGCAACTTTTAAAAACCGTACATTTACACAGATACAAGAATAAGAAAAAAAATATATACTTTAGAATATTTGTACATTATTTTTAATTAATTTAGGCACGAGAAAATTGATAGGTAGAAAGTGCTGTCTTTTGTAATGAGTAATGAGTTTTTGTAAACTACAAATGAATTCATAAATGGGAGAGAAACAAAGGTAATAAATAACACAATGTGTATTGTAATGTGAAAGAGGTTCCTTTTATTTAAAAAAAAATATATATATATATATATATATATATATATATATATATATATATATATATATATTAAACACAACATGTTCTACAACTAAACATTGTATGTACAAGAGGAAATTATCTGTTTAATTGTATGAACAGCCAAGTTAACTCTAACTAACTACCACAAGAGTAACAAGTTTATAAGTTTTAAAGCATGAAGTAAAACAGATAATGCCTTTTTACAAAGGATTTCATAGAGAAAAACGTGGGACTACAAGATCAAACTAGGTAAAAGGTAAGAAAAAAAAAAACGTTTTATTAAATAAAAACAGGAACTAATTTTATGTTTTTCTTAAGAGTAGCGTTTTTTTTTTCATTTTCCATATAAGATAAGAGTTTTCTTGCATAATAAGAATAACACAGTTTTTGCCTCAAAAGAAACAAGTCTATAAGTTTTAAAGCATGAAGTAAAACAGATAATGCCTTTTTAGAAAGTATATCATAGAGAAAAACGTGGGACTACAAGATCAAACTAGGTAAAACGTAAAAAAAAAACGTTTTATTGATTAAAAACAAGAACTAATTTTATGTTTTTTCTTAAGAGTAGTGTTTTTTTATTTTCCATATAAGATAAGAGTTTTCTTGCATAATAAGAATAACACAGTTTTTGCTGCAAAAGAAACTGTGTCTTTCTTTTAAAATATATTTTTGATATAAGAATATATTTTAAGAATAATCTTTTCTGAGAATAACACAATACCATTTCTTGAAGAAAGAATTTGTTTTTTTCTTAAAATAAGTTGTTTTGAATAAAAACAATATTTTGAAGAAAAATCCTTTTCTTCCTAGAAGAATTCTTTTTTCTGTGTTAAACACTAGAGAAACTTTTATACTTTACAGAAAAAATCAAGCAATAGCAAATAATACAATAGTATATATCCTACATAACTATTTTAATACATAAAATATAACAATATCGTATTTCTACATATAAGCCCGTTTTTCAAATTTTTCGATTTTACATTAATAACCTTAATGTTACTTAGTCTGATCTTATTCTAATTATTATATAAATTCCTTATATTATCTATTTTATTTTTGCGTATGACTAAATCAGATTTTTAGGCATAAAGAAATATTTTATCTTTAATTTAGTATATCACTAATTAGTAACGTGACTATTATGTTAATGAAAAAGTATAAATAAATATACGGGACGTCGTACAGAAATTAATCAGTGTGTTTTGTATACGTTTTCTTAACCAATGGGTTTAAAAATGTTTATTTGAAGTGTTATTTTAAAGGTCAGGCTCAAAGTTTTTAAAATCTAGGTTAAAATGTTGAACGTCCCTAATAAATGAAACAAGTACCTAGTTCTATTACAATTCAAATTTTACTAAAATCATGGTTACTATACAAATCTATATCATATTTATGAAAATCATTAATACAAATTATCCGAAATGAAAATGACTAGTAGACCTGAACTTTGTTTTTAGATTAACGTCACATAATATTATTAACATTCATTAAAATTAACAATTTCCTAAAGAAATAGCCTGACGTGAAAAAAATGCTTCATTAAGACGGCAATGCACCTCCAGCCACACCCAAATTACATTTTTTGGTTAACTACGGTTCAAAAGTGCTATAAGAGAAATATTTAAAATGACACCATCATGCCATTCCATATTTATTTAATATGCTCGCTGTGGGATGACCCTGGCAATGCTCTAAATACTTCTTAAAAAATCATCCAACTGGATCAAATCTTCCGGGAGTAATCGATGTATATAGAACCATGATAAGCGGACCATGTAGATTCAGATATTTTAAGTTGTTTTATTACAACGTTATCAATGGTCTGTTTAAAGCTCTCTGAATGATAAATGCACATATCGAACAATTTTTCATAAAAATATTACGTATTACTTAAGAAATCATGGTTCTTGGGATTAGACCGTGACAAATTGGAATTACTATCCGACGTTTCGCTTTCGATTGCACGGGGCATCTTCAGGGATCTTTACTCCACGAGATCTGAACACTGAATGATCTTCAGTGTTCAGATCTCGTGGAGTTTACCATCCCTACTTCCTTTCCATATTTTAATGAAATCTAAAATTGACGCGATTTAAAAGCCTTATTTACAGATACGGCAGCATACTCGTAATAAATTTTTTACATGATTGGGATATTATATAATTGAAAACATAACAATTAAAATATTAGATTATTTTTAAAGTTTCCCGATTTAAAGCTATGTGCCGACAATGTAACTTACCTGAAAAAAGATAAACAAGCTCCAGTTTTCCGCACCTGACCACAAACAGTGCACTGTTTAGTCATTATGAAGTTATAAATAGAATTTAATTGTTCACAAAAACTACAAACACTAGAAAAAAAAGCAATAAAACTTGAGAACAACGCTAACCGATCTACGGAATCAATATGACAGACATCAATGACATTGCCATCATTCTTTTCAATTGATCGACACCATGCATTTGAAATTGATTTAATTAGCACCGGAAGGCAATAAAATATGGAACTAATCTACAAAGGGGGATTTTTTAAACAAACATATGTTTACGAGGCGGATGGGGGGAAAATAATCACTCAGTCGTGTTTTATTGTGTTGTTATGCATCTTCCTGTTTACTTAATCTAAGGCTACTTTTTTGTAATAGGTATTGTAGGTACATAATTTAAAATAATATTAATATGAACTTTTTTTTATGAAACGAAAATGGACAGTTCAGTAAAAGTGCAGCACTGTGTGTAATATGCCATATTATCTTATTTTTTGTGTATCGATTATTCCAAATATCCTATACAAAATATCGAATATTTTATCAAAGTTGCACGTCACTATAACCTAACCTAACTCCTGTCTAAAATTTACCTTTGTTTTGGTTTTAGTTCTCAATACATAAACGAAAACATATATTATTCACACGAAAGAAATAGAAGATTTGTATATTTAAAAAGTGCAAAGTTGGACATTAAATGCAGTAGTATATTAATACTTAATACAAGAGGAACAAGAACAAGAAACATATTTTCTATTTATTAAAATTCTGAAGAGCAATAAGACCAATTCCTGATTAAAAATATAATTATAATGAATGATATCTATGTGTAACTTTTTCAGGTAGGCATAAAATTATTTATTACTAAGCAAATAGAATAATACTTGCTAAAAATTATATTTCTGTGCATATTTTCGATGTTGAGAAGCAAGGTCAATTAATCTTAGTTTGTCATTAGAAGTACTGTCATTAGAAGTATGTTTTTACTTATGAGAGCAATATTTTTAGTTACAGCTTCTGCAGACATTGAAAAAAGGGGAATGATATGGAAATGATACCTAGTATATGATACAGTATTTTCATCTAATTTGGTCAACAAACAGCATCGATCAGCATTAGCTGAAGTACGGGGTGATCGCGTATAATGTTACCCCCCTTTAACTTTTTTGTTTCTTACTGCAGAAAAAAAAGTATTATATAAAAGTTTTAGAACTCACTGCATACTATTTGCACAACATATTTTTGTATATACAGGGTGTGTCATAAACAAATACCAAAGCAAAGTTACCTTTTTTTGAATGGAACACCCTGTATATTGTTGCATTTTTGGATTCTACAAGAAATTCTAAACACATTTCATGTATAATGTCCTATATCTAACATGAACCGTTTTCGACTTATTGCTGTTTGAAAATTAAATAATATGAGAAATAAGGTCGCGCAGGTCAAACATGTGTAATGAAACAAACTAAATAACACAAAGCAAAACTACGAACTAGAAAGCAGAAATATAAGTAGCTATACTAAATATAGAGTTGTTCGACTGGTCCTCCATTAACTTCAATACACCTTATTAAGGTTCTTCTTAATTTTTCCAAGGAGTTTCTGATCGACTCAGCATAATCAGTGTTTATTAGATTAATTTCATTTCTTATGAGTTGTTTAAGGTGTTCACGATTCTCTATGTTGTTTGCATTAATTCTATCTTTCAGTGTACCCCACAGGAAAGCATCTAAGGGTGTGAGGTCCGGACTATTAGGCGGCCATTTAATCGGACCATTCCGTCCGATCCAGTTTCCAAATATTTGAGTGAGATAGTTCGTTACTTCAACTATGTTGTGCGGCGGGGCGCCGTCTTGCTGAAACGTAAGTTGGTTTAAACGTGCTAGTGGTAAATCATCCAGAAACTCTGCTAACTCATTTTGAAGAAATTGCAAATATATATTCCCATTTAACACACCTTCAAAAAAATGTGGCCCAATGATTTTATTGTCAAGTATGCCGCACCATACATTTACAGACTGACGACCCTGATACTGGAATTCTCGGTAACTGTGGGGATTTTCTGTTGCCCAATGCCTCGTATTCTTCCTGTTTATCATTCCATTGGTGGCAAAAGTTAACTCGTCTGTCCAAAGAATTGTTTGTAGAAAGTTATTATTGTGGTTTATTATTCCCAGCATTTCACGGCAAAATTCTACTCTTTTCTCTCTTTGTGTGACGGTTAATTTTGGAGTAGGTCTAATTTTGAAAGGTTTGAAGCCAGCTAATTTAAGTGTTTTTTGAATTTTTCCATATGATGTATTTTTTGGATTATCTTGCATTTGCCTTAAGTCGGTTGAAATGGTTCTAATTGACTTATTCGGATTTTCTTGAATAGCCAGTAAAATGTTCAATTCGGTATCCTCGTCTTGTGGAATGCATCTTTTCTTTCTGTCTAAGTTTGAATCTCGTTGAAATTTAATAAATATTCTTCTAATGGTCTGTTTACAAGGAACATTCATCCGTGCATTATTTCTTCGTAGTTCTTGCTGCGCCATTTTCACATTATAATTATTTTTAATATAAGCCATTAAAATAAACTGCTTTTCTTGTTTCGAATAAGGCATTTTTGAATATGAATTCTTACTGCTTATCAAAATTGACAACTTGTGTCACGAAGTTAACCAAGTTAACAATATTGTTATCCATGGAAACCATAAAATACATCTTGACCTGCGCGACCTTATTTCTCATATTATTTAATTTTCAAACAGCAATAAGTCGAAAACGGTTCATGTTAGATATAGGACATTATACATGAAATGTGTTTAGAATTTCCTGTAGAATCCAAAAATGCAACAATATACAGGGTGTTCTATTTAAAAAAAGCTAACTTTGCTTTGGTATTTGTTTATGACACACCCTGTATATACAAAAATATGTTGTGCAAATAGTATGCAGTGAGTTCTAAAACTTTTATATAATACTTTTTTTTCTACAGTGAGAAACAAAAAAGTTAAAGGGGGGTAACATTATACGCGATCACCCTGTACCATTAGAACCTGCTTGATAATTGGGGAAGATATTTAACTTTATAAGTATCGGTAAGTATTAATTCTGATTATTTATATTTAGGAAGTGTCTACTACATGGTCCAATGGACTTTATAAGATTTCTTTCTGTTTAGCAAAGGAAACGGTGAAGCCAAAATGTATGTAGTGTGATTTCTGATTTTTGCAATTTTGTATGTATAGTTTTTATTTAGTATTTTGCTCAAATTGCTTTAGAAGTTTCTATTGCATTGACTTAATAACTTCGATATGTTCATTACTTTTATGAAATGTTTTGTTTATTTGTAAATAGGTTCTGCTTCAAATACAAGCAGAGTCATCGACTTTATATACGAGATAAAGCCAATGGCACAGCTATAGAACTATTAAAAAAATGCTACCTATAATTTATATCTACTTTGAGATAGGAATTAAATCCATAGATATATTGTACCTAAACCTCATTAAATTTACATGATAAAACTCTGTTGTATGTATGAAAGAAAAATGTGCAACTTACTTACATAATATAAATTACCCCTTAGAATAATTAATTTAGGTAGTGCTACCTGTAGTGTGTGTCATGTTGTAAGCGTAATGATAATTAAAAAAAAATGCTAAATAAAGCCTATGAAAAGCGGAGAATTGGGATGGTAACCTAAAATAACCACTCAGAACCCTTATGGAAAACCAACTTCATTGAAATTCACTAATTGTTTTATAGTAGTTTATATATATACATATATTTATATATATTTATATATATATATATATATATATATATATATATATATATATAGTCTCTATTCGGACGCGAGAAAGAAAGCTTCGAAAATGCCAAATGTGATTTTGGCGAAACTTCAGCAAAACTGTTCTTTTCAGAACGACAGTAGTGAACGGATGTACACCCGGAATGAAAACACATTATATATATATATATATATATATATATATATATATATATATATATATATATATATATATATATATCCGTCAAGCCAGCTCCTTGTAGCTAGCAACAAGGAACCAGCAACAAAATTTGACAGCGTACCAGATAAACCTTTGCCATAAATAAATATACAAGGAAGATAAATCCGGATTGTTTCCGAAGGCAAAAATATCTCTTTTATGTTAAAATTGCAACAAAACTTTGCAAACTCTTTTGATGGGGTCTGGCAAATGTCAACGACGTAGTAAAAAAATCATTTATTCCTAAAAAAACAATATGTCTTTTATCATTACCTCAAATTATAGAAAAGTTTGCAGACAGATGGAGTAATATACAGGGTGTCCGGATTTGGTTGCAAAAGCAGGGTACCTCGCTTATTTTTAAAGATAGAACCTTGCGGTTTTCACGAACCTGAGCTAATTTTTTGTGAAACTCATGAAGCCGTAAACAAAATTTTCATAGCCTTCTTCGTTTATGAGATACAGGGCGAAATAGAAAATTTTGCATTTTGGGACCCCCCTCGTATCTCGGTTATCCTTTAACTTAACGCAAAGGGAAAAATTGCTGCTTATGCAGTTTGTTACGCTGGATCCAGTGGCGTAGTCATATTTTTCATTTGAGTTGTTTTTTAGATATGACCCAAAGTTGTGTTTTTTTAAATGGGACACCCTGTATATTTGTCCAGAAATTGATTTGTCCTTTTAAAAGCTTCTCAAAAATATATAATAGTATGGGTCTATTTTAATAAACAACAACAAAAATCCTAATTTTTATAATTATCATCCCAAATTTTGCAGTAGGCCATGCAAAACGATGCCGTTTTCTTTCGTTTTCTTGGAAGCAAATGACATTTCCAGATATCCAGAAAGAAGGCAACCTAATATATCCACTTTTTATCGGATAAAAAAGAATTTACTTAATCACGGATCATTTATCAAACCTCGTACGAAAAAATATAATAAAGAAAATCGGGAGGCTGAGGAAATTACGGTTTTGGCTAATGCAGAAGCTTACCCTACAAACTCTTGTAGGGCCAGTGAAAAGAGCATAGGGATTCCAAAAACTAGAGTTCAAGAAATTCTCTTTCGCAATTGGTTTCGAGAAAGATGCGATATGGTTAGAGATTTTGAAAGGAAGGTTATATGGTCAGACGAAGCACATTTCAGTAATTCTGGTATACTCAACAGGCACAATAGTAGATTCTGGTCCCAGGAAAATCAACACCAAATATTTCCCAGAAGACAGCAGGGCAGGTTTGGTCTAAATGTGTGCTGCTTCATATTAGGAACACATAAAATTTTATATATTTGAGAGAAATCTAACAGTCAATCGCTATATAGAAATTTCAGAGGCAGCTATACCTAATTACTTGACGATGTTCCTCTAGCGCAAATCAACGAAATTTATTTTCAACAGTACGGTGCTCCTGCACACAATTCTGGAATGACGAGATTATTTCTGGACAATAATTTTACCAATCAATGGATCGGAACAAATGGACCTATAAGATGGCCCCCTAGGTCTCCAGATTTGTCGATTTTAGATTTCTTTCTATGGGGATATCTGGAAAATAGAATTTACAAAGACCACTATGATAATGTCCAAGATTTAGGAAATGCAATAAGAGAAAATTTTCGCTATTTACAAAATCATCCCGTTATTTTGCTTAAGTCCCTAAAACGAATACGAAAATTGTGCGAAGCATGCATGGAACAAAATGGAAATCAGTTTGAACAGTTCTTTTGATTTCCTTGGTTACTCTAGTTCTTATACGACAGTTGATTTTTGCTGAAAGGCTTGTTACATAATAATTTATTACTGTTTTGTTCTTGTGTTACATAAATCTAGGTAGGTGGTACTTTTTTGGTGCGAAATATATATATAATATATATTTTGATAAATAGATTTAATTACATATTTATTTTGATTTATTGTTAGGATGTAGATATTGTTAACGACTTTAAATAAAAGGCAGCATTGTTTTGCATGGCCTACTGCAAAATTTGGGATGATAATTATAAAAATTAGGATTTTTGTTGTTGTTTATTAAAATAGACCCATACTATTATATATTTTTGAGAAGCTTTTAAAAGGACAAATCGATTTCTGGACAAATATACAGGGTATCCCATTTAAAAAAACACAACTTTGGGTCATATCTAAAAAATAACAACTCAAATGAAAAATATGACTACGCCACTGGATCCAGCGTAAAAAACTGCATAAGCAGCAATTTTTCCCTTTGCGTTAAGTTAAAGGATAACCGAGATACGAGGGGGGTCCCAAAATGAAAAATTTTCTATTTCGCCCTATATCTCATAAACGAAGAAGGCTATGAAAATTTTGTTTACGGCTTCATGAGTTTCACAAAAAATTTGCTCAGGTTCGTGAAAACCGCAAAAATCTATCTTTAAAAATAAGCGAGATACCCTGCTTTTGCAACCAAATCCGGACACCCTGTACACTTAATACATGGTCTCAACTTAGGTGGAGTGGCATATAGCATACGCAGAGTAAAAAATAATTTATTTTTAAAAATTCAATTCCTTTCTTACCTTAGCTTAAAGTTAAACGACAGTGGCGTAGTAAAAAATTAAATTTTTATTAAAAATCGAATATTTCTTTGTTTTCTCAAATTTAACGAAATTTTGCAGACAAATGAAGTAGTATACACTTAACAGAGCTGTGAAAGTTACTTCAAAAAAGTATCTAGCTACCTTTAAAGTTACTTTCTGGAAATGTAACTAGATATTCGAAGATACTAATCATTTTATGAAAAATGGTAACTAGTTCTTCGTTACTTTCTAAAAGTAACTAAATATTTCAACTAAGTTACTTTGAAAGTAACTAGTTACTTTAAAAGTAACTAATTTCTTTTGAAGAATAACTAGTTACTAGTAACTATTTACTTTGAAAGTAACTAGTTACTTAAGAAGTAACTAGTTACAGTTTAAGAGTATCAAGTTATTTTCAAGGTAATGTGTTTAAAATATCTAGTTCAATGTCATATTTCATTTTAATGACGTCCTTACTTCGGAAGCAACTAGTTTTTCGTTTTACCTCTGTTGTAAGAGTAAATGGTTGCTTATATATATATATATATATATATATATATATATATATATATATATATATATATATATATATATATATATATATATATATATATATATATATATATATATATATATATATATATATATATATATATATATATATATATATATATATATATATATATATATATATATATATATATATATATATATATATATATATATATATATATATAGCTCGTCCGAGATAAGAAGACGCACTCCAGAATTATTACGTAATTTAGTTACAAGGTAACTAGTTACTTTTAGTAACTAGTTACCGAAAAGTATCTTTTTCATCAAGTTACTCACAGCTCTGACACTTAATGTAGGGTCCTTTCTTACGTGAGGTGGCAAACGACAGGTTCCATCCTGGAACTAACTTTCTGGTATATTTATATTATGTCAAAGGTTTAGCTGGTCCACTGTAAAATTTTGTTGCTGGCTTGACGGATATATAAAATATTGGTTTTAAACTCATACCGACAAGATTTGGTTGGGATGAATTTTGGCTCTATGATTTTTGTTAAACAAATATACTTTTCATATTGAGAAAGCTTATTTTTGTACACTTTAGTCAGTTAACCTTACTTTATTTGCCATTTTCAATTTCAATCAATTTTCTAATTTATACAGGTTGTCCAAATCGTACTAGGTGCAGCTCCAGGTTTTTTTTATAAATCACTCCATTTATTATCCATTTCTTGTATCATATTATTTACGCTCGTTTAGGTTTAATGATTAATTGTAGGTATACATTTTTTTTTAAGTAGGTCTAGAACTACAACCTTAAATTTAGCGAATTTCACGTAAAATGGTTTTCCATAAGGTTTATGGTCCCTTAAGGTATCCCTCTCCCAATTCCTATAAGCTTTGTTCAGCATGATTTTTAAAATATCATTACAACTAGAATAATTAAACAAGTAATTGCTTCTTGAGGATTGACCTTTAATGTTTAACAAAAAATTGAAACATGTATATTTTGGATTTTTAAAGTATGTTTTAGCCTTCTGAAAACTTAGTGTGAAAAAACATATTATACCTATAAGTTCACAAAATGTTTCTTTATGTTTAGGTTCGCATAGCTGTTCATTATTTTTTTATTTAGAGCAATGAATTTGAAAAACATAAATTTAAAATTTTTCTATCGTTTGGAATATTTAATTGTCTATTTGCTCATGCAATAAATAATAATGCAAGAGTACAATTATTTATTTCAGTCAAGAGGACAATTAAGTTTATTAGGGCTTTAAAATGTATAGGTTTTTGAAGTAGTATTTTGTCATCTTTTAAGCAAAATAATAGTAACAGATATAATAAAAATAATAATAGTGCAGTTTGTGTTAGTAAAACTTTGTTAAGATAATTTTTATACCTTGCAGGTAAAACTTAGAAAAGTAGTTGTTCTTATATAAACATTTTGTGTTTTTATTTTTAGGTATTTCAAGCTGAGTCAAGTCCCTGTAAAACACCACCTTACATATCATGAGAAATCAGCAACATTGGAAACTATATTTCAACTTGTAATTACTCGAACAATAAATTATTTTAAATTTTAATATTTTTTTTTGTTTAGAAAATAAATAACTTTTTTTAAGAGCTTTAAAAAAACTAACACATCAAACTAGAATTTTTGACTTAGTTATAAGACAATGAATGAATAACTATTTCACTCATATCTTGAAAGATTTGTGACCAAACTTAAACCTAGAAAATTACTTATTTTTAAGCATTTTCAGTAGACATACTGAGAGGCAGTGACATATTAAGAAGGATGGGGGGTTGGCGTTAATCCCCTCCCACAGCCACTTTTATTTTTAAACTAAAATGATAGAAATAGTATAAAGTAATGACCTTTTTTTTTAAAATCGGAGAGTAAAACCCCCAGTGTCAGTTTTATGAAATTAAGTAATTTTTTTTTTGTATCATATTATTTACGCTCGATTGGTGTAAAGAACTAGAAGTGAATACTTTTTTTTTTATTTTAGATGTTGCAATTTTTTATCGTCTTAAACCCCCCCCCCCAGAAGCAATTCCTATATACGTCACTGCTGAGAGATATACAGAGTTGGATAATAATGATCTCCCTACTAAGTTAAATTTTATTTATAAATTATTAAGCATATTTCCAAAAGTTAAGAAATGAAAGTGGAACTATTATTTTCAACTGTTTCTCTTGGTACCTACGGACCTATTGAAAATTTCCAAATGATCAATTTTGATTTATTTTCAAATTTAAGTCCAAAATATTTATTTACATATTATACTGAGGCTGACAAAATATGTATTTTTTTAATTGAATGCTCTGTATATTTTTTACACATAAGAAAAACTAGAAGATACATTTCCAAAAAATTGCATTTCTGATTTTCTAAAATACCTATGATATAAAAATGCAGGCACGTAGCCAGGGGGTCTAGACCTGAAGATTTGACCGTTTGGACCCCCACCCTCTGAAATGAATTTCTCGTCTGGACACCCCGAATTGAATTTCTGGCTACGTGCCTGTATAAATGGGCACTGATTTATATACTTCTTAAAATTGAAATTTATACCTCTCTATAAATGTTCATATTATGTCAGGACAAACAAATTCCAAATATATCAGTTAAAAATAGAGCAATTTAAACTTTTTCCAGGGCACCCCATGTAAAAAATTATATTTGCCCACTTTATATTTTCAAAATTACTGTATATTTATTTATTCTTAACGTTGCCTAGCTCACTACAGGGAATACGAATAATAATAATATAACAAAGAAGCAATTAAGAATAATACTAAATAATTAAACAAGTAATAACCAAAGAACAAAAAAAATGAATCCAGTCAATATAATTTTTCAGAGTTTTCATACTTCGTAAAGTAGTAATTTTTACTAACAAAACTGCCTCGAATATAAATTGTATTTAGTAAATTTGTTTGCCATATCATGATTCATGTAATGTATGTCTTTTTTCTAAATCTATCAGATGATTTATTTTTTATAAGTACTAAATAACTAAAAATGCAATTTTTAACTCATTAATTTAGTTAGTATCTAAATAACCAAAAAAAAAAAAAGATTTTCTCTAAAAATGTGTTTCTAAATATAGTTAGTATAAATAGTAAAAATATTAAGAGAAAGATTTCTTTATAAGTCAATCAGTTGGTACAAGATACACCAAGATAATTTACTTTCACCTTCCTGTTTTTTTAGGGGCCTTTGTATGCTCAATAAAAATAAAATTATAGTTCTGTTGACCGCATTAACTTTTTTTCAATATGTATGTATATCTATGCTGTAATTAAAAAAATCTTACAAAAACAACCTGTGTCTACTATATTATCTGAATACATTTTATCACTATTGAAAGTATACATTAATTTTTTAGATAATAAAGAGAATAACTTGAGTTCTTTGTTTATTTAAAAAAGTGGTACCTTGAAATAGGTAGCTCCAAATACCTGCCAGTGTTTTTAAAAGTATCATATTTTCTAATGTCTCTAAAATATCTTTTATGCCGCTCTCTGAAATTCGGTTATTAACATGAAAAGCCTAGTACTGAAGTAGAGTATATGAAATAAAATCCACTAAAATTATCACAATTTCTCACTGTAAACATTTAAATTTAAAATCCCCAATTATTTGTGGTTCTTCTGGATTACAGAAAGAGTAGGTATTATGTATAATAATTATTCGATCACCAATTCTGGCCAACTCGTACTGGGAATGCCGCTTTATCTTTTCTTTTAAAAGTGTTCAAGTGTAGTTTAATACAGATATTGTGGTTATTCAGACAGACCTAATAGCTGCAGCTGCTTGATCCTTCATCACCTTTTCATTATTTCCAGACTAATAAAATATGGGCATGCTAATAAACTAGTAACTTTGTTCGTGTATTGTATGTTTTCCTCAACATCAACAAAATAATTTAAGGTTTAGAGTAATTGTCAAATCGGAGTGCAAAACATGGCTTATTTGAAATCAAAATATGCATGTAATTTTCCATTTATGAAATGATTGCTATTTCTAAACAGCTATCTATTGTTTGTTAAGTATGGCACACGGTTCTGAAACAGCGACGCAGGAGGGAGGTGAGGTAAAATCTAGACGCTAGCGACTATTCGCAAGGTCAAGCTTCTAATCCTATTGAAACATCATATAATGATTATGAATACCAAAATTTTGACTACCCACAAAACTACCCCAACCAAGATTACGATTATGATCAGTGCCCAATAGAGCCGATAGGCCATACAAATTACCAGGATTTTCTTTCTCTCCCAGTGAACCCTCAGCCCCCGGACCAAAACTACCCAGAAGTAGATCCCCTAGTAGAAATCCAAACTCAAATCGAAACAATGAACTTGGACGACATGAACCCCGATCTGAACTTCCCCGAACAGACATTTCTTTAAGCCCCTTTCTCACAGTAAATTCTAAAAACTTATATTACATCAAAGATGCCACTGAAAAATATAAGTTACTTATAGATTCCGGAGCTGGAATTTCTATTTTTAAGGAAAGTACTGTTCAGAATTTTCGAAATAGATCACCAGAGAACGTGACCATCCAAGGCATTACTAATCAAAAGCTTTCAATCAACGAATCAACCCTTGTCCCTTTCGCTCCTAATGACCCTCATAAGGTCTATATTTTTAATTTAGACATCGATTTCGATGGTATTTTGGGCTTGGATTTCTTAGAACATTACGAATGTGTGATAGACTTAAAATCAAAGCAATTAGTTACCAATTTTAAAACTATTCCTTTATTTAAAGTAGATGGTGAACAAAAAATCGAAAATCTTACGTTAAATAATAATTGCAACAAATATTCAATAGAAGCCCGAACGGAACGAATTTTTAAATTAAAATGTGATCTCGTTAACACTGATGCCTTGTTAGTTGCGCAAGAAAAAGACAAAGTTAGGCTCCCACATGCTTTAGTGCGAGTTAACGAACACGGTGAATTTTTCACTTCGATTGTAAATACAAACGCTATTCCAAAAAATATCGATTTCTCCGATATAACCTTAGACCCGATTAACGACACCTCTGAACCTGTCTATAATATAACCGAACCAAATTTAAAAGAATGTCAACACGACAGAGTCTCACAAATGCAAAATTTATTAAGAACCGAGCATTTAAATGAGGAAGAGAAAGAACTTGTGACAAATGTTTGTTTAGATTTCTCTGATATTTTTTACCTTGAAGGAGACGTCCTTTCTTTCACGAATGAAATAAAACACTCAATAGAAACAAACAACGCTCGTCCTGTTTTTACTAAATCGTACAGATACCCACAAATACATGAGGACGAAGTAAAAAATCAAGTTAACAAAATGTTAGGCGAAGGTATCATACGTCCGTCTATCTCACCCTGGTCTTCACCAGTCTGGGTTGTCCCAAAGAAGCTCGACGCTTCGGGAAAGCAAAAATGGCGCGTAGTTATAGACTACCGCAAGCTTAATGAGCTTACTGTGGACGATAAGTATCCTTTACCGAACATATCTGACCTCCTCGACCAGCTAGGGAAGTGTGAATATTTTACCACCCTAGATCTTGCCTCCGGATTCCACCAAATTGAAATCGACCCTAAGGACATCCCAAAGACTGCTTTTTCAGTAGAAAATGGTCACTACGAATTTATTCGTATGCCCTTCGGCCTTAAAAATGCGCCGTCTACCTTTCAAAGGGTTAAGGACAACATTCTGCTTGGCATTCAGAATGAGCGTTCCCCCCAATCCACGAACACATTTCTCGCATAACAGAAGTATTCAAACGTTTAAGAAAAGCCAATCTAAAAATTCAGCCCGATAAATGTGAATTTCTCAGAAAAGAAGTCGCCTATCTTGGACATCTTATAACCCAAAATGGTGTTAAACCAAACCCATCAAAAGTAGATTGTATCGTCAATTTTCCCGAATCAAAAAATTCTAAAGGCATTCAGTCATTTTTGGGACTGGCCGGCTATTATCGACGGTTTATTCCCAATTTTGCAAAAATCTCAAAACCATTAACCAAACTTCTTAAAAAGGACACTCCTTTCTCATTCGACCCTGAATGCAAATCAAGTTTCGAAGAACTGAAAAAAGCCCTTATCTCTAACCCAATTTTGATATACCTAAATTTTCAAGAACAATTGTTACTAACCACGGACGCAAGCGCGTTTGCCATTGGCGCTGTTCTATCGCAAGGACCAATAGGCAAAGACCTCCCTATTGCGTATGCGTCTAGAACCTTATGTAGTGCGGAAACAAAATATTCGACAATAGAACGCGAATTACTTGCAATCGTTTGGGCCGTAAAGCACTTTCGCCCCTACCTTTTTGGGAGAAAATTCATTCTCATTACGGACCATAGACCCTTGACGTGGTTGTTCTCGATAAAAGACCCAGGAAGCAGATTAGCTCGTTGGCGTCTTAAGCTCGAAGAGTATGATTATAAAATCGAGTACAAACCCGGGAAAATTAATAAAAATGCCGACGCGCTATCTCGGATTAAAATTAACCATTTCCAAGAATGCGCAAAACTCCAGTCTAAACTTCAAATATTTGCCTCTAACAAAGACGACGTACGAAACAGACCGTCAACTAGCAAAGAAACATTCCAATCAGACAACGAAAATGGAGACGAACCAGACACAGAACAACTAACAGAGGAATATAATCGTTTTGTACACCTCTATAAAACTAAATCCATTATAGATTATTCCAAAATAGAATCATCAAACTCCCAACTTTTAGACAAGTGTCATAAAAATTTCATTACCTTCTTTCGTCGAGCAAAATTAAAGGACATCCACCTTAAAATCATTGAAGATATTTTTGAGGAAAACTTTCACTTTGTAAATAACAAAATAAACATTGTGTCCAGCAAAACCGTGAAAGATCGGAAATATTTTATAATTCCTCTGCCATCTGACAACGACATCGTAGCCCAATACCTCTTTTATGCCCTATTTACTGGCAAAGACAATTTTGACGCAAAACATCCGTATTGTGTCGAAAATAACTTAGAACTCCCAATTTTGGAAATGCTTTCATTTATCCTTTCCGACCTAGACGTTAAGTTCAAAATATGCCAAAATATTGTAAAAACACCTGATGAGGATCAAATCCCCATTATCCTAGACCACTATCATTCCGGAAGAAACAACCTTCACCGCGGAATAAATGAAACTATTAAAAGGATAAAGGAAAAATATAATTGGCCCGGATTAACGAAAGATGTCGAAAATTTAATCAAAAAGTGCGAAATATGCCAAAAAGTAAAATTTTGTCGAAAAAACCTCAGTACACCCCTCGTAATTACCGAAACCCCGAAAACACCATTCGAGAGGATTAACATCGATCTTTTTGAATATCCTGTTAGTAATTACGCTCTCACTATTAGGGATGAACTGACCAAGTTCACACAAGCTTATCCCGTTTCCGATAAAAAAGCCTCGACAGTCGTGAGCACACTCCTACTATTCTTCCAACATTTCGGCACCCCCTTAAGGATACATTGTGACTATGGCCGTGAATTCGACAACGCTTTAATGAAGGATCTTTGCGGACTCTATGACGTAAAATTGACATTTTCTAGCGTCAGTCATCCACAGTCAAATGGATCTCTTGAGCGATTTCACGCGACCCTGACCGAAATGATCCGAGTACCATAAAGCTGAAAACCCAAACGAACACCCATTCAATATTCTCCCTTACGCCATTATTTGCTACAATAATACCAAAAATAAGACACATGATTTTACACCGTATGAGCTCATCTTCGGCCATACATCTAGCCGTCCACCCGAGACCCTTTATAATCAAGAACAACTGATTACAAAATATGTCAGAGACCTTAACAACAGAATGGAACATTACTATAAAGTTGCACGGACAAGAACAAACGCACAAAAAGAAAAATCTAAAATACGATTTGACAACGCAGTTAAACGAAACACCACCGAATATAAAATTGGAGACAAAGTCTACGTGAAAGAATCCCAAATAGTCACTAAAGCTAACAACAAATTTAACGGACCTTTCGAAATAACCGAAATCTTCGGAACTTCCGCAACAGTAAAAAATTTATCTACGAACCAATATTCTAAAATAAATTTTGATAGACTAAAACCTTTCTATGACTAGTCTATTCTTTTCAGACTCTTCGGGATACTGTCAGCCATGACATCCCAGTTTACCATTACTCCAATAAACAATACCGTAGGACTGTTTTTCCATGAAGAAAGTATCATCAAAATATCAAACGAAAAATGGACGCTTCTGGTCTATAAAGAATTGAAACCCTTAAAAGAAGCCATCTCACACAACGACAAAATTCTCTCCGAACTAATAGACACATATGAAATACCTGAACCTAGAATTTTAGCCTCTAAAGTGGACGTACAAACACACATTAGTCTTCTAAAACAACTCGCCAACGCCGTTAATCAAAAATACAGAGAAATAATCGCGGACACTATTTTACACATTGGTACTGTATGGAAATCGATTACAGGTAATCTAGACGCTTCGGACGGAGAATACTTCAACGATTGCATAGAAAAAGTAACACGGAACGAACATCAAATCGAAAACCTCTTAAAGAACCAAATTTCCGTTACCACATCTGTAATTAAAACTTTTAATACTACCATTCGCAAACTACAAATAGACGAGGAAACTTTTAACAATAATATCAAAGATATTCAAAATTCAATCAACAATATATCAAGCGCGATCGATTTTTATGAAGGGCAGATAAAGACTATTAGTTTATGTGAATCGTTAATGGAAAGCTATGCATTTTTAGAAGATTATCTCAATGACATCTTGGATGCAATAACGTTCGCACGTTTAAAAATACTCCATAGTTCAATTATAACCCCACAAGATATGATCACCTCGTTGCAAGAAATCTCTAGATCTTTAATAAAAAACAACTTACCATTACCTACTTATTCATCAAATGTAGCAGAATATCTCGATATAATTGAATTAGAAGCATACCAATCTGATCAAAAAATTATTTTTGTACTAAAAATCCCACTAACCGAACCTGAAACCTATACCCTTTATCACTTGTACCCTATCCCGATCTTGGACAATCGAACAGGCTTCCACCACATATTACCAACCACTAAAAAATACATTGCGCGTGATGATGATTCATTATTGTACATATCATTCCGAAACTTGGACAATTGCAAACAGCTGAAGAGCAATACAAAGATCTGCTCTGATGTCCTGCCGTACCCAATCGATAGCGACTCCATCTGCGAGGCCCAGCTACTGAAACAACAGACACGACTACCAGCAACTTGCCAGACTTCTGTGTTGCTAGCCAAGGAATACAACGTACAGGAACTCAACCAAAACTATTGGCTGATAACAGTTTCTGATCCCTTGCCAGTTACAGTGAAATGCGGAAGCAAAAACATCGTCACCAACGTAATCAACATGAACTCATTACTAAAATTACAACCGGAATGCAATGCCTTCATTGGAAGCACAAGGTTGCACGCCAAATACCCCATTGACAAATACAAAACTGTCACATACCAAAATCACCCGGTAAAAATACCCTTCGAATGCTGCATTCATCTTCCCAAAAAGTCTCAGATCCTAGATCTGAAACCTCTCAAACTCAATAAACTTGATATTGAGGATCTAAATATTGCCCAACACAAACTCAATCAGTATTCTGACGAACTAAACAATCTCATCAATGAACCCTTTGTGACCAAACATGTTCATTGGTTCACAATTTTCACTATTACCCTTATTGTTGCACTTGTAACTCTATACATCCTCTGCAAATGTCGACGTAAAAGACACCCCAGGACTGGTATAGCAATTACAAACGACGATAATACACCAGCACCTCCAGTTCCCAAGTCCAGAGACGCTGTCCATCAAAGAATAAGGAACTTGATGCCCAAAAGAAGACCAAGTGCCAATCCCGATAAGACCATAGAAGAAGCAGTAGAACTTCAATTCCACCAAGGCTTGTAAAAGTCGCTGCAAGGCAACAACTTTTCTTTTATAGGGGGAGTTGTTATATCCGCTGATAGCCACGTGCAGGTGATGACCTTCGGTCACACGGTATCGAGCACAGGAAATTGCGACACCTCCGAGAATGCCGAGCCAGCAACCAGCCATTTCGCACGGATAGAAGACGCTGCATCAGCATTCAAATTAATATAAATTGTTTTGAATTGTAAATAAATAGTCAGTTGACATTTTAGGCTGTTAGAATGTTAGTTTAATTTTTGAAATTATAAAGTAGTGTCTTTAAGTATTAATAAAATATTTTTTTTAAAAAGTGAAATTTGGAAAAGTGAATATAACATATATATATATATATATATATATATATATATATATATATATATATATATATATATATATATATATAGATATATATATATATATATATATATATATATATATATATATATATATATATATATATATATATATATATATATATATATATATATATATATATATATAAATGTACATGTATATATATATATTTATATATATATATATGTATATATATATACATATACACATATATATATATATATATATATATATATATATATATATATATATATATATATATATATATATATGTATAAGCAGACGGAATTGCTAAAACATATTTTTGGCATCTAGGGACGCTAAAACGTGAAGATATGTAAAACCTGAGAGGGTGATTTGTTCATGATTACAAACATTTTATTTGACCACCATTTTATGCCTCCATATTGTAAAATAGTTTTACTAGTAGATCCCTATACCACAATTAGTTATGGTACACTATTGAAAGTGAAATCCATTGAAAAGATTTTTCAGACTGAATTTTTTGTTTTGCCATCTTGGATTCCTACCAAAATGTTACCAGTTTATACTAAATTTGACGTTAATTTTATTCCGCAATATTTAATTTTTAACCAAAAAATGAAGTCAATTGATTAAGTAGGACCTATACCCCGAACAGACCGACCCCGAAACGTGAAGATCTGAAAAATCTCGGATAATTAGCAAGTAAGAATAGGATTTTTCTTCACGTCGGAGTAATGTCTTAATTTTTGCTTTCTGTTCTGTAGGTCTGCCTGTTCGCGGCATAGCTAAAAACTACTTCGCTGATTTTGTTCAAAAATAATATTTTGGTAAACATACAATATGGCAAATATGGAAAAAATGTTAAAAAAAGTGTCATTAAAAAACTATTTATCCAATTTGTCTCAAATTTTGCGCAAACATTAAGTATTATGTTGAAATCAACTGGTAACATTTTGGTACGACTCCAAGATGGCGGAACAAAATGGCGGCTTAATAAAATATTTAAAAATTCAGTCTGAAAAATCTTTTCAATGGATTTCACTTTCAATAGTGTACCATAACTAATTGTGGTATAGGGATCTACTAGTAAAACTATTTTACAATATGGAGGCATAAAATGGTGGTCAAATAAAATGTTTGTAATCATGAACAAATCAACCTCTCAGGTTTTACATATCTTCACGTTTTAGCGTCCCTAGATGCCAAAAATATGTTTTAGCAATTCCGTCTAGAATCCAATATGGCCTAACGTTGAAAAGTTATTACTAAAAAAACTGATCCAATTTGTCTCAAATTTTGCACAAAAATCAATCAATAGAAATGAACTCATTTTGATGCGAATCCAAGATAACAAAACAAAATAAAGGCCTAATAAAATATTTAAAAAATCAGCCTGAAAATACTTATTAAATTTATTTCAATTTTTGTGCAAGAATTGAGTGGGATGTAGAGATAAACTGGTAAAATTGTGGTACGAATTTAACATGGTACAACAAAATGGCGGCCAAATTAATTTTTTTTTGAAAAATCAACGTAAAAAATCTTATTCAATAGACTTTAAATTTTGCAGAAAAATTAAATGTGTTAAACTGGTACGAACGAGTTAACGAAAAGGCGATATGTATTAATGTTTAAACTAATTATTGAATTTATTTTAAAATTATTCCCAAAAGTCAAGTGAGGGAGGCATAAGCAGAAACAAGCTGGTAAAATATTGGTAGGAATCCAATATGATGGAACAAAATGGCGCCCAATAAAAATGTTTGAAAAGTATATGTAACACGTACATACTGTGACGATATACCGAACTAAATTGGGTCACATTCCACTATTCCTAACAAATGGAAAAAAATCATAATGGGGGAAGTTTTTTTTTTGATATAATAATATACGATAAATAAAATATAGCATTTTTACAGGTATAAATAATTTCTTAAAAAAATTTAAATAAAATATTTTAAAATAGACCTTAAATCGAACGAAATGCACAATTTAGACATTTTAATTTTATTTTTCTCTCAATTCTAATACAAAAAATATAAATTGAAAATTTCTTTGAAACTGGTAGGCAGTGTATTATGATGCTAGTTTATTTACAATACTTCGACTATTATAGTATTTGGGGTTATTAACAAGCATGTATTTGCTTGGAAAAACCTGTTTATACTGTATTTCTGCATTTTAAAATAGTTGCATTCTAGTGAACTGTTTTACTCCGTAAGGTTACATATTATAGTGAAAAAATGTTTTTTAAACCAGAAAAATGTTTAACGCCTTTTTCCTCTCGAAAAACAAAATGCTTACCGGTTTATAAACTAAAAAAAAGTCAATCGGTTAAGTAATTTTTAGCTTTGCCGCGAACAGATAGTCAGACCGACAGAAAAAAAGTTTTTTGTCATCTAGGGACCGTAAAATGTGAACATTTGTAAAAACATGGGAGGGTGATTTTTTCACGATGTCAATACAATATTACAAATACCGATTTTTTTACCTCCAGATTTTATTTTATGAAACAAAATTAAAGTTTGTTTTATAAAATAATTAGAAAATTAAGACTAGTATGGTATTTGCTTTCAGGTATTTTCTGAAGCAAAAGTTTATATATATATATATATATATATATATATATGCATATGAATATATATATATATATATATATATATATACAGGGTGGCCCAACGAAAAGGTCCCACCCTTATTTATGACTTTCCTGGTATATTTTGGGAAAAACGCTTGGACACGTCAATTTTGATTTTTAGGGGGACGTCTTTTCATGTATGATTGTATAATACAGGGTGTTCCAAAAATAAGATATCGCATTACACTTGACATTTTTAAATGGAAACCCCCAATTTTTTTTCTATTTTTGGATTCTCCAGGAAGTTTTTAGTAACTTTTGTATAATAGAGTTTATACCTATCTTCAACCATTTTGAAGTTTTTTTAATTTTTTTTATAAAATTCGCCTCATTTAATTTAGTACTGATAATACGGAAAAAAATAATAATCACCGATACCAGCAAGAAATTTAGCATCCGTCAATGTCATCGTAAATCATAGAACAACTTTATCTTTGATTTGAAATCGTTAAGTTGCCTAGTTCTATTATAATATTTTGCAATGATTTATTCAATTCAAGAAAGGGTCGAAATAACGAAACTGTATTATCAAAACGGAAGCATTGCAAGAGCTACCGCCCGGTTGTTTAATGCGTTACATCCAGACAAAAATATTAACCATAAGTATGTGGCTAAATTAATAAGAAAATTTGAAGCAACTGGATCTGTATCTAATATTCGCCGGAATCAGGAAAATCGTCCAAGTAGAAATGAAGCCAGAGAAATAGCAGTTTTGGGACACGTGGCTCTTGACAACACCCAAAGTACTCGTGGTCTGGCTACTTCTTCAGGATTTACACGCTCAACAGTGCAAAGAATTTTGAAATCCTATAAATTTCACCCGTACAAAACTAAACTTGTCCATGAGCTTAATGAAGACGATTATGATAGAAGGTTGGAGTTTTGCGAATTAATGACACAACGTTTGAACAATAACCCAAATTTGTTATTTAACATTTGTTTTTCGGATGAATGTACCTTCTATTTACATGGTGCTGTAAATAGACATAATTGTCGATATTGGAGCGACTCGAATCCACATTTGTTTCGAGAGGTACATTCGCAATACCCACAAAAAATTAATGTCTGGGCCGGCATTTTCGGAAATCATATTGTAGGACCTTTCTTTATTCCTGGAAACTTGACGGGGGAGTTGTACTTGGACATGTTGGAAAATACAATAGAGCCACGAATAACCGAAATAATAGAAAATGAGGTTAATTATAATGAAAATTTTCTTCATTTCCAACAAGATGGTGCACCACCGCACTATGTAGCTCCAGTACGACAGTTTTTGGACACCCATTTCCCAAATCAGTGGATCGGACGGCGCGGCCCCATTGAGTGGCCACCAAGGTCTCCGGACTTGAGTCCTTTAGATTACTTTCTTTGGGGACATATAAAAAGTAAGGTTTTTAGTACGAAGCCAGACTCCATCCAAGATCTTCGGGAGCGGATCACGGCGGAATGCAGACAAATAACTCCAGAAATGTGTGAAAATGTTAGGAATAGATTTGAGCAAAATATTTATTATTGCATGGAGGTAAACGGACACCACTTTCAACATTTATTACCACATTGACTTTTTGACACATTGTAGCTAAGTAACTAATTTTTGTTTAAATTTTAATGTGAATGTAAAACTGTAAATGGTTTAGTGTTCCTGATTCCGGCGAATATTAGATACAGATCTAGTTGCTTCAAATTTTCTTATTAATTTAGCCACATACTTATGGTTAATATTTTTGACTGAATGTAACGTATTAAACAACCGGGCAGTAGCCCTTGCAATGTTTCCGTTTTGATAATAAAGTTTCGTTATTTTGACCCTTTCTTGAATTTAATTTATCAATACTTGATATTATTCAATTATTCAAATAACTTCAAAATGGTTGAAGATAGGTATAAACTCTATTATACAAAAGTTACTAAAAACTTCCTGGAGAATCCAAAAATAGAAAAAAAATTGGGGGTTTCCATTTAAAAATGTCAAGTGTAATGCGATATCTTATTTTTGGAACACCCTGTATTATACAATCATACATGAAAAGACGTCCCCCTAAAAATCAAAATTGACGTGTCCAAGCGTTTTTCCCAAAATATACCAGGAAAGTCATAAATAAGGGTGGGACCTTTTCGTTGGGCCACCCTGTATATATATATATATATATATGTATATATATGTATGTGTATATATATATATATATATATATATATATATATATATATATATATATATATATATATATATATATATATATATATATATATATATATATATATATATATATATATATATATATATATATATATATATATATATATATATATATATATATATATATATATATATATATATAAAATAAACAGAAATTTTAATTTCTGTGCGGTTCTTGGTCGTAAAAAGTTATACAAAACGAAACCAGTAACGGTAAGGATTACTCCTTCACCATTTTGTCGAGAATCGACCAAAACATGACGCTATGTTTGTTTCCAGGGCCAAGGTGCCATCTGCTACCGTGGTTTCTGTCCCGGCAAGGCTTATCAGGCAGTTTCCTTGGGGTGTATCGGTATTAAAACCGAAATACCCAAACCCTGAAACAAACAAGGTGTCATGTCATTCGACTTTGAAAGTCGACGAGGGAAATAGGCAACCAGTGGCGCCATCTGTAGGTACTATGGTGCAACTAAATCGCTTTAGTTGCGACCTACTTTGGAGCACAAGACGACACATCTGTGCAAAAATAAAGAGAAACAGAAATTTCAATTTCTGTGCGGTTCTTGGTCGTAATATATATATATATATATATATATATATATATATATATATATAATATATATATATATATATATATATATATATATATATATATATATATATATATATATATATATATATATATATATATATATATATATATATATATATATATATATATATATATATATATATATATATACATATACATATATGTATATAAATATTATATATATATATATATATATATATATATATATATATATATATATATATATATATATATATATGTATATATACATATATGTATATATTGAGACATTAGCTTTAATTTAAAGCCTCCTTACCTTTTTGTGCAAGTTTACCAGTTGGCATTAAAAAAATATATTTTTCAGGAGAGAGTTTAACAAATATACATTTTCTATAAATAAATGTTATTTAACATCTCGAAAACCTACCGCACTGAATTTTGACATGCGTTAATAATACGGAAAATGACATTTTAATAAGCAAAATGCATATTTGTTTCTACTTTCAACAGCAAACACTGAAACGTATTTAACAAAGAAATAATTCGCTAAAGATTTCTTTGAAAATTGATACTATTTTCAGAATCGCCAGCAAAAGTTAGAATATATCTTCATTCAAGTTCTTGGCTTTATTTTGGTAAGAACCAAACTTGGAAGAAACACAAAGAAATATAAATAACATTACAGATATTATTTTCATAAAAATTGTATCAAATAAACAGTTCCAAAAAGTCAGGAAATAATGGCGAGATTTTACCATATCCGTTCAAGGGCGAGCTACGCATAGGTTTCCATCTAAATTTGCTGGAATTTTTGCGTTGTGGTGGTAAAGTTTTAATATTTTCTCGCAATGATGTGGAATTCGTCATAGACTTCTTTTTATTTTTAATTAAACATATAAACAATTCATATCGTTTGAAAGATAAACAAACAGAGTTTGACTGTCCTGTAATAGTTTTTTCATTTAGACTCATTTTGCGGAGAAAATGAATGGTAAATTCGTGACAGGAATGAATCCTTCCACCGAGGTTTGTATACTATTTTATTTACAATAATACCTTTTAAATGCAAATGCGCTTTTGTGACATAATTGCGTGACAAATATAACTATGTGAGAAATTAACAAAGTATGATTTTGTTTTTCGTTATTCAATAAATATCGACATTTGCGTGGATGGAAAGTGACAATTACCCCGGGTTGAAAGTGATCACTTTCCACCCAGGTAAAAGTCACTTTTCATCGGGATAAATGCCAAAGTCAGAAATATGTTTCTTTCAAACTTTTAAAATGCCAGAAATGTCAACATTACATACGTGGTTGTAAATAAACGATTTTTTGTCTTATACATTCCTTATTCCTCACCTGAATACAACGTTACGTTTTAAAAAGTTTTGATAATTTTGACCTGCATAAAGACATATTTAATGTTTTTTTCGAAAACAGCTCATCACATTAAAAACTTTCCACAAATATTTTTGAAATAGTTTTAATTGGCAGGAAACATTATCAAAATTGAGAAAAGAAATCAGTATTAAAAGGTATTAGATGGGTAATTAGAAGATAGTTATAAATGGCAAACATATTACTTATTGGTAATATTTATTGTAAGCTTTTTTATATAGGATATTTTTTATATTTATATTTCTAACTATAAAAATTACTTAGAATTTAAATGAATCGGTTTACGCGATTTAGTAAATACGGTTAAATTTTAAATAGTAATGAAATACTCAAACTGGTTAAGGCCAATAGACGCGCCCGAGATTTATTTTTATAGTATACTCCTTAATACAGCAGTTGTCACGCCAATGACATTTTTATAAGTAGGCTATATTTATTTTTATTATGAAGATAGATGACATGCTAATTCTCAGGGTTTTCCTAAATGCATGTCTTAAAAAAACGAAGAACCTAGCAGATAACTATTATAAATTTATTTATATATGTATTCAAATGTTATTTTTACCTTTTAGTTTAGTTAATAAGAGAGTAGTTTTCAAATCTTTAATATGTTAATGATTTTCCATTTTCTAGCCTTGGAAATCTTTTAATCAGTTCGTCCGCTAAGTTGCCGTCATCATTCTAAATTTTTAAAGGTTAACTAAAAATTCATAATTTGTGATTCTTGAATGCCTCCAAATACCCAATTACATTCAAATTTATGTAACCGACAAAGTTCGCATATCGTGTAAGCGGTTTGATTCTTAAAATTTGCCTAATTTTTACTAATTCACCCACCATTTAACTTCGACTTTTTAAACGTTCATTACTAGTTCATATTTTGCACTGTTAAAAACCGCCACCATTTTTGTGTCGAATTGGCACAAAAAGAAAATTCATCCGCTATGTTCGCGACGCCATTTTGCATTTTGAAATATAAACTGAAAAGTCATAATTGCGCTCTTCAGTTTTCCCAAATACCTATATACAAGTGCCAACGAACTTAATGACCGCTCATCAAAGAACATTACAGCATCGCACTAATTCATGTCTACCGTTGTCGGCTGGTGTTCAAGTTATCCAAAGTGCTTTCAGACGCAGAATTGCTACTTATAGGTTAAGCAGCGTAAATGATCATAGTGATTATTTGCTATTTTTTATTGAAATTAAGGCGAAAGTGTTAAGCTTGGTGAGCGAGATGTTGAGGATCCATATTGCAATAAAGGTCAATATGGTTGTAGTTGGTCAATATGTTTTACCGTCAGAGAATACATGGAGCGACAAATCGTTCAATACATCGAATGAAATCGTTGACTCTGCAAGTGGCTTCGATGTAGTGTATCATTTTTTGGTTGATGTAATGAAGACACGGTCTTCGAAATTTCAAGAAAAAGATTCAAGTTTGGTAAATTAACTTTAAGTTAAATTAGTATTAATTGTTAATAAATTTAGTCCCGTTGGTGCTTCTTCGTACATAAAGTTGCCGAAATGTCTGGAAAGCTAAAAAGCTGTTGTTAATGTGACAAACCAAGATGAATACTGTTTTGCCTGGGCGATAACTTCAGCGTTGCATCCCACAAACAGAAGAGTTTCAGTTGGATCATACCCATATTTTTCAACAGTGTTTAATATTGCAGGTATAGATTTTCCAGTTAAGTTAAGAGATATAGGAAAGTTTGAGCAAATGAATAATATTTCCGTCAATGTGTGGTCTTGAACCAACGTTCAAAAATAATTATTATATATACGAAGTTATAGGTCCATTGAGATATTTAGACCGAAAACTGCAAGTACATGTAAATTTGTTGATAATTTAACAAGATTGTGGTTTTAAAGATGATGGGGTGAATATAATTGTAATTCTGACTGCTTAAAAAGTCATTACTGCTAGATCAAAGACTTGTCTCGATTAGTTTCAAACCAAATTTGTAACAGAACTAGTAAAATCTATTTTTGCGATGGTTGTTTAATTTATTTCAGTTCTCCAACATCTTTGATACTACATCAAAAATATGATTGTAACATCATATTCACATTGACACCATCAATTGCTCAAAAAGTAGATAAGTTTGGAAAGACTGTAGCAGAAAATATAATCAAATTTGCGAATATCGAAAAGCAAATGAAAGTTCCTTTTGTTGTATATGCAGATTTTGAATCTGTTTTAAAACCAATGGATAATACAGAACCAAACCTCCAAAATTCGTACACGACAAAAAGCGTTAAACATAAGCTATACTCTTTCGGTTACTTAATAAAATGCTCCTTTGATGATTCTATCTCTAAATTTGAGCTATACAGAGGGGATGATGCTGCACAAGTTTTTGTTTCCCGTATCGAAAACGATCTAAGGCATTTTTATAATACTTATCTGAAAGATATTGTACCAATGAATCGATAATTTTATTCCCACTGTATTTCATAATTTAAGTAATTACGACTGTCACATGTTCATCAAAGAATTGTGTCCTCATGAGGATAATATTGAGCTAATAACACAAAGCAAAGAAAAGTACATATCATTCACAAAACGCATTTATGTGCATGATTATGTTGATAAAACCAATGGTGTGACAAAAAGAAAAAACCTAAAATTAAGGTTTATCGATAGTTTTAGATCTTTGTCGGCATCATTGGAAAATTTGGGTACTGGTTTAGAGAATGATCAGTTCAAAGCGACACGAAAACATTTTCCTCGTGTCGAACAGTTTAATTTAATGCGAAAGAAGGGAATTTTTCCGTACAGTTTTATGGATTGTATGAAGAAAATGACGCTACCACCAAAGGTCAATTTTACGATAACTTAAAGAAAGAGCATATTAGCAATGAATTCTATGAGAGAGCGTTGGAAGTGTGGCGCGTGTTTGAATGTAGAAATTTGGGGGAATATTCAGATTTGTATTTAAAGTCCGATGTTCTCTTATTATGTGATATTTTCGGGCAATTTCGAGATACTTGCTTAAATATTTATAAATTAGATGCGGCCTTCCAAGTTTGTCTTTTGATTGTATGTTGCGCATGACCAAGGTAGAGTTAGAATTGTTGACAGACATTGATATGCTTAACTTTTCCAAAAATGGCATTCGCGGTGGAAAAAGTCAGCGTTCGGAAAGGAAGCATATTGCCAATAATATATTTTTGCCGAACTATGATCCTACTAAACCACCTTCTTTCATTACATATTTAGATGCAACTAATTTGTACGGTCATAGTATGTCACAACCTAATGGTTGTACGATATGGTAATCCATATCGTGGATTTACGTGGCTATCCCAATGTGAAATTACAAATTTAAATATTATGGACATAGAAGACGATAGCGCACAAGGTTATGTTTTGGTAGTAGATGTGCATTATCCTGAAGAGTTACATGATGCACATACAGACCTTCCTTTTTTAGTTGAAAATATTAAACCACCAACGGGAACGGCAAATCTCAACCATAAAATGAAGTACATTGTGCATTATAGAACTTTAAAACAAGCTATTCTAAATGGCTTAATAGTAGTGCAAACACATATTGATTTTAACACAGAGTTACGAAATACAGCCAAAAATAAATTCGAAAAAGATTTTTAAAAATTATATAATAATGCTGTTTTTGATAAAACCATGTAAAATGTAGAAAATTGAAAAGATATCAAATTAGTTACTCAGTGGGAGAATTCAAGGGGGAAAGCGTGTGCTAGAGCATTAATTGTTCGGCCCAATTTTAAAAGTTGTTCAGTATTTTCTGAAAACTTTGTAGTTATTCATATGGGTAAAGTTAAAATAGTTTATAACAGACCAATATATATATATTGAATTTTCTATATTGGACATGCCAAAAACTGTAATAAATGATTTCTTTTGCAATTTTATTAAAAAAAAATTTGGTAGTGATGCTTCTTTACTGTACACAGATACATATTCTTTAATATTAAAAATATTTACCGATAACTTTTACAAGACAATTACAGAAAACCCAAAAAAATTCGACGCATCCAATTAATCTGAAGGAAACATTTTTAATAATAGGAAAAGTGGATCGGTCTTGGGGAAAATGAAAGATGAGTTCCCCGGTGATCCGATAGTAACCTTTTAAGGGACCGGGGCTAAAGCCTGTTATGTCGGCTTACTTAATAATGAATTAAAAAAGGCCAAAGGCATAAGGAAATCAGTAATTGAAAAAGAGCTTTATATCGAAGATTACCGGAAAGTTGTAGAACGAGGAACTTTAATTTTTAGAAAAATGAAGAGTTTTCGTAGAGAATTACATGACGTTTATATTGATTGATTTTATGTGTATTTTAGTTTTAAAACAATAGTATGTTTTGTTAAAAGCAAGTAGTAAAATTGAAATTGTTATATTTTTTTATTTCTTTTTTAAGGAAAAAAAGAAAATTTCAAACCATAAACACATGAAACAAATAAAAAAATTGAATTATAGAAACAAATTATTGACCCTCTTTCTCGAATCGTGCTTTAGAGTGATTGCACTGGATGCAAACGTCAATATGTTCAAACACGTACAATTTACGCTTGCATCCAGCACATTTCAGTACTCTATTTACAAATCCTATAGGCACTTGATCATGCCTATGGAATCGGGTACATTTTGGGGCATTGGCTCCCATTTGAGCGTAAGATTCTTCGCAAACGGGTGCCCCAATATCGACATAGTTAATGTATCTGCAGTAGATACCATTCGATTCACTGCTCGAAAACCGAAAAGTGGCTTGAGTAGCATACAGCTCAAAAACATCAGATCCAAGATTTTCGTCCGCAACTATACCCTCATCAGACATGTTGATGGTATTTGCTACAAGCGAAATATGAAGATATCGAGCATGTATTAGGAGTATTTATACAGTAGGATGGTTCATCTGATTCCGATGAGGAATCCTTTGAAATGAGCCAAAGATGGCCAGAAAATGAACCCTCTTCGTACGAAGCGAGTGAGTCTGCGGAAGCAAATCTGCCTGACTCGTCAAGTTGGTAGAGTCCTCCATCACCACGTGGAGAGTTTGACGGGCCAGCAGATAGTAGTTGGTGGGTGGTTCCGGATGTCCTGGATAATACTCCGGAAGGGAATGTAGACTCTACTTCGTAATTGTATAGGGAGTGTAAAAATGTGTCTTGGGCCAGTTCAATGTATACATCCACCCCCACCTTCCCTGATTCATGGAAAAATCCGTCCTTTCCAGGACGACAAAATACTTTGATCATAGTTAGAAAATAGTAGTGTATCCAGTGTGTATCCAACGTAGTTTGAATTTCAATAAGCCTTAAGGTTTATTACAATGAAAACATACTGCTTTAATTGTTATCATTAGTTTACGAAAGCAAATCATCTTTACGATTTATTCAATATTTTGGGGAGACAATTTTTTCAAAAGTTATATTTAAAATTTAAATGAAATAAATATCTTTTTTTTGTAATAGGATTTTAATAAAATATTTTCAAAATCCAGAGTGATATTTTTGAAAGAGCTTCCGGTTGGGATTATTTTTTCGTGAATTAAGCTATAAAATAATTCCTTAACGGGGCTGCCAGTCGTGAACTGAGGCCTTTGTCGCACCCCATTCCCTTTTTTAAGGAAAAAAGGAAATTTGAAACCAAAAATCCACTTTATTTAAAAAGTTGCTCTTCAAATTGCATACCATTCAAATGATTTGCTAGCAAGAGCAGCAGCAAAAATTAGAAATTCCATGAACCCATCAAGGTAGTGATCGCAATAGATCATACCCTGATGACAAATATTAATTAATTGACAAAGCAATTTGGTTAGTGGATCAGAGGGATCACTTGAGTTAGCAAGTTTCTCCCTACATACATCGTCGTATGTTTGAAAATTGTCTCTAATGATGCATACGTCACACATGTTGTATGTTGAGGGCATCTATTTGAGAATGGAATGGTTCAGCAAGATACACGAAGCTTTTATATACAAATCTGAAATTATCCGTACGCATGACTTGGAGTAGGGTGTGTCGAGTAGAAGGGGGTGTCGAGAATGGAAGGGGCTGCATGTGGTGTATAAAACGATTTGAGCTCGATGTGGTAAAGCAGTTCTTCGCTAGCATCGAAATATATTGTAACAAAATAACTTGAAGTAAAATTTTATTTATAAAAATAAAACATGGCATCACTACCAGCAATAAGCTCCACTCAAGAGGTTGTTGACGTATTGACAAGTGGGGGCGAACTTCAACATTTCAACAGTATCGGTGGATGACTTCGATATAGATGAAAAGTTCGACCAGTTACTTCAGGAAATGGACCTTCTCTCTGAAGCAAGCTCGACAACAACAGCAATAGCTAAAGAAGAACCAAAAGTAGTAGTGGTATTAGGCAATATCACGATTCCAGCTAAAAGTAGGAAGCACAGAGGTTCCAAGCTGGAAAAAATGTTGAAGGCTGATGATAATGAGATAAGGAATGTGACACCATCGTTTTTACCACCTCTCATCGTCCTTATCGTGGTTACCAACACCTGCCCCATCCTCGTTGTCAACTGTAGAAATGGATCAAACTGAAGTGACCCAGCGGGAAACAGTCGCAGAGTCAGGACCTCCGTCTCCAATGCCGCTGTGGTTGAAGGACTTTGCTGATGAAAATGAGCGATGTATCTTGAGCAAAACAATTAAGCTATTGAGCCAAACAATTAAGATAAAAAAAGCTTAAGCGTTGAGCTCGAGCGCTATGAGACGGAAATAGCGTTGATGGAAACTGAGCTGCTGATTAAGCGGAAGCGTGCCGAAGCCTGTCGGAGAAAGCTTAGTTACGTCAGCAAGTTATTGTAAATATATATGTTTTTAGTTTTAGGTAATGTTAAGTGTAAATATGTATAGTTTTAAGTAATTTTAAATGATTATTGTTTAATAAATGAAAAAAGTATATTATAAAATTTTTGTTTTTATTTAGTCCCTTAAAAGAACCTTAGAAGAATTATTACAAATATATTTTGAAAAGTATTAGGGTACTAAAAGCTATAATGTACAGTAATAACGACATCGTCTTCTCCTGTCAGGCAAATAACCGGTACCTGAACCTCTTTATCGTTGTTATATATTTTAGTTTTCTGAATTTAAAAAATATTGTATTAAAATTCTATTATAAAAAAAAGGATATTAATTTCATTTCAATTTTAAATAAAAGCTCTGAAAAAGTCGTCTCCTCCAAAATATTGCATTATTTTTGTTTTTTTCGCAAACTAAACTAACTTTATGAGCATAAGAGCAAGATAAACTAATCCAGTCTAACACAACATTATTTACTTTACTGTTATTTTTAACCATTTGTTAAACATAATGGTAAACAAAAGATTTTGTACACCTTGAAACGTAGTTGCTTGCCGGAATGTATTCGGGCGCTCGCTGTGTCCTGTGTGTTCCAACCACTGCTAAATGAACACTCCAATTATGTTTATACTTAGGCTTTTCCACCACTCTAGGATTAAAACCCATTTAGTAGAGCTACTGGTGCGTTTTTCTTAAGTGGTATCCCCAGTAGGCCTAGTCCACTACGTTCAAAGTATTTTGTCGTCCTGAAAAGGACGGATTTTTGCATTGGAGCAGGAAAGGTGGATGGCGGATGTATACGCCTTACTGGTTTAAGAACTGGACCACTTCTTTGAAAACTTCCTGTTCCCCGGGAAGGACACGCTCGACGATGTTCTCTAAGAGGTCGTCGAGTGCATCCCGTTGCTCTGCTCGACGACGTCGAGCCTCCAGGACTGACCTAGGAGCTGGTCTGGGTCTAGCGTATAGCCTAATCCTGGCGGATTGCCGTGCAGCTATGGTGACTGGCCATGCAACTGGCACGTCATCATCATCATCGACTGTTAAGTCGATTAAAGGCGGCGGCCCCAAGTCGTCACCCGCCTTACTACACGCTTGGCATAAGCCATCTAAATTAATAAAAGGTGTGCGTTGTACACACCTTCCACATAAAACTTCCACTCTGAGATGCTATAGGGAGTGATAATAGCCACTTGTTTGGTTAACTGCATTGTGGTGAATGATGGTCAGATCAATAGCAGACCTATATTTATATTAAAACTAAACAAGTCGGGGTACGCAGTTGAGGTTAGGCGCAATTTACAATGTTACATGATAAAATAGGAAATCTGGCAACATCGCAAATAATCTATCTCCTTATAAGTATAGAATAAGACACAATATCTGACAACACCGAATCTGGAAGCATTGGTAGTGAACACCTTTTGCTATAATTTATTTATTACTAAAATAGAATGCCAAAATAACTGATACAGTTTGCTTTATTATTTAATTTGTTTCAAAAATATATAAGACTTAAGTATCTCTTATGTCTAAAATTGTCAACAACGCAATTATATGTGGGAGTCCACTCTTAAAAAAAATTAAGTCCCGTGCTAAAAGATTTTTAGACCGCGAATTAGTACTTTTTTCTCACAAAAGTAACATTTAAAGGCCTTAAAAATGGCTCTCGGGTCTTTAAAAATACCCAAAATTTTCAAATTGCAATAAAATATCATGAAGAGGACGCGGTCTTGGGTTCAAACTTTTCAAATATGGCATAAAGCTGTTGGGCTATCCTACCTCGCCGATTCTCAAAATTCTTTTTTTTATGCATCGTTTGCATAAACCATCGAAGTTTACAGTGCGAGTTCTTTTCGAACGCATGCAATAAACTTTACCATTTACGCTCCCAATAACGCGGTGTTTTATTTATACAATATTTTGACAGTTGAGTTCTGAACGAAAGTAACATTTAAAGACCATAGAAACGACTCTCAGATCCCTACTTAAACTTAAAAGATTCGAGTTTTGATAATTTTTTTAACGTATTTCTTGGCGATTAGGAAAAAAATTATAAGAAGATAGTTGTTTGGTATTTTCAATACTATCATGTGTAATTTATTCCGTGAAATCCATTGAATTTGAAAAAAGGAGTTATAAATAAAAAGTTGGGAGTTTTGATAATTTTTTTAACGTATTCCTTGGCGATTAAGAAAAAAATTTATAAGGAGATAGTTGTTTGGTATTTTCTATATTATCATGTGTAATTTTTCCCATGATATTCATTCATCAAGTTTAAAAAAAGAGTTATAAATAGTTAGAATTTTACCAGCTTTAACCATCTATAATTCCGAAACTATAGGAAATAGAGAAAATTTATTCACAGTAAGTTCGGTGGATTTGGGTTCATTAATACAACACAATTTAAAGTTCCTCAAAAAATAAGAGGTTTAAAAGTTTAGGGAAAAAGACTTAATGTTCTTCATATAAGGGGTGAAGTAAGTGTTCTGTAATGGTGCTAAAACGATTTAAAAACCCGGGAAAGGCGGGGTAGAAGGATCAGGGGTGGTGTCAGTTAACCTTTTTTTTTTTTGAAGTCAATTAGCGTTACGACAAGTCTTACGTTATTTTCTTTTAAGTCGATTAGCGTTACGACAAGTGTTACGTTATTTTTTTTAAATTTTTTTACTCGCAACTGAAAATAAAATTTTACTTTACAATTTTTTTGAACACGAAATTTTAAAGTCGATTGGCGTTACGACAACTCTTACATTATTTTTTTACTCGTAACTTTTTTTTTCACGCGCGACGCAGAACTAAAATTAAACTTACTTTTTTTTTAATTTAGAACCCGCAAAAAGTGAAATGCGTAGATTAATTGGAAAGGGGCAGCTCACTCGCCATGTTGTTATCTAGAGGAATGTTAATTTACCTGTTATTAACTTATACATAAAATAAAATGCAAAATAACTGGTACAATATGTTTTGTTATTTAACTTGTTGTAACCTTAAAGACTAAACTATCTTTTACACTTAAATTTATATATCAAAACGCTAAACTTAACCTAAACTATATAACAATGTATATAATAAAATGTAATTTAGCATATGCTAAATATAAAGTATAATTATAAATAGCTTTACACAACTAAACAAGCTTGTTTGGTACAGAACCATTTAACATATTATAACTAAAAAAGGAATCGTGGATTATTAATGCGAACACTTTAGTATTTTTAGGAAACTGAATGATTCGTGTTTCAAATTCGATCTTGACGTCCACCGTTGAAGATTTTATCAATCAATAACGAACAACAGATTTTTTAAGTCTAAATCCATCATAGGGTCATAAAATGCTCGATCGTGAAAACTACTTTGAACATTTTGGTAATTATAATAGACTGCCGAGTAGAGTTTCTTAGAAAAATTCAAATTACATTTTTCATATGGGAATACTGTAGAATTAAGACGAACTCGAATGTCGCTTATATTTGCAGTTGTAAATAAAGGAGCATCTTCTTTATAACTCTCGGCTTTTCCATTATTCTGAAATCCGATTATCAAATAACGAAGTTTTTCTAGACTTGTGCTTGTTCTTATGGCCTAAACGTCGGACGAAGTTTCTCAAAGAGTGGGATGCTCGTAAAGATCCTACATGCTACAGCCATTCGGATATTTGCATTACCACCACCCTTATTAATACGTGACAATATTTTCAGCTTCTGCTTATCCTCGGGAATAATGTGACGAATTTTCTACTCCAGTTTGTCAATATGCGAGCCATTATTATAATCGGTTCCTGTTTAATATTAAAAATCCCCTTCGTATAATCCTCAGCAAAACCCATTAGATATTTTAGGGGTAATTTACCAGAAAATACATTACTAGTGGAATCGACAATGTGATGGTTTTGTTCATTTAGACCCCAGCCACATGTCAAAAGAGGTTTCAGCTGTGCACTACCGAAGAAAACCATTATTTTAGGGGTTGTAGTAACACTATGGCTTTCTGACAACAGCAACTTTCTCACCACCTATCTCATATCGAATTTCCGCGAATAGAAAAGCTAATGAATTGTTAGATAGGTAACACTTTTTGGTAGCATATTTTGTTTTAAATGTTTCTTCGATATAGATGGAATTTTCTGATATATCCAAAATGACGTCTTGAAAGTGAACTGGAATATGAATTTCATCGGAATTTTGGAATTTGGGTGAACTACATTTCAGTGGGTGTTAATGAAAATATTTTATCATCATTATCTTTTGCGGATACTTGTAAAGCAGTTTTCATTGCTTTTTCAATCTGGTACACTTCATATACTCCTGGGGGATTGTTAACTTTATAGTTGGTGAAGATTTGTATTTTTTTTTCTGGTAGGAAAATGAATTGTTGCTTTCATCGACATTAAAAATAGAATTATATGTGTAAAATCCAACAAGTGCAAGCCCATATTGATTTATTGGACTCAGTTCTAACGGCGGGTAAAAGTCTGCACTTAACACGCTTGAGCGTCCTGTTAGAGTGAATGCGTACGGCATGACTAATAAAAAAATCAATTGTTTTTGCCTTTTATTGTTGTTTGCAGCAATTTTTTTTCTGTAATATTTACATCATGTATTTTACAGCAGCAGCAAAACAATCTTCTAGGTGCTGGTCCATTGCCTTCATCTACATTTAAATTATTGCCAGTATAATGATCCGTACAATACTGATACTTCAATACAACGATGTCACATTTCATGTATTCTGGTAATTTATCCCAAACAAGTGCGATTTCATTTGGTGAACAGGCAATCATTACTTCCTTGGGCATATTTTCTAACTCTTTAGAAGTTATTTTTAATAAACTACCGGAACAATGAAATGCTTTCAACGCCTAGAAGTTAGCTAAAGCTGGTGCAAGAAATTAGCCGAAAAAGACATATTTAATGCTTCTCGAATAGGTGTGGCTGTGGCACGGAAATTACTAATGGCCCGCGGTGGCAAACGGAAGATACGGACACCTAGAATCATACCCATTCCAAAGGTTGGATTATTACCTTTAGTACTAATATTTGTCGGACTCTCGGCGTTAGCGTCCTTAGCAGGTGGTGTGGCTGTGCGAGCAGTAAAAACAACGAAAAATTCCACCACCCAAAAAACTGATGGCGAGTTAAGTCTAAATTCGAAAGGAGGTGGAATGTATTTGAAACCATATAGGACAGTGTTAGGACTTTTTATGAACCACTCAAAATATTAATAAAACGCCTTCCTCGAAGGCCGCTATTGAATATTGATTTAGAAAGGTATGCATTAGAGTTACAAGTGCCGCATTTTAAAGGTGTATATATGAGAGATTCACTTCCTTGACGTGGTCCCAGACGTTATGAATCTGCTATCATTAGTTTGTATAAGTATAAGTATAAGAGGAGTTGGAACGCGTTGGGTAGCATATCGAAAAAATAATTCAGAAGTTACATATTACGACAGTTTCGGTGATTTGCCACCACCAATTGCGAATGGGTCGGGAAGCAGCAAAAGAAATTTACTATACATACGATCGACAGCAAAGATTTGGAACAGTCTTGTGTGGACATCTATGCTTAAAGTTTCTTTCTCAGTCGTAAAAAAATCAGTATGTCGTTAGCTCCCCAGATGGATCGAGATGGTTATAAAAAGATGCTGTCAAGTGTCAATTCAAATGAACCCAAGGTCAAGTATGCGGGGACCCCTCAAGATCAAATGATGTCACAGGGACGCAAGAGGAAGGTGGTCCAAAGGATACATTATTACTCTACTTTCCCCATAGATTTTTTTTTCTATTTTTTAATCAACCCTATGAAAACTTTATACTGTTTGAAAGAGAAACAATCAGAGTATGACTGTCCTGTAATAGTTTTTTGATATACGGTCTGTTAAAACATAACGTTTAACGCAATGTAATTTTATTGCATTTACTTCTATTAATATTTCTCGGAAACACGAAGTGAAAATTCCCCGAATAAACTAGCATCTATGCCGCTCGAACATGTAAAGAATCTCGTTCCCCTCCTCCTCCCACGCATAATTAAGTCGGTCAGCCTAATATATAAATAAAAATATATAAGAAATTTCAAACGGAACCCTTGAAAAAGTTTTGTGTATGCAACTAGTTTATCGTATTTTTGTTAATTCTGCAACGATCCACAGTCGCCGCTAGTTGCGCTTTTGTGCGAGTTGAGGTTTGACGCAAAACGGCCAGTTTTGATCTTAAACGTAAACAGTGCCAACAGTGGTTTTTGAACTTAAATTGGGTGTAAGTGATTGTTATTTTGTTAACACAAATTTTGGTGAAAGAAATCTATAAATCTCACTGGATATGTGATCTAAATTTTGCTGAATACAATCGCATGCCAGGATTGAAAAGAGGTTTATGAACAACCTCTTTTCCAACAGAAAGTTTACCTCATTTATTTCGTACTGGTAAGTTCATTTGTTTATATAAAATATCTGTCTATTTATATAAAGCAGAAATGCCTAAATACTAATACAATTTGATTAAACGCGGTATTAAACAAAAAGGTTTTTCAATCAAAGAAGCCAAGAACAGAATTTTTATGGTTCTAGTCTTGTTTTTCATACAGACGATAGAAAGTTTTCAAGAATTAGTTTTGTCATTTATATAGGATATCAAACTTAATGCTTTTATTAATACTTATATTGATTTAGAGGGCTTGAGGTTTTCAATATGAACTCATGTTTATAGGCTTGCCGTAGGGAACATATCAAATCTAACAATAACAATACATGATTTTTTTGATATAAAATTATTTTCAGAAACTGATGTACCTAGTCCAACAAGCAACAAACCCAGTAGAAAAGAAAAGAACCACAACTAGAATGTAGTGTTACCCGGGGAAATAAGAGTTGTTGTAGGAGGTAGGTATTACCTAATAGTTAATAACAAAAAACAGGTACATCTGAGTAATGGTCAGAAAACTGTATACAACTAAATAATTTTACTAATACTGGCCTTTATTATTCATTTAGATACACCAGCTAGCCCAAAACTTCTAGAGACCTGTTTACCTTCAAAGAATGTAAGAAGCTTTTTTTTCAAATAGCCATGATTTTTAAATATAGTGTGTATTTGACACAGTTCAATGCAATTCATGCATTACATTTAGGGTACATCGCACATAATACATGGGATCGTGAAGTCTGCTCGAGCTATAGTAAAGATTTTTTTTGGAATTATTGGACGTCACAAAAGAAACCACTCTTTGTTTAATAGGAAAATTACATATATCATGCGGAGGCTATAAAATGTAACTTAAGAATTTTTTGACTGTGTATTGAGTTGATTCGGCTAACAATAAGTCGGTCCTGGTCTTTTCTAGATCAAAATACTATATTTAATGTAACAGAATTTCTTTTAAACAATCCTCTTTTGGGTATGTCAGATACATTTACGTGAAAAGTTGCTTTTTGCATGTCCTGAAAATATTAAAAATAATGTGTTAGCATATATATCTTCTTATATGTATATGTGTTGTATGTTTTCAGATATGTCCGAGATATATATTATGAATAGTAGTGGTCTCAAAACAGAGCCTTGGGATACTCTACTCAATACATCAAAGCTCTCCGACCGACATCTATTGATTCGGACTTGGAAGCTCCTTCCTTGTAGAAAATCTAAAATCCATCTAGTAGGGTGTATTATTATAAATACTGTTATGTTTTCTCGTTTATTTAAAATTTATATTGTGTATGATAGTATATATAGGAATGTACTCTAAGTGAGCTGATAATCATAACAGATTTAGCAAGGATTAATTCAGAGAAAAGTTACGCAGTTTTGTTCTTAATTACTTTACATTTCTCAAAATTAACCATTATTGCGCATTAAGTTTGGAGTTAAAACTTGTTTATTCTGTAAGTACGTATTTGCAAATAAATAAATTTTAGTTTTGTTCAACACTTTTATCGATCTGTAATGAAAATTTTGCAAGATCTAGGTGTAGAAATAATAATCATAGTGATAGATGAAATTGTTAATATACGATGGTAAATAAATATAACACAACCATATGGTGCCCAACAAGGTATTTTTTATAATGTATTGACTTAAGTTAAAAATTGATAATCCCTAGAGCATTTATGTATCAGATAACATTTTTAGTAATGAAGTACATGACCACTACTTATATATATTTTAAAAGACTTCTAATTTTTTATTGTGAGATCAAATTATAATTTTGAAATAAAACAGTCAAGATTTTAAGGAAAATGAGTATTTACTTTCTTATGGAGCAGGTGATTTTTTTATTTGCAGTGAGACATTTTTGGGCCTAAAGGAAAAACGGCCTTCATTTATGTATCACCCTGTATCTTTGTAGTGTATTATCTTATTACCAAATGATAATGAATACAGGGTCAGTAAAAAGAACGAAACTTAGAAAGGATATAAATATATTTTTTTTAATTCGAATGTTTTCTGTTTATAGATGCGCATTTTAAAATAAAAACAAATTTTGAAAATTATGCCATAATTTTTTAGGAATTTTGCGCCTTATCTTGAAAATTAAAAATCCGGTGTTTGAACCATATTTTTAAAGAATTATCCAATTTTTAAAAAATAGAAAAAAGTTAAGCATCTCATAACTTTTCCAACGACCCGAGGTATGACGCTGCAAACTTTACAACAACTCGAAGCACGGCAGTTTCCATTATATTATGAGTGTTAAAGTGCGAGACACGAAAGAAAACTGAGCGGAGTCAATCGGTTTAGGAAGGTCGGCCAAGAAATCCCTTTAAGCCAGTGGTGTCCCGTCGTTCTTTAAATAATATGGCACTCTTTTTTGACTATACGCACTTGAGATAATTAAAAATTGTAAGTATGCTTAATGAACCTTTATCTATATTGGTCTGTTTTCTTTCGTGTACCGCACTTCTATATCTCTTTTGTGTTGCAAAAACGGCGAACTTTCGAACTTTAAAATGATTTAATTTTGATTTTTCTTGATCGATTTACCTATAAATATATTTTTTCTTGAGTTGTCATTAACGGTTCCGCTACTGCCTGCGTCCACTATTATTGGACCACCCAGTATAGTGATACACGATTTACAAGTCCAGATTTTACAAGGGTAGCCAGCATCAGATCCAGTGAACGAGATTTATTAAAATTTTAATTTATGCAGTTCGACTTTGGGCTACTCGGGTATGCCAAATGTTTGTCATATTACTTTATACAGGGGCCGTCATTGTGAAGTACTATATAGGGCGTTTCCTAATTGCGTGCTGATGTTAAAGGGGGTGTTTTTATGTCCCAAAAGTCTTAACTTTTAAGATACAGGATGGTAAAGTTTAAAAAGAAAACATTTTTTTTTTCATCCCAATTCTGATGCTATTGTAGATAATTGCATGAAATTTGATACACGTCTTCTACGCATTAAGGAGCATACGGATTTACCCAGGTTAATTACATATGCACGCGCGCTGGTAGAAATTTCAAAAATTGATTGTTATTAAAAAATGCCCTTTTATGCATAAAAGACGTGTATCAAATTTCACACAGTCATTTATCTTATTTATTTATCTATCTAGCAAGCAATTAGGAAACGCCCTGTATAGTAATTCACAATGACGCGCCCTGTACAAAGTAATATGACAGACGGAGACAAACGGTCACTTTTGGCATACCCGAATAGCCCAAAGTCGAACTGCGTAAGTTGAAATTTTGATAAATCTTGTTCACTGGAATCAGTGCTGGCTCCCCTACTATAACTACATTGATGTGTTAATTTTGGAAAAATATGAGTTCTGTAGCTTTTCAAGTATTAATTGTAATATTAGATATTTTTTGATACCCGGTATTGAACAGAAAATTAATTATTTTGAAGCAGTTTATTGACAGCTACTTTATGAACAATTTTACAAAATATATAAAAAAAAACTAAGTCATTTTTGAGGTTGACGGATGTGATTCTAATGGTTCGATTCCTTCTAAATCGATGTCTTTCTCTGAAAATGATCGTTGTCACTGCTTGAAGATCTCAGTGTGACAACTAAATCATCAATAAACGTTTTTTGCCATCTACTTCCCAGTATTTATCTTCAATAGAACGAACATGTTTAACATTCGATTTCCAATTTTCAGCCGATATTGAGTCAATCGCTTCTAATGTTATTTTATTTAAATCTTTAATTGGAAGTTCACTGGTGTTGCGCTCTCGAATATATTTTTTTACTCCTGCACATACAAGTTCAACAGGGTTGAGGTCGCACATGTATGGAGGCAGCCTTAAAGGTGTATGACCGAGGTTACGTAAAAGACCGTCAATTTTATACTTTTTTTCTCCAGGCTTGTTGGCTGATATTACTTCATATAAATGATATTTTCTCCATGTTGGAGCACATACAAGATTGTTCGATTGAAGCCACGATATCATATGAGCTTTTGTAGAGTATTTAATTGGCACTTTATCTTCTACGTGACAATGATAAGACGCATTTTTCATTACCTCGACTGATTTGAGAGGAATGTTAGGTAGAAGCTTCTCGAGCAACCACTTTTCAAAATTATCTCTATTCATCTGTCTATGATAGTCTCCACTTGTTAGTCCCGAGCGAAAAACTAAAGCAGCACCTGGAACAAATCCGGCTTCTGAACGAGCATGAACTATAACAAAGCGACTACTAGAGCGGATTCCCCAAACAACAACTGTAACACTTTCACTTTGCCAGCATTTTTTCACTGTCATATCATTATCTACCCAGGTTTCGTCTAGATACACAATATTGCGTCCTTCTTGCCTATATTGCCTTACAGTTGATTGATATTTCACCCGCCAGTGGTCTCTTAATGAGCAATTTTCGTTTATTTTGGCACTTGCGCCAAACAAAACCATTTGATCGTAAAAGCCGATTTAAGGTTTTATACCCGTACGGAAAATCTATTTTGTTCTTTAGAGCACGAAGTAGGGGTTTGCAGGTCGGAACCTTCTTCAAGTTTATATAAAAATCCTCTATTGTTCGTCGAATTACTTGAAAATCACCATCGTTAATTTTATCTTTGTATGATAATCGGGGTCTTTTTTTACCAGGAGATTTTGAAGGTGAAGTAGAACATGAGCGATCATTATGTTCTCTTTGAATTTTTCTTACACTACTTTCCGAAACACCAGTGTAAAATGCAGAGCGTTCTGTTCGATTTTGAATTAGAATAGTCAAACTATTATTTTTAGCTTCTTTAGTACAGGCCTCTATAACCCTCGCAATAACTACACGTGCACCGCTTCGTATTGTTTTTCCTCTTTTGCTCGCCATCGTTACTTCGAAATAATAATTCAAATTCAACGCAATGCATTTATATAGAAATAAAAACAAATGCTCGAAATGTATAGGCGCCACTGGAAATAGCAAGAACCTTCTAGCGGCAAGTGCGAGGAGACTCTAGGTTTATCCCAATTACAAGTGGACCACTGCGAAATTTACTAAATCTTCGGTTAATTTTCCGTACCGCTTAGCTGGCGCACTTTATAGGTGAAGCGGCAAACTATTACAACAAATAAAATAACATAAAATTTATTTGCGTACACAAATTTTACTTTTCCGCTTGCTGTAACATGAACTGAATGAATAAATGAGACTATGAACCTTTATTTTAAGGACCGCCCGGTTTTCATTCGTGTCCCGCACTTTATGTGGTCAGCTTTAGCCGGAGGTACCATAAGGGTGTTGTCGCGGCGCTCTGATTGCTTCGCGACTTAAATACTTTGAAGTTTTAATTCCGTCTGCCGTTACATGTCCGAGAAATTCAACTTCTCTACGTAAAAACTCGCATTTATCAAGTTGAATTTTTAGGTTTGCTTCGGGTAGTTTCGCGGACACTAATTTTAGATTTTGAATATGTTCTTGTAAACCGGTGCTAAATATTATAATATCGTCCATGAAGACCATACAAATTTTATTTTGCACTTCTTAAGGACTTCGTCCATGACCCTTTGAGAAGTAGAGGGTGCGTTTTTGAGTCCGTAAGGCATTCGAAGGTATTCATAACGCCCATTATTTATTGTAAAAGCGGTCTTTTCTATGAAGCTTTCTTCCATCTCTATTTGGTGGAATCCGCTCGCTAAGTCCAGGGTTGATAAATATTGTACCCTACCTAATTTACCGAGTATGTCCGTGATATTAGGAATCGGATAGCGATCATCAATACTTTTTTCATTGATTTTACGGTAATCCTGAACTATGCGCCATTTTTGCTTACTAGAGGCGTCAATCTTTTTCGGGACAATCCAAATGGGTGAAGACCAGGGGTAAATCCTTATTATGCCTTTGTCAAGCATTTCGTTAATTTGACGTTGAACTTCTTCTTTATGCACATAGGCGTACCTATATGATTTCGTGTGGACAGGAATATTATCTGTTGTCCTTATTCCGTGTTTGATTTTCGAAGTAAAGGATAGTTTATCTCCGGGTTTATAGAAAATGTCTGGAAATTCTTTGCACAATTTGAAGATAGCAGCTTTTTCTTCGCTGTTCATATGGTCTGTGTGAAGTGCATTTTTTAGGTCTAATTTTTGAAATTGGGATTTAAAATTTTGGCAATTTTGGGTAATGTTTTCCAAAGTAAAGATTTCGAACTGGTTATTTTGAAAAGAATCTACGGGAATGGGTTCTGTTAATGTCACAGAAATAGTTTTGTCGGAATTGTTTTGAATTTCTATTGAGGCAATTCCATTTTTCGAGTGGGTCAAAATTTGGGGAATTAAAAGACCGTTGATTGTGCCTGCTTTAGTTAAAGTATCTCCTTCGAAAATGGTGACTGGGATATTTTTAATTATTTTTTCATTCGGATTTAACGAGAACGGAAAATTTACGCCTTCCGGTTGCCTATATTTAAATTGTATTTCAATGTTTTTGCCTATTAATTTTTTATTTACTAAATCGATATTTAAATGCATGTTTATGAGATCTTGTAAACCTATAATGCCGTCCACCTAGTCATGAAAATCGAACAATATGAAATCAATGACATATTTTATTTTAAATTCCGCAAAAGGTTGTATTGAAGCCTAAAAACGTGTGATTTGGCTACCGATTGCTGTTTTTATTTTATTATTACTTTGGTATATACAGTTTGGGTAAAATTTGTCCGCTATGGATGGTTTTAGGGCAGAACGCGAGCTTCCTGTGTCGATTAATAATTTAATTTTTGGTTCGTTAATTTGTACATATGGAAGTGCGTTGCTAGAGGAAATATTTATTTCTATCAAGTTGGGGCGCCGTGCGGACCTGTGTCCTAAATTTGGCAGGTCGTCTACCTTGGTTTCTTGGTAGGTCTGCTTTTGATTGTCATTTCTTTCGAAATGCTTGTCGTATGTTGGGGTTTCGGTATTATCATCATAATAGTTTTGGGGGTCGAAATAACAATTATCAGCATAACTGTTACACATTTAATGATTTAATGATTCTCTCCATCGTCGGAATATTCATTCAAGTGTAATTCCTCGAAGACAAAATTTGGTTTTTGGTTGTTAAAATTAGGCCTGAAAAAGTTTGGATTTGAAAAATTTTCATTCGGCGGATTTCGCCTGTTCATGACAGTTGGATTCCTAAATGTGGTTGACATTGATGTGGGTTTCGGAAATTGTTGAGCCTGATTTGGATTTGGCTTAAACACATTTTGAGGGGCTCCAAAAACTTCCTTGTTAGTTGGGTTTCTTCTCGGAGGAATTCGACGTGGTTGTATATTTATAGGTTGATTAGACCAGACAGGTTTAGGTGTAAAATTCCTATTTTGTGTATTTGGCATATTTTGGAGAACAAAATTAAGATTTCTGTCATTATTGGCTTTACCTCCGTAAAGTCTATCAAAATTTTCAAATTCGCTAACATATGCCATTGCATCTTCTAAAGATGCGGGCTTTTTTAGATGCATATTGTTTTTTAATGTACCACTACAGCCTGCAATAAAAGTATTTAAAGCGGTTTTATCGTAATAGTTTATATGGCATAATTTTTTATCTACGCTTAAATTTGCGTCATTACTTATTCTTTGCACTACGTTACTTCTAATTAATTGTAACCTACTACCAAAATTAATTAAATGTTCACTCCTGTAGGATTTTGTTCTTGTTAGTTCTTGAGCTAAACAATCTAAGTCCCTGCGATCAGAAAAACATTGAACTAGAGCTAGTTTTAATTTATCCCAAGAATCTAGTTCGACACGATTGCCGACCATGGCTTTTGCCCTGCCAACTAGCTTCTCTTGGATACATTCGGATATGTGTTCGTTTAAATCGCGGTCATTTACTGCATTATATTTGTTAACTAAATCGTCGCATCTTTTAATAAATTTATTTAGAGTATTACTATCGCCATCAAAAAGCTTAATTTTCTCTATTTTACTTTTGAAAAGTTCACAATTTACTTTGGGTTGTCTTGAAACATTGCCTTCTATTTTTTCGGTCATTTCTGGCTTCTGTATTTCAAGATCTAATTTAAAGAACAATTCTATGAAAATCCCACGATACATTGTGGAGATGAAATTAGGGTGGCCAGGACTATCCAAACATATAAAAATATGACATTTTCCCACTTAAATGACAAAAAAGCACCCAGTTTTGTTGCTGTACCAAACATTGCTCTAAAAACTCTCAAACAAAACTCTGGAAGAAATACGCAAAAGATTAAACAAACAATAGTTAAGTTTAGCTACTTTCTCGATAGCTGGCAGTATGCTAAGGTAATCCTAATTGGAGAAAAGGGGGAAAAGTTTACCTATCCCAAAAGTTACAGGTCTATTAGTTTACCCTCAAATACAGGAAAACTCGGAAAAATTGTCCTGTATTTGAAAGTAACTTTATTGAGGAGCACAAAAGCCTTACTTCCAAGCTGTTTTGGGCCTAATAGTGGCCTAAGTTCTACACATTAAACTTGCAGATTGGCATGACTATATTTAGGAGGTTCAATAAATTTGATAAAAGTCTGACATGATGCGCTTTATTTCAGGTAAGTAGGATTTTTCAACTACTAGTCAATATAGTCATATCTTACTCATCGAGCATATATTTTTCAGTAGAACTTGACAATGTAATATCTACTAAAAGACCATATCTTCACTTATGACGTGCCTAATTTACAAAACTGAATAAACGTGTACCTTTTTGCTGACAATACGGCAGCATCTGAATTGGCACTGAGTCACCGATGAGCTTATTTATCTCTTTCGTATGCCATATCGATAGCTGAGAATCCTACTAATCCCGTACACAAAAATGTTTATTCTACGCGCTACACTCCGCTGTTTAATGCAAAATTGAGATCCAAACCTGCATTTTATGAACGCATAAACAGATATAGAGACAAATACCATATTGAAATTCCTAAACTATTATGACAAGACGACCTGATTCCGCCGCCGTGGACTATACCTAGACCTCATTGTATTACATAAACTGAAGAAGCAAGACACCTCACCAAGTATAATTCGAAAAGAGCTCTGCAAGCTACTAAATGATTTCCCAAAAGAAGCTAGGATCTACACGGATGCTTCAAAGACAGATGAAGGATCAGGAAAAAAATACGGCAGTACCTGCTATGTCCAAAAAACCTAGGATTATCGAGTCCAGGTTGCAAAGACATATCCTGCTATTAGAAAAGTAGATGTTACATTAGAAGATACGAGTCAATGCCGATAAATCTAAATGCGTATTTTTCTCTTGTCTTGTCTGGTGTTTCCTAAAAATGAACTGAACTTATTTATTAAATATTCTAAATCGTTCATATATCAATAATTTTATTTAATATGAATATTGTCGTATGATACACCACTTTTTTATTTATGGAAATATAAAAACGTGCTTGTAAATATTTTGTTCTTAAAAAAATATAGAGTAAACATGAAAGAAAGTTTTTTTTTTGACTTAAATCTTTTCAGTGTCTTCAATAGACTGATAATTTGACCTAATGTGCTCGATGCACTGTTCCTAAAATTATCCCTAACCAAAAATCCTAATACAGAGGGTTTAGGAGGGGTACAAGTGAAAAGCACTTACAATGATGTATTTCTTATCCCTTTCCGATCCTCTTCTTTGCACTCGAGTTCAATGAATAGCGCCAAAGGGTTGAAACCATCAAGCAGCAATTCTTCCGGACCACTCGAAATTATTACCACCGCACTATCCTGCCGACTGCGCCACTTAAATACTTTGAAGTAAAAATTTATTTTTTAAAAAACAATTTTATTTCTAAAATATGTCTTAACAGTAAGGGTTTAAAGATGAGAATGAATTACATAAATATAATTAAATGTATGTTAACTTCGGGCCTGGGAATCTGCATCAGCAAATCGTCATCCGTTCTTGGAATCGCTATCGTGGGAATTACTTCTGTCAGCAGTTTCTATACATGTAACTCCTGCGTTACATGTTTTTATTTCCCGTATCTGCATCCCGGCAGTGAAAAATAAAATTTGGTTATTTTTGAACTTTAATGTACTTTGTACTCGCATCCCGGCACAGTAACCCTCGTTTGCTCTGTATACCTAGTATTCCCGTGTCAGTACTGTAGAAGTGTGCTCACACCCTATATAAAGGGAAATAATCTGTTTCACGGTATTTGCCGCATAAAACTTATAGTTTATGTCTCTTCGCTTACATTATCAGTTTGTCTATTTTCTCAAAGTTTAAAGTATCACAATAATTAACTGTTTGTCTTCAGTATATAAGTGTAGATCAGTAATATACATATTTAGTTGAGAAAAACCAAAGTGTTTCTCTTCAAAACCTACCGACCTATGGAAAATATTAGCAAGGGAAGTAAAGATTCCTTGCCCCCTAATATGTGATGAGAAAAGGAAATAGGGTCGTTCTTCGGAGACAATAAATAGCAAAATTCATTAATTTTAGGGAACATGTACTCGAGTAGATAACGAATATAAAAAGTAAATTTGAAAAAAAATTACACGAAAACCATAGAAAAAATGTAATCCTTCAATGGTTTCTTAATGCACATCCATACATTTACTTCATTCAAAATAAGTGAAAAGAGCGTAGCGCTAAAAATGGGTTAATTTCCACCCAGTAAATGCCGCCTTAAGTAGTCAAAAGACCAGTCGTAAGTGAAAAGTGTACAAAAATATGTAATTTTAATTGTATTAATAATATTTCTTTTGTATCGTCGCCGTATAATATATAATAACAGGTGAGTTTTTTAGGTTTTCTCACTTTGTAAATTATTTACGTATATATAACGTAATTGGTCTAAGCATGCACTTAAGAGTTTTGTGATCTTAAATAAACAATAAAAACTACTTTACTTTTTTAAGTTGGCCAAATATCAAGTGCCCGTAAAATTGTGATAGCCCTGTAAAAATGAATGCAATATTACGTATTGTGACATATAAATAATATGTTTTAAGTAATAATAAATTATCTGTTTTGTTTCCTTTACTGATATTTTCTTTAACAAAATGAAAAAATGGAGAATACAAACTTTGTGATCACAGTTTTGACGCCTATGATCTCCCATATCGCCAAAACTATCCATTGGACCTCTTTTTTTTCTTAAAAAAATATATATTATTGCGTTAAGACCACAACTTAAAACAAAGTTGGGGCCATTCACCGAAACCACTTTTCAATGCTTTGTGCGCGGGGTTCTTGGCTATTAATTAAACCCAAAGTACTTATAATAAGTTAGGGTTAGGGTTTGCGAATGAAGAAAAAAAGACGAGGCTTTCAGGGTATAAAATTTGCTTAATAAAAGAAACTTGCCATTAGAATCAGAACCGGAGAGCTACCATGAAGAGACAGGTTGAGAATCGTCTCAGACTCAGACAGATATTAAGTTCAAATTCTAGTGAACAGTCCCAACCCGATGGGTCCGAAAATCGTCTTTAAAACGAATTTGCAACTGAACAAGGTGGGTATTTTAGAATTTGCCAACGATCCAGGGTTATGGACGAATTCGTTCATTCAAGTTCTAAAAGTAGTTCATAAATGGCCCTCTTTATTATCATCAAGAGAAATGTATGTACCCTAAAGACGCAACCGGCCGAAAATTTTCTGAGACGTATTTTACTCGAGTTTTACCGAATAATCAAAAGGTTAGACGAAAGTGGTTACTAATAAGAAAAATTCAGTATTTTATTTTATTTGCAATATATAAAACAGAAATACTAAATTAAGTAACGAACATGATTTTAATAACTAGATTCACTTAAGCGAACATTTAAAACTTTATGAAAAAAGTAAATTGCACTTTCAAAATATACAACAATGGTCGTTTTTTTTGGAAAGATTAAAAACTAACCAGACTATATATTCTGAAATGGACAGCTTCTTAAAAAGATAAATTAAGTTCTATGCAGCTCAGTTTTTTGCTGAAAAAAACTTAGCCTTTAGTGATAAATTATTTGAGAGAAACAAGGACAATTTCTTAAAACATATAGAAATGATATGAACATTTGATCTTGCTATATCTGAACTTATTAATAGGTCTCAAGTGCCAGCGAATAAGAATATGTCTTAGTATCTTGGGGATAAAATTCAAAAATCTAATATTTTAGATGACGTTAAGAACGCGAAATATTTTTCTATACTACTTGATTGCACACCCGACGCAAGTCTTCAGAGCAAATTTCAGTTTGTATTAGATTCGCTAATTTAAAAAACACAGGAGCCAGCATTAAACAACGTTTTACAACGTTTTGTCTTATAAGTGATACAACAGGTGAAGGTTTAACAATTTTTTTTTGTTTCGCCCTATAAAATAATTCTAAATATCCACTCGAGAACATTCTTCGTACCATGTTGTAACTATAATTTAAACCTTGTTGTAAACGATGTTGCAGAATCAAATTTATTTAGCATACATTTTGTAAAACTGTTCCAATAGCTATATAATTTTCTCTGCTTCAACTAACCGGTGGCTGGTTTTAGAATAAAACATTTCGAATTTAACATTAAAACCATTATCAGATAACACTACAAAACATAGATATAGAACTTATGTACGAATTCCAGTTTTTTCAAACTTTTAAAGAAATTGTTGTTTCTCCACTCCAAGGGCTTAATTATATCAGATCTACTAATTTAACTCATTTATGTCCAAACATTATATATAGATATATATATATATATATATATATATATATATATATATATATATATATATATATATATATATATATATATATATATATATATATATATATATATATATATATATACGAAAGAACGGTAAGGATTACTCCTTCACCATTTTGTCGACAATCGGCCAAAACATGACGCTATTTTTGTTTCCAGGGCCAAGGGCCATCTGCTACTATGGTATCTGCCCCGGCAAGGCTCATCAGGCAGTTTCCTTGGGGGGTATCGGTATTAAAACCGAAATACCCAAACCCTGAAACAAACAAGGCGTCATGTCATTCGACTTTGAAAGTCGACGAGGGAAATAGGCAACCAGTGGCTCCATATGTAGGTACTATGGTGCAACTAAATCGCTTTAGATGCGACCTACTTCGGAGCACAAGACGACACATCTGTGCAAAAATAGAAGAGAAACAGAAATTTCAATTTCTGTGCGGTTCTTGGTCGTAAAAAGTTATACAAACGAAAGAACGGTAAGGATTACTCCTTCACATTAATACTTATACTCCTACACTTAATACCGATACCCCCCAAGGAAAATGCCTGATGAGCCTTGCCGGGGCAGATACCACGGTAGCAAATGGCCCTGGAAACAAACATAGCGTCATGTTTTGGTCGATTCTCGACAAAATGGTGAAGGAGTAATCCTTACCGTTCTTTCGTTTGTATAACTTTTTACGACCAAGAACCGCACAGAATTTGAAATTTCTATTTCTCTTCTATATATATATATATATATATATATATATATATATATATAAATACAGAGTAAATTATCTCAAAAATATATTTACAAAGAAAAAAATAAAAAAAAATTGAAATTTTAGCAGCCTGTAGCGGATATCTCCCTTCAATATTGACATACTCTCACCATCTCCCGTTATAATATTATTAAACACAATGTATACGGATACAGGATGATACATTTCATTTGTCTTACCCGTTTTTTTTAATCTACGATATATTCCAAAAATATAAAAAATACACATCCATATTTCTTATGATTTAAAAAATCATGCTTTTCCACACCAACTTCCTGATTTCAAATGCGAACCCTCATTTATTATAGATTCAGATTCTACGTGAAAATTCTTGAAAATGTATTTTATTTATTTTTTTTATATTGCTCCAACGGTCAAACCTTCACATTATCTCAAAAAAACGAGCAAATCTGAATATTACGCACATAATTACAAGTGATAATTTTGTGTTTTTCGACCTTAAATACAACTCTAATAATGAGTTGAATTCTAATACTATTGGTATGATACACGACCCAGTACGGGGTGTTTATTACAAACTTTACCACACACGGTGCGGCGTGTCAATAGCCATTGCCATATCATTCCAAATTAAATCATCTCAAAACAAGCCTTATTGATATTATCTAATAAACACATATTATTTATTGACAAACCTATTAGTATAATGAAAAATAAAACCAAATAACGCAATCAAATATAGACCAAAAAGGCATTACTAGACAGCTTTGCATTTTGAAGTTTTATTTTTGTACTTATCAGAATAAAATTTACCTATCTGGCGATAAAATTCGCCATGTTCCTTTATATTTTCGCTATTAGCTACTTTTGCTGGCATGTTAGAGTTTATAACATAACCAACAATAGATTCGAAAATTCACTTAAATCAATTCAATTATGGGTACGTTAATAATAAATAAATAGCTCAGAAAAAAATAATCAACAATTTATTAAATAAACCATTACGTATTAATGTTAATTGCATGAGATAATCAAAAGGGAGGCGTATTCTGGGGGAGAAATTTACATTAATAAAAATCCTTAAATTCAAAAACTATAAATAGCTATTTTATTAAAATGTTTCATTTTGTATTATTCAGTTCGTAACCAATGTTAATCGACAGTACGACTATCCTCTATAGTTGTTCACAGGACAGCAACATCGAACGGACATTACATCGGTCAATCGAGGATTCTCCCAGAAATTCTCGAATGCTTCAGACGAAGCATATATCTAAAGAGAAAAGCCAAAAATAAAGTAAATAATGCCCCTATGATCAAACCTTATTTTATTTCAGCATCTCAATACTGTATAGAGGGATGGAGAATAAAAATAAAAAATCAATCATAAATTGTAAAAATAATCCCCTATAGATTTCTTCAAATTAATAAAGGGGTGGATCATAAATATTCCATAACACAACAAAATGATATCTTAAATTAAATATCGGTATACTGCGTATATACCTCACTAAAGAAAATAATTAATTAATTATCTTTCAACTATCTCATGCTCTCCAAGAAAACACTGGACGTCAGTCCCACAGCATATGGAAAGAGTTGATTTTCAGGTAAGGCGTCGGTATTTGGACAAATAAGAATGGACCTAATATGCTTCAAACCTCCTTGAAAGGCGGATTGGACATTGCAATACTTCATTTATCGGACTCAGTGAAAGAGAAATAAACAATTCAACTTATCAACACACGTGTTACATCCCTCTACAATGGAGGACCCGATAATTATTTTATTCTAGACATACACGGCAGAAGAAAGTAAACAACAATTCTAAAACCAACCAAAGTTAAAGAACTTTCTTCATCATCCTAAGATAATTTACACATTACGGAGGCCACTAATATGCAAGGGGAATGAAGGTAAGTTATTATCACATATATAAGGTATTTTAATTATTTATTTTATAAATATTTCTTGGTTATACCTGGTTTTGATTTCTACCAAGAAGGTATTCTTTATATTATTATTACATTTGTTCCACTCAGTAAAATTAGCAAAGAACAAATTTACCTAAGATAGTCTAATAAAATACGGGGAAAATAACAATTTGGTACAGTGCAAAGTTCAACTGTAACTCGTTTTCGTTTCTAATTTAATAACAAATTTGTAAATGCGAAATGCGAGCCACGATGTAAATAGTTTTCTGATAGCCGATGTTAAACTAAATATTTTACAATTAGCCTACTCGAGGAACAGGCGTTTTATAAAACGCCGAATTGTTCTAAAAATGCGTTTGTTTTACAATAATACTAAGAAGTCCCCGCCGTTTTATAAAATGCCTAAATATTCAGTCATACTCGAAAAATATAAAATTTTAGAATAATTTTACAATTCGCCTAGTCGTTTAGTAAAAGTCTAGGTGTTTTATAAAAATATATATATATATATATATATATATATATATATATATATATATATATATATATATATATATATATATATATATATAATTTCTGATCTTATCTATTATTGCATTACATATTGCTCACTTATTTCAAATTGCGATTAACATTGGTACAAACCGAATAATGCAAAATGAAACATTTAGTTAGTTAATAATAGTTTTTGAATGATTTTTATTATTGTAAATTCCTCCCCAAGAATACGCCTTCCTTTTGATTATCTCATGCAATTAACATCAATACGTAATGGTTTATTTAATAAATTGTGGTTTAATTTTTTTTTCTGAGCTAACTGTGTATTATTAACGTATTCATAATTGATTTGATTTAAGTGAATTTTCGAATTTATTGTTGGTTATGTTATAAACTCTAACGTGTCAGAAAAGTAGCTGAGACCTTTATCAAATCACTTTTGATAAAGGTGTGTGAAAGCGCATTTTTATTGATTTAGTATCTACTCTCCGCATGATGGTGCTAGCGCATACTTTGCCAAATTCCTATGGGTTTGCAGCCGGAAACCACCGGAGCCCCAATAGGTGGCGCTAAGTGTTATCCTTAGCATGTATGTATGTATAGTATGATAGACGTTTCGTTTTCGATTTTGTCATATCGAGCAATCTGTTATTTCAGATCTCCCTGGGTACAAGCCTGCCTGATGAGGGTAAAGGCCCAGAAATCATGATCGCAGGAGGGTACCCTGTGACATAATCGAAAGCAATTCTTCTTGTAGGCCGTTTTGCACCTGCAGAAATTATATATTTCTGCTATTCTATATATATATATATATATATATATATATATATATATATATATATATATATATATATATATATAGTGTAGCCAGTGAAGTCCGCATCATATGGGATTTTTTTTTACTAATTGACTTAAGTAAAATTTGAGTAGCCAAGAAGTTTTTGCTTGAAAAATTATGCAAAGTGACAATAAAAAAGTTAGTCACATGATTTATCTTACCTGTCACATTTGACATTTGTATTTTAAAATGGCAAAAACTACCTTTTCCATCATAATTTTGAAAAATGGTAAAGGAAAAAGTTGGTTATTTTGATTTTATAGCCATAGGCCAATTTCAGCGATATGGTTGACTTCACATTTTTCTAATTTTTTTAACTTGATGCTTTTTGCTTTTCCAGAATGTAGGGTAACCTGAATTAAACCATTTATTTTTGATCAATTCATCGCCTTAATGCATTTTATTAACTAAGTTTTTATTTTAAGCGTCATTTTGTTGAAAAAAACATAAGGGGGTCAAACAAATGAGTCCAATTTGATGCAAAGTTTATACAGTTTCACCAATTTAATGGAAAATAATTCTAAAATGAATTATTTCTTAAGTGTATGCATATCTGTTTGCTTTTTAATAAAAACCAAACTGAGAAAAATGGTTTTTCTATTTTATATAGTCCTTTCTAAAAATAAATTCAATATTTTTAATAAATTATTAAAGCAACCAAATAAAAACTAAACTATATATTTAGCGTGTACTACTTATATTATATAAACATAGGTCCGAAAAAGCTTTGTTTCCGTGATACAGATTATTTTGTGAACGTTATTCGATCTATCTATTGAGCGCCATTTTGCTCTACCATATTGGATGCATACTATCATTTTTGGCATCTAGGGACGCTAAAACGTGAAAATATGTAAAACCTGGGAGGGTGTTTTTTCACGATTACAAACACATTATTTGGTCGCCATTTTCTTCCGTCATATTGAATTTGTACCACAATCTTAACTGTTCATCTCTATGTCACACTTAATTTTTACACTTAATTGAAAATCAATCCAGTAAGTAATTTTTCCAGGCTGAAATTTTTAATACTTTATCAGGTCGCCATTTTGTTTCATCATCCTAGATTCGTTCTAAAATTTTACCGGTTGATTTCTACTTAATATTCGATTTTTGTGCAACGTGAATTGGCTAATTAGATTTTTAGTAACAATTGGATACCATACTGGACTTTTACCAAAATGTTACCAAGTCATTTCGATTAACCCTTAATTTTGACCAATATTTGAAGTCAATCGGGTGATAATTCTTTAGGTATGCCACGAACAGACAGACAGACCGATAGAATTGAGAAAATATGTTGTTCGGCGTCTAGGTACCCTGAAACGTGAAGAGCCGCAAACATGTTGGAGGGTCATTTTTTCACGATTACAATATCTCCCGTTTACGAGGGAAGTAAAAACATAAAAACACTGATAAATTATAAATTCGCACAAATCGCCGATCGAAAATCAAACGAAAATCGATAATTCCCTCTATCGATCGAATAACGATCCGCACATCGAAATCAAAGCTTATAAACTCAGTGGTTACGATACTATGTATAAAGAAAGCACTGCATAGGTTAAAAATTGTAATTCGCCTCCCCACCCCAGAACCGGATCTATAGGTCCTCTTTTTATCTATTTTACATGTTCAAATATCTTAATAAAATTCGATTACCAAAAAAAAGTCTGCACTTTATATCCTCTTTGACATCATCCAAGGTCCGCTTCTGGACGAATTCAGAATAAAATGAAAACATGGAAGAGGTAATGGTAAATCCCAAACGTACAGCCATGAGCACGTAAATTCCTAAATATTATCAGGGGCGCCGCGCGTCGCTCAAGTAATATTTGTAATTTATTCTGTTGGCCACACTTTCTTTCCGTCTTACATTTGTATTTTCCATCACGTCGCGTCAGTACCTTTTCATATTACTTTGAACGTGACTTGACCTTGTCGCTGATATTCCGTTTTCTGTACGCAGTTCAGCCTTAATTTAACTTCTGACATTATATACTGGGTATATAATGTCGCCGCTATTTGTAATGATTAATATTATATATATATATATATTTATATATAAATATATATATATATATATATATATATATATATATATATAATTTGTTTCTTAAACCTTTTATTTATAATTACTTCGAAAATATTTCTTGGGTCTAGGTTTATGCATTGAAACAATAGTGGTTATATTTCGCTCGACGTTTCGCTTTTGATTAAAAGCATTTTCAAGAGCATTTATTTTAACTAAACGAGAAAGAAAAAAAAACAATATCAGTTCGATACAAACTGGTTTGTTAAAATTGCCGTTTTGTCAATTATAAAAACACTGATAAAGTAAAATTTCTTCAATTAATCCTAAAACATTTAGCAGTCGAACACTTTTCTAAAATGACTTTCACAATTTTACACATTAAAAAATATTAAAAAACTTGTTTACATTTTGACGAAAAAAAAAACACAAAAACATTTGTACAATTTGGTTTAAAGCCGTTAATTAAAAATAGGTAACCTACCTTGGAAAACAGAGCTTCATTTTTAAATCTATTATATTTAAGGCACCTATAGTATCAGTATCATAATGTCTAGGTTGGTTTTGGGTGACATTACTTGATCTTAATAATTGTAAGATGATACAAGAAACGATACAAAGTGATGGCGATAAGACAAGAAATTTTTTATTTTGTTAGTTTTTTCTAAGGATTGGAAGCCGATCATTATCATCATTATTTATGCCAGGGTTACTATTTTCTACTTATGGTTAGAATATACGGGTGATGTTGATTGAGTACTATAGTTACGTTATTAAATTAAATTATAATAGATTTGACTTAAATTATTTATGTCTTGCTTATCGTTGACAGCGTTTGGTTCTTTCTTTATGTGGAACATCTCTTTTATAGCTAATTTATGATAGTTTGACTCCTGGCATAGAATTTCAGTCTCTACAAATCCAAACTCATGTTTTTCATTTTTTTCGTGCTTGTGCAGAGCAGTCGAAGCATTTTTTGTGTATTTGTGACCATTGAGACGGTTTTCTAAATATTGCGTTGTCATACCAATGTATTTTTTTGGACAGTTTATACACGGCACAGAATAAACAACATTAGATTTCTTTTTCTTGGGTATTTCGCTTTTTATATATATATATATATATATATATATATATATATATATATATATATATATATATATACGAAACCAGTAACGGTAAGGATTGCTCCTTCACCATTTTGTCGAGAATCGACCAAAACATGACGCTATGTTTGTTTCCAGGGCCAAGGTGCCAATCTGCTACCGTGGTATCTGCCCCGGCGGCAAGATACCACGGTAGCAGATTGGCACCTTGGCCCTGGAAACAAACATAGCGTCATGTTTTGGTCGATTCTCGACAAAATGGTGAAGGAGTAATCCTTACCGTTACTGGTTTCGTATAACTTTTACGACCAAGAACCGCACAGAAATTGAAATTTCTGTTTCTCTTTTATATATATATATATATATATATATATATATATATATATATATATATATATATATATATATATATATATATATATATATATATATATATATATATATATATATATATATATATATATATATATATATATATATATATATATATATATATATATATATATATATATATATATTATATATATATATATATATATATATATATATATATATATATATATATATATATATATATATATATATATATATATATATATATATATATATATATATACGCTGAAACATCCGTCAAAATTTCGAGTAAGTTGTGACATCCCTACAGCGTTGCCAAGCTTTTATAACAGCGTATAAACGAAACAGCATATTAACTCTGCGAATTAGAAAAAGAGACAAGATATTTACCAAGTGAGGTGTTTAATGAGGGGTGACCTTAGAATATTTGCACGGTCTGTAATGGAATACGTTTTTGCTGTGTGTGATATTAAAAAAATTTGTACTTTTGTTAATGTATTGTAAATTACCTCTTTAATCAACCAACGAGTTTTTCATAATCATTATCGTTTATAAAAATAAAATATTTAAAAAATATTAATGAGAAAAATATAATTTTTTTCTTTGACAACCATAATAATTTTCTATTTGGCCAAACCTTTTGACGGACAGTGTAGATTGATTACCCATAGATTACTTTTGTCGTTATACAATTGCATAGCAATAGCAGGTCAAAGTAAATATCAACTCTAATTGCTAAGACGGAGTTAACACAAATTGTGGGAAAACTAGGTGGACTGGAATAAAAAGTAAAGTTAATATGACCGTTTCCATTGTATGCATGCGCAACTTTTCGTTGGTTTAACTGATTTTGTATCCCTAATATCTCCCATTAAAAATAAACTTGAATTCAAATTTCGGCATATTGGGTATAAGCATGCGCTTACAGAATCTGTCAAGTCTCTTGATGAAAACTTATAATGCTTACACAATTTGACTATTAAAAATCAGAATTTCATGATGTAATGTATTTCACTCATCGAATTGTGAATCGTTTAGATTTCATTGAACTCGGTAATTTCCTTTCTGCTATTTCTAAATATTATGGAAGAAAACCATGAATATAAGTGGTTTAACGAATATTACAGTAATTATTATAAGCCATCCAGTAAAAAAAAAATTAAATGAGATGTGTACCAAGTAAATACTAAACAGATATTGTCCGTAAGGGAGGAGGTTTCCTTAGAATAATGGTTCTTTAAAGCAAACCAGCAGTGTACCTAATTACCGATGTCACAAACATCGACCATGTATTAGAATTGTATTGAAGATGATTAGGAAGATACAATATATTGTTATCATTACTTCCCTTATAAAAGTGTAAAAATCCAATATGGGAAAACAAAATGGCGGCCTTGTGAAATGTTAAAAAAATTATTACTAAAAAAGTGTGCACAAAAATCAAGTATTATTTAGGAATCAACTGGTAAAAAGATGGCGGAACAAAATGGCGGCTTAATAAAATATTTAAAATTCAGCCTGACAAACTATTTAATGTCCTGATTTCAAATTGTGTGCCATAACTAATTGTAGTATAGAGAAGAACTAGTAAAAGTGTGGTACTAATTCAAGATGGCGGAACAAAATGGCGGCCAAATAAAATTTTTGCGAATACGAAAAAAATCACCCTCTCAGGTTTACATATTTTCGTGTTTTGGAGTCCCTAGATGCCTAAAATATGTTTTAGTCCGTCGGCCCGTCTGTCGGTTTGTCTGTCTGTCATTTAGCGGCATAGCTTCAACACTATTCATCAGATTGACTTCAAATTTTAGTCAAAAATTAAGCACCTGGTATTATTTTGGTTAAAATCCAATATATCGATCAACAAGATGGCGGTTTAGTGAAATGTTAAAGAAATTATTACTAAAAAAACTAATCATCCAATTTTTCTTAAATTGTGTACAAAAATCAAGTATTATGTAAGAATCAACTGGTAAAATTTTGGTGTCAATCCAAAATGGCGGAACAAAATGGTGGTTTAATAAAATATTTAAACATTCAGCCTGAAAAAACTACTTAATGAACTGAGTTAAAATTGTGTGACATAACTTATTGTAGTATAGAGATGCAAAAAGTAAATTTGTAGTGTTAATTAAAGATGGCGGAACAAAATGGCGGCTAAATAAAATTTTTGTAATCTGAAAAAATCATATTCTAAGGTTTTACATATCTTCGCGTTTTGGCGTCCTTAGATGCCAAAAATATGTTTTATCAAGACCGTTGGTCCGTCTGTCCGTTTGTCTGTGTGTCTATCAGTTTGCAGCATAGCTTAAAAATGACTCATCAGATTGACTTCAAATTTTAGTAAAAAATTAAGACTCGTATGGGGATGACCTGGTAATATTTTGGTAAAAATCCAATATGCCGGAACAAGATGACGGCCTAATGAAACGTTAAACAAATATATTACTTAAAAAACTAATTATTCAATTAGCATAAAAATCAAGTATTTTGTAGGAATCAACTGGTAATATTTTGGCACCAATAGAAGATGGCGGAACAAAATGGCGGTTTACTAAAATATTTAGAAATTCAGCCTAAAAAAACTAAATAATCAACTGATTTCAAATTGTGTGCCGTAACTAATTGTATTATAGAGATGAATTAGTAAAACTATGGCACTAATTCAATGGCGGAACAAAATGGCGGCTAAATAAAATTTTCGTAATCTCAAAAAATTACGCTAGATGCCAAAAAATATGTGTTTTCAATTCGGTGGTCCACCTGTCAGTTTGTCGTTGAGTTCGCGGAATAGCTTAAAAACTACTCATCAGATTGACTTCAAATTTTGGACAAAAACAAGATGGCGGACTAGTGAAGCGTTAAAAAATTATTACTAAAAAAACTAATTTACCTGAAATTTTGTACAAAAATCGAATGTTACATGAACAAGTAATATTTTGGTATGAATATAAGATGGCAAAACAAAATGATGGCCTAATAAAATATTTAAAATATCAGTCTGAAAAAACTACTTATTAGATTAATTTCAAATTTTGTGCAAGCATTAAATGTAATATAGAGATAAACTGGTAAAGTTGTGTAACGAATTCAAGATAGCGAAATAAAAAAAAATAACGCAAAAAAATCTTCTTATTAAATTGACAGTAAATTTTGTAGAAAAATTAAATATAATATATGGACAAACTGGTGCGAATTCAACATAACGTAACAAAATCGCGGCGTGGGACAATGTAAAAACTACTTATTGAATTAATTTTAAATTATAAAATATAATAAACTGGTAAAATATTAATAGGGATCCAATATATTGGAACAAAATATCGCTCAATAAAAATGCTTGAAAATACGGTATATGTATATGTGTTCCTAAATAACTACTCAACAAAATTGATTTACACTTCGCTGTTCTTAATAAAAGGAAATGTTTATAATGAGGGAAGTTCTGGCTAAAGGAAATTAAACGAGTTTTTTTTATATCGTGATCTGCAGTATTTTTGTTACCATACAGACGCTATGGATTCGGCGTTATAGTAGGATAACTCTGTACAATTCTGCGCCTCACATACAGGGTGGTCTAACGGTGCGTTCAAGTCCAATCGCTCGGCTATTGTGGAGATTAGAAAAAAAATTATACGAAACTGGCAGAGATTGCTGAGAGCTACAATCTAAAATTTTTTTCGATTATACGGTAAGACAAAATTATTGTAATTGTATTGTACTACTTATCCGATTGACTTCAAATGATGGTCAAATATTAAGAGTCACATGAGAATAACATGGTAACATTTTGGTAAAAATCTAATATGGCAGAATAAAATGGCGGCCTATAAAAAGGAAATTACGAAAAAACTGCTTATACAATTCCCCAAATTTTGAAGAATGTGGGTACATTTCCAAGAAGGCCTGCTACCAAAAATGTTAGTGCACAGCAACCCTACTCCGTGATCTTCCCAGGGAGAGAGAAGTGGGATCAGAATAAATCTAATCTACTTAAAGGAGAGCTGCTTCACGGACGGCTCCAAAACCAATGTAGGAGCTGGAATACATGGGGTAAGACCGAAGTTTGATCCGTCAGTAAGCCTGGGAAATAACACCTCAATATTCCAAGCAGAAGTCCATGCTATCGAATTGTGTGTTAGAATGTTGCAGGATCAACAAACAACACATAAAACGCTAAAAATATTCTCGGATAGTCAAGCGGTCCTTAAAGCACTTGAAGCGAGTCATTGTATATCCAAAACAGTCTGGAACTGCCAAAAGGCACTTGCTGGCCTAGGGAGCGACAATAAAATCGCTCTTATCTGGATACCAGGACATGCAGGTTTGGAGGGAAATGAGTCTGCGGACCTCCCAGCAAAGAAAGGAGCAGAGACGAGATTCGTGGGACCTGAACTAGCTTTAGGTGTATCCCACGAAACGGCCAAGCGCGCAATTTTGGATCTGGTTGAGGAAAAAGCTTATCTCGATTGGCTTGGACTACCAGGCCTGTCCCATGGGATATGGGAAAGGCATTTATCCCCCTTCCTATGAAGAAGAGGATAACAGAAAGTCTGTTAAATATGAACAGAATTAAGCTCAAAACAGCAGTAGGCCTATACACTGGCCATTGTGGTCTAAGACATCACATGCACAGGATGAGGCTTGAAAGCGAATCCGAGTGCCGCCTATGTATGGAGGATGACGAGACAGCCAGACATGTGCTATGTGATTGCCCGGCAGCTGCCAGGATCAGGTCCTCTATTTTCGGTAGAGATATCCTGCTGCCCTAGGACTTGAACAATACCTCCCCAAAGGCAATAATACGACTCACTGAGGGCTTAGAATTGCTCGGGGAAGTGTAAAATATAGGTGCGAGCCACAATAGACCACAGAGTCGCAGTGGAGGGTCGGTTTGATCCACTCACTTTTAACCTAACAGTAGAAAATATATTGAAGATGAATATAAAGAAAAATAAATTTTAAAAAATCGTGTACTTTGTGTGGCTTTACCCGAAATATCCCTCGTAATAAATTCCACCACACATAGATAACAGTTTATATTGGCAATAATTTTATAGATACTGTATAAATTGTACTTATAATCTCATATAAGTTAAGTCCTGGTTATTTGGGTACAAAAATAGGTAAAACCCTTTTAACAGAACTGTCCTCGTAATAAAGAAAAGAGGCACATATTGATATTTATACAGTGTGTTATCTTACTACCAAATAACTATATGGATATATCTTAGTCTTATCGAGAAATTCGTCATTTCGCGAAGAGCTTAGTCAGTGCATTAAGCATAGGCATATTGAGTAAAAACATAAAGTTGCATCGTCTGGCTGGGCTCTTCTTAAAAAGTCCAAACCGTTTCCACGTATTATGTATGACACAATCTGCCTAAATTAAAGACTTGCAGGTTCATGGAGTGCCCAAGAAAAAGGGCATTTTGTGTTCAAATGATATACAGTGTGGTCCGACAGTGCGTGCAAATCCAATAGCCCGGTTATTGTGAGAATTAGAACAAAATTGTACGAAAGTTGTAAAGACTGCTGAGAGCTATAACCTAAAATTATTTTCGATTTTGCAGGGTTGAGGATACGTTTGCCACAAACCAAATTTACGTTTTTTTAAATGGAACAACCTGTATATTGTTTTATTTTGACATTCCTCCCTTTTTGGCCATTCACCCAATATAGGGTTTATGGCCACTTTTCGATATTATGAGACGTACCTTTGACGGCTTGTATTTTTTTAATGCGTTAGCATAAATCATTTTAGCATGGTGAAAATTTCCAAATGTGGTCTTCTTTTAAATGCGGTTCTTTAGCATTCTTTGATTACGGTATACAGGGTAAATAAAAATCCTGGATGTAAATTTTATCGATTAATCTAAATAGCATGCCCTGTAAATTATTATATTTTCAGATTCTTCTCTTATTAGCGGTTTGTGTGGTCCATACAGAGTCGTTCAAGATTTATGGCCACTTTTCAAAAACATGAGAGGTGGACATCTCAATTTATTACAGGAAAATATTGCAAAGTGGTCTTCTTTTAAGATAAAATTTTTAAAAATTTATTCATACTAGCATGGATGGGTCGAAGAAGTTGAAAATTTTAAGAAATAAAAATTATCACTAATAAAAAAAGATTTTATCTAAAAATTATACAAATACGAGTGATAGTATTACAATGATCTAGTAATAAAAACCAGTGGATATTACGAAATGATCGAAATAAATTATGCAATTGAAAGAATGCAATTGATATACAAATTTTTTTTTAGCATTTTGGCAACTGCATAAAAGTATCCCACTTTAAGTTAGGTTCCTATCCAGCGTTCTTGAAATTCTTCAATAAGACACGCATGAATGTCAGCCGTATGATGAACTGGGGCACCGTCATGCATAAATATTTGATCATGGACGCTAATAGGGATTTGGTATAATAGTGTTCTAAAGTTTTCCCTAAAAAACTAAAGATATAGATGTGCAGTAAGCCTTTCTTCAAAAAAATGCGGACCGATGACAAAATTTCCAACGATTCCACCCCAGACGTTAAGAGACCACCTATTTTGACTAGTTGTCCGAATATAGTGAGGATTTTCAGTAGCGCCTCAATGAAAATTATGTCTATTGACATTTCCAATTTTGTAGTATGATGCTTTGTCAGTAAATAATACAAAATGAGTAAATCTTGGCTCTCTCAGAATTTGTTGTTGTGCCCAGTGACAAAAATCTAGTCGCCTTTGATAATCATCCTCATACAATTCTTAAAGGAGTTCAATGTAGTATGGGTGAAAGTTGTTTTATTTTGAGTTCGTAAAATAGTGGTTTTACTTACATCTGCTTTCCCCCCAGGTCAAAATACATGGCTCTTAACGTCAAATGTGCCTCTGATATCTTCGACAAGTGGCTATAAGTCCTGAGCGTTCCATTTAAATTAATCAAAAAAATTTGCATCCAGGATTTTTATTTACTCTGTATACCGTTATTAAAGAATACTACAGAAAAATACCGCAGTTGAAAGAAGACTACATTTGGAAGTTTTTACCATGCTAAAATGATTTATGTTGAGGCATTAAAAAAATATAAGCGTTCAAATGTACCTCTAATAATATAGAAAAGCGGCATTAAATCTTGAATGACTCTGTATAGTCCCCCCCTGTATTGACTTAAACTCTAAATTTTTCCATTTTATCACTATATCAAACTTGACTAATGTGCAATGGTTAAGGTAAATTGGAGCAGCAGTTTTTATTTCGCCTTTTTGGATACGTACCCCACATTCTGATAAATTTGGAGAAATTGGATAAGTAGTTTTTAGTAATTATTTTTTACCTTTTAATGGGCCGCCGTTTTATTCTGCCATACTGGATTTTTACCAACATGAAAGCGCAACTTTTCAAGTTGGAAGATACACACCCGCATGTACTTTTTCTTTGTCTTATGATAAGCAGAAGTTTGTTACATAAAGAAACTGAAGCAATCCTGTATACACATGCTTACACAGGAACATCTACTATGGCTATTAATGCGGACATTATAAAAAAATTACCAATAATTAACCAACAAAAGCAAAATCTTTTTGTTAATCTGCATTTTTATAGACGACATACCTCAAAACTCGCTGTTTTAATTATATACTGTTAAATTTTAATGCTTATATTCCTTAGACCAGGTTTAAATTAACAGTAAGAGGAGTATAAGTAAACAATCCATGTAAAGAACTTTTTGAAAGTTTTTTTTATATTTAAAAAAAAAAACAATAAAAACATGCTTGTTGTGCCAGAAAAACTATAAATTACCCATATTTGAAAGTTCAATTTTGAAATTTTTCATTTCATTTCGCCGACCAGTTTACAGTTATTTATTTTTTATAATCATTTATTATGTTCTCATCAGTCGTAAAGAACTTAATGACACACTTTACTTTTACCAATGCATTATCTTGGAAAGCAAATGATAAAATTAATAAAGCAGGATTATTAAATGCCTGCACAACATAATACAAACAACGAAGAGCACAACAGATATATTTTAATATTGGGATTACCTATAAATTCAAATTGTGACAAATATTTCTCCAGCTACGGGATGTCGCAAAATATATATATATATATATATATATATATATATATATATATATATATATATATATATATATATATATATATATATATATATATATATATATATATATATATATATATATATATATATATATATATATATATATATATATATATATATATATATATATATATATATATATATATATATATATATATATATATATATATATATATATATATATATATATATATATATATATATATATATATATATATATATATATATATATATATATATATATATATATATATATATATATATATATATATATATATATATATATATATATATATATATATATATATATATATATATATATATATATATATATATATATATATATATATATATATATATATATATATATATATATATATATATATATATATATATATATATATATATATATATATATATATATATATATATATATATATATATTTATATATATTTATTAGTGTAAATAAAATTTTTTAAAAAGTGAAATTTGGAAAAGTGATTATAACAATTGGCGCAGTTGGTAGGATCTGTCTAACTGTAGCGGCGGATTCCAATCCCTAAACAGAAAAAAGACGAATCGCCCTAACTTGGCCGAAACTACGGAAGGAACACCCAGTGAAGCCCCTGGTAGTCCAAGCTAAGAACACGACGATGCAAAGACTCCTGTTGTAAGTTAATGAATCATCTCGCTATTGTTTATTTTTATTGTGTTAATTAATTATTGAAACTGTTTCGGTTTTCCAAATATTTTCCCTGAATTCTTTATTGATTTTAATTAAGTTTACTAACATTTAAATTAGTATTTGCCTATAAAAGCCAAATTAGCTTCAAGATGCCTGATTCTACTGAAAATAGCGCTACTCAACCAGAAGTAGAGCTCTATAAATTATCAGAAATATTTTCTTTAATTCCGGAATTTGAAGGTGATGAAATCTTTCTAGGAACATTTTTAAATGCGTGCGATTATGCGTACAATATGGCCACTACTACTCAAAAAACTCTATTAGCTATTCATATTAAAAATAAACTTAGGGGTAGAGCTGCACAGCCACAACCCATGAGAGGTTATAATTGCGGACGTACAGGTCATTCTGCTAGACAGTGCCGCACTCCCCCATCGAATCGCCAAAATTTTCAACCTATTTTTAGTTCAGGGTTTTCAAGACCATATCCATACCATACACCGAACACATCGCAACAGTCTAGTAATTATAACCAAAATCAATCTAGACCTCAACAAGCCAGCGGTTTCTCGCAAAGTCAACAGAAACCTCAACAATATAACAATCCACCACAATACCGCCCTCCAATAACTAATAAAAACTCAAATTTTCGTTCTAATCAACAAAGGACATACCATGTCAACGCTAGCGACTATTTGCAAAGCGAAGCTTCTAATTCTAATGAAATCTACTATAACGATTATGATTATCAAAACTATGATTGTCAACAAAATTATCCCAGCCAAGATTACGATTATGATCAGTACCCAATAGAGTCAAGAGAACACACAAATCATCAGGATTTTCTGCCTCTTCCAGTGAACCATCTTCCCCCGGACCAAAACTAACCGGAAATAGACCCCTTAGTGGAAATCCAAACAATGAACCCCGATCTGAACTTCCCCGAACAGACATTTCTTTAAGCCCCTTTCACACTGTAAATTCCAAAAACTTATATTACATCAAAGATGCCACCGAAAAGTATAAGTTATTTATAGATTCCGGCGCGGGAATTTCCATTTTTAAAGAAAAAATTGTTCAAAATTTTCGACAAGGGTCATCCGAAAACGTAACCGTCCAAGGGATTACTGATCAAAAACTCTATCAATGAATCAACCCTTGTCCCTTTCGCTAGTGGCGGTCCTCATAAAGTCTATATTTATAATTTAGATATCGATTTCGACGGTATTTTGGTCCTAGACTTCTTAGAGCATTTCGAATGTGTAATAGATTTAAAATCAAAGCAATTAGTTACCAATTTTAAAACACTTCCATTATTTAAAGTAGGCAGCGAACAAAAAAATGAAAATATTATCTCAAATATTAGTTGCAACAAAATTTCGATAGAAGCTAGGACAGAAAGAATTTTTAAATTAAAATGCGTGTAAACGAACACGGTGAATTTTTTACCCCAATCGTCAATACCAATGCGACAGCAAAAAACATTGACTTTTCAGATATATCATTAGACCCGATAAAAGACACCTCTGACCCAATATATAACCTTAAAAAAGAACAGAATTTAAAAGGCCAGCATGACAGAACCACACAAATAAAAAACTTGTTAAGAACCGAACATTTAAATGAGGAAGAAAAAGAACTTGTGACAAACGTTTGCCTGGACTTCGCGGACATTTTCTACCTTGAAGGAGACGCACAAACGAAATAAAACATTCGATAGAAACTAACAACGCTCGCCCTGTTTTTACCAAGTCGTACAGGTATCCCCAAATACACAAAGGGGAAGCAAAAACTCAAGTCAACAAAACGTTAGACGAAGGTATCATCCGTCCCTCTATCTCACCATGGTCCTCGCCAATCTGGGTTGTCCCAAAGAAACTCGAAGCTTCTGGGAAACCGAAATGGCCTGTAGTCAACGACGCAAGCAAGCTTAATGAGCTTACGGTGGATGATAAGTATCCGTTACCCAATATTTCTGACCTTGAGCAAATAGGGAAGTGCGAATATTTTGCGACCCTAGATCTCGATTTCGGGTTCCACCAAATTGAAATCGACCCTAAAGATATCCCGAAGACTGCTTTCTCAGTAGAAAATGGGTCACTACGAATTTATTCGTATGCCCTTTGGCCTTAAGAATGCTCCGTCCACCTTCCAACGGGTCATGGATAACATCCTTCTTGGCATGCAGAATGAGCGCTGTCTGGTATATATGGACGATATAATTATCTATTCCCCGACAATCCACGAGCACATTTCTCGCATAACTGAAGTATTTAAACGTTTAAGGAAAGCCAACCTAAAAATTCAGCCTGATAAATGCGAGTTTCTAAGAAAGGAAGTTGCATACCTTGGACACCTGATAACCCAAAACGGCGTTAAACCAAATGCATCAAAAGTAGACTGTATTGTTAATTTTCCCGAACCAAAAAATTCAAAAAGCATTCAATCGTTTTTGGGACTGGCTGGCTACTATCGACGATTTATTCCCAGTTTTGCAAAAATCTCAAAACCCTTGACCAAACTTCTTGAAAAAGATACACACTTCTCTTTCGACTCCGACTGTAAATCAAGCTTCGAAGAGCTCATCTCTAACCCAATTCTGATTTACCCTAACTTCCAAGAGCAATTTTTGTTAACTACAGATGCAAGCGCATTTATGTAAGGCGGAAACCAAGTATTCGACAATAGAACGTGAATTGCTTGCAATTGTCTGGGCTGTGAAACATTTCCGACCGTATCTTTTTGGAAGGAAATTCGTCCCCATCACAGACCATCGACCTTTAACATGGATCTTCTCAATAAAAGACCCAGGAAGTCGTTTAGCTCGTTGGCGTCTGAAGCTTGAGGAGTACGACTATAAAATTGAATATAAACCCGGTAAAATTAATAAAAACGCCGATGCACTGTCTCGAATCAAAATGAACCACTTTCAAGAATGCGCAAAACTTCAGTCTAAACTTCACATCACTGCTGCCAATAAAGACGACATACATGAGAAAACATCAACTGGCAAAGAACCACCCCAATCGGACGACGAAAGTCAAGACGAGACAGACACAGAACAAATAACAGAAGAATATAACCGGTTCGTACACCTATACAAAACAAAATCAATTATAGACTATGCTAAAATTGAGACCTCACACTTCCAATCCTAGACAAATGTCACCAAAATATAGTGACCTTCTTTCATCAAGCAAAACTAGAGGATCTACACTTTAAAATCATGGAAGACATTTTTCAAGAAAACTACCATTTTGCGAATAACGAAATAAATGTTGTCTCTAGTAAAAGTGTAACAAATCGAAAACATTTTATATTCCCTTTGCCCCTTAACAACGATTCCGTCGTCCAACATCTCTTTTATGCCTTATTTAAGAGCAAAGACAAATTTGACTTAACCCAGACTTACTGTATCGAAAACAATTTAGAACTACCAATTTTGGAAATTCTCTCATTTATCCTCTCCGATAAAGACGTTAAACTCAAAATATGTCAGAATGATGAGGATCAGATTCCCATTATATTAGATGAGTATCATTCTGGGAAAAATAATCTTCACCGTGGAATAAACGAAACAATTAAACGTATAAAGGAAAGATACAGTTGGCATGGCCTAACCAAAGACCTTGAAAATTGTATAAAAAAGTGTGAGATATGCCAAAAAGTTAAATTTTGTCGGAAAAACCTTAGTACACCCCCAGTAATTACCGAAACCCCGAAAACACCACTCGAGAGAATTAATATCGATCTCTTCGAATATCCCGTTAGTAATTATGCTCTCACGATTAGAGATGAACTAACGAAGTTCACACAGGGCTATGTTCTATCGGATGAAAAAGCTTCAACAGTGGTGAACACACTTCTACTATTCTTCCAACATTTTGGCATCCCTTTACGGATCCACTGTGATCATGGCCGTGAGTTCGACAACGCCCTAATGAAAGATCTTTGCGAACTTTATGACGTAAAATTGACATTTTCCAGAGTCAGTCATCGGCAATCAAATGGATCACTTGAACGGTTTCATGCGACCCTAACAGAGATGATACGAGTACACAAAGCTGAAAATCCCGATGAACACCCATTTAACATTCTCCCTTACGCCGTGATTTGCTATAACACTACAAAAAATAAGACCCATGGTTTTACACCATACGAGCTTATCTTTGGCCATACATCCAGTCGACCCCCAGAAACCTTATACAACCAAGAACAACTCATTTCAAATTACATTAGAGATCTCAATATTAAAATGGAAAGTTATTACAGAATCGCACGGATGAGAACTAATATTCAAAAAGAGAAATCCAAAATCAGATTTGATAAATTCGTTTCCGACAAACAACCCAGTTATGAAGTTGGTAACAAGGTATATGTCAAAGAATCCCAAATCAAAGACAAAAGTCAAAATAAATTCAATGGCCCCTTCCAAATTGTTGAACTTTTTCAAACCTCCACAAACCAAATTTCAAAAATAAATTTTGATAGACTAAAACCTATCTACGACTAGTCTTTTCTTTTCAGACTCTTCGGGATACTATCAGCCGTGACATCCCAGTTCACCATCACCCCAATAAACAACACCGTAGGACTGTTCTTTCATGAAGAAAGTATAATCAAAATATCAAATGAAAAATGGACGTTCCTTTATAAAGAATTGCAACCCTTGAAAGAAGCTATTTTGAACAACGACAAAATTCTCTCTCAATTAATAGACACATTTGAAGTACCTGAACCTAGAGTTTTAACTTCTAATGTTGACATACAAACACACATTAGTCTTTTAAAACAACTTGCCAACGCCGTAAACCGAAAATACAAAGAAATAATCGCAGACACTAAACCATACGAGTTTAGAGCTAAACGCGGAATATTTAATGGCATTGTACTGTCTGGAAATCGATTACAGGTAATCTAGATGCTTCTGACGGAGAATACTTTAACGACTGTATAGAAAAATTAACACGGGACGAACATCACATCGAAAACTTATTAAAGAATCAAATTTCCGTAACTACATCTGTAATTAAAACTTTCAACTCCACCATTCTCAAATTACAAATAGACGAGGAAACTTTTAACAGCAATATTAAAAACATTCAAAAATCAATTAATAACATCTATCGAATTTTACGAAGGACAGATAAAAACTATTGGCTTGTGTGAATCGCTAATGGAAAGCTATGTCTTTTTAGAAGACTCTCTCAATGACGTTTTAGATGCAATCACTTTCGCCCGTTTAAAGATACTCCATAGCTCAATTATCACCCCACACGATCTGATCACCTCATTACAAGAAATCTCTCGATCTTTAGTAAAAACTAATTTACCTTTTCCAACCTATTCATCAAAATGCGGAATATCTTGATATAATCTAACTAGGAGCATATCAGTCTGATCAAAAAATAATTTTTGTACTAGAAATTCTTTAATCGAACCTGAAACCTATACCCTTTTTTACTTGTACCCTATCCCAATTTTGGACAATCGAACAGGCTTCCACTATATATTACCAACTACTAAAAAATTCATTGCGCGTGACGATGATTCATTATTGTACGTATCATTTCGAAACCTGGACAACTGCAAAACTTTGAATTATTATTTCGAAGTAACGATGGCGAGCAAAGGAGGAAAAACAATACGAAGCGGTGCACGTGAAGATATTGCGAGCGTTATAGAGGCCTCTACTAGAGAAGCTGAAAATAATAGTTTGACTATTCCAATTCAAAATCGAACAGAACGCTCTGCATTTTACACTGGTGTTTCGGAAAGTAGTGCAAGAAAAATTCAAAGAGAACATAATGATCGCTTATGTTCTACTTCACCTTTAAAATCTCCTGTTAAAAAAAGACCCCGATTATCATACAAAGATGAAATTGACGATGGTGATTTTCAAGTAATTCGACGAACGATAGAGGATTTTTATATAAACTTGAAGAAGGTTCCAAACCCCTACTTCCTGCTGTAAAGAACAAAATAGATTTTCCGTACGGGTATAAAATCTTAAAACGGCTTTTACGATCAAATGGTTTTGTTTGGCGCAAGTGCCAAAATAAACGAAAATTGCTCATTGAGAGACCAAATATTTTTCACTGGCGGGTGAAATATCTATCAACTGTAAGGCAATATAGGCAAGAAGGATGCAATATTGTTTATCTAGACGAAACCTAGGTAGATAATGATATGACAGTGAACAAATGCTGCCAAAGTGAAAGTGTTACAGGTGTTGTTCAGGGAATCCGCTCTAGTAGACGCTTTATTATAGTTCATGCTGGTTCAGAAGCCGGATTTATTCCAGGTGCTGCTTTAGTTTTTCACTCCGGACTAACAACTGGAGACTATCATGGACAGATGAATAGAGATAATTTTGAAAAGTGGTTGCTGGAGAAGCTTCTACCTAACGTTCCTCCCAAATCAGTCGTGGTAATGGATAATGCGTCTTATCATTCTCACGTAGAAGATAAAGTGCCAACTAAATACTCTACAAAAGCTCATATGATATCGTGGCTTAAATCGAACAATCTTGTATGATCCAACATGGAGAAAATATCAATTATATGAAGTAATATCTAATCCAACAAGCCTAGAGAAAAAAGTATAAAATTGACGGTCTTTTACGTAACCTCGGTCATACACCTTTAAGGCTGCCTCCATACATGTGCTACCTAAACCCTATTGAACTTGCATGTGCAGGAGTAAAAAATATATTCGAGAGCGCAACACCGGTGAATTTTCAATTAAAGATTTAAATAAAATAACATTAGAAGCGATTGACTCAATATCGGCTGAAAATTGAAAATCGTATGTTCAACATGTTCGTTCTATTGAAGATAAATACTGGGAAGTAGATTTAAAAGGAATCGAACAATTTGAATCACAGTCGTCAACCTCAAAAATGGCTTAGTTTTTTTCATATATTTTGTAAAATTGTTCATAAAGTAGCTGTCAATAAGCTGCTTCAAAATAATTAATTTTCTGTTCAATACCGGGTGTCAAAAAATATCTTATATTACAATATAATATTTGAAAAACTACAGAACTCATATTTTTCCAAAATTAACACATCAATTTAGTTATAAGAGGGGAGCCAGCACTAATTCCAGTGAACAAGATTTATCAAAATTTTAACTTAGGCAGTTCGACTTTGGGCTATTCGGGTATGCCAAAAGTGACCGTTTGTCTCCGTCTGTCATATTACTTTGTACCGGGGGCATCATTGTGAAGTACTATACAGGGCGTTTCCTAATTGCGTGCTAATGTTAAAGGGGGGTGATTCTAGGACCTTTTTAAGAAAAAAGTTTAATATGAACCTAAAAGTCTTAACTTTGGAGATACAGGGTTTTAAAAAAACATTTTTTTAAAATCCTAATTCTGTTGCTATTATAGATAAATAACTGTGAGAAATTTGATTCACGTCTTTTATGCATAAAACGGCATTTTTTATTAACAATCAATTTTTTAAATTTGTACCTGTGGCGTGCATATGTAATTAACCTAGGTAAATCCGTATGCTCCTTAATGCGTAGAGGACTGTATCAAATTTCATGCAGTTATCTACAATAGCATCAGAATTGGGATGAAAAAAAAATGTTTTCTTTTTAAACTTTACCATCCTGTATCTCAAAAGTTAAGACTTTTAGAACATAAAAACACCTTCTTTAACATCAGTGCGCAATTAGGGAACGCCCTGTATAGAACTTGACAATGACGGCCCCCTGTATAAAGTAATATGACAAACGGAGACAGACGGCCACTTTTGCCATACCCGAGTAGCCCAAAGTCGAACTGCATAATTTAAAATTTTGATAAATCTCGTTCACTGGATCTGATGCTGGCTGCCCTTGTAAAATCTAGACTTGTAAATCGTGTATCACTATACTGGTTGGTCCAATAATAGTGGACGTAGGCAGTAGCCCGGGAACCGTTAATGAAAACTCAAGACAAAATATATTTATCGGTAAATCGTTCAAAAAAAATCAAAATTAAATCATTTTAAAATTCGAAAGTTGGCCGTTTTTGCAACACAAAAGAGATATATAAGTGCGGTACACGAAAGAAAACAGACAGAAAAAGATTCATTAAGCATAGTTACATTTTGTAATTATCTGAAGTGCGTATAGTCAAAAAGGAGTGACATATTATTTAAAGAACGACGGAACACCACTGGTTTAAAGAGATTTCTAGGCCTACCTTCCTAAACCGATTGATTCCGCCTGGTTTTCTTTCATGTCCCGCACTTTACCACTCTTCTTTATAGTCTAATTACAAAATATAAACTGCATTGTTGTCATTTTGCTAAAATCAATGAAAAACTATATTGAGGCAGTGTGTTGTTTGTGGAAATACACATCATTTAAGTCCGGAAGTATCATATCACAAGTAAGTCTTGACGTAACTAAGGTTAGATATCAGTGATGACCGAACCGTAAGCATTTACACACATGTTAATGGACATGGAAAATAAACAAAAATGGGTACTAATTGAACAAAAACAAATATTTTCCTAATTTTTGTTTTGGGGTTTACATAACGTTAACATTAAAATATATACTAGCTCTCCAAATGCGTTATTTACAATACAAATATACTATTTTGGATGTGAATAAGTTCTATATATCTATGGCTAAATGCTTTTATTTAAAAACAAATGTATTTTTGCGGATTTTTAATATGCCTCTTGGTTATAAAACATTTTGTTTAAATCATATTGTGATTTTAATCTTCAGATACCTACAAGGAACTAGCTCACGTTAATCCACCATATACCGAATTCCAAACTATTTAGTTCCTCGGGTTTTATCTAATATATAATTAAAATATAGTACAAATCATATCTAACCTTTTTAGTATATAAAAGCTTATAAAAGAATTCTTTTATGAGTCCTTTAAATTTTGTAATACATCAGTACTATTAATATTCAACAGTTTAATGAATTTTTGATATATTTTTTGTTTTTTAATTACTGATAATATATAGACAATCCATATTATGTATAAGTAAATCAGGTGTTTGGCAATAACCGAGGCGATAAAAATATTTTTAGAAAAGTTTTTCAAGATTAGAATACATCACGAAACCATGAATTATTTAGACTAACCAAGACACATAGATATAGGGTTATCAATGCAAAAAATGCTCTATTTAAAAACTAATAATTATTTCTAAATAGAAAAGTTAGTTTCATGGTAGTTAGTAAATATTATGAGTAGTTTGTGTTTAATGGACCATGTTTATTTTCGGTGTGATTATGTGGAGTTAGGAGGCACATATTTACACCGAGTTAAAGTTACCATATCTCATAAGCGTACGATTTTATGGGGGTGCAAATAAAATATTTTCAAGAATAAACACCCTGTAGACACGATTTAATTTCAACTCCAATACTAGCTGTGGCTTGTTCACAAACCGGAATATTCAAATATCAATTTTGGTAATGGAATCTCAAAAGGTATTCGAAATATTTAGAGTAATATTTCCAGTTGGTAAGAATTTTTTTAAGAGGCAATATTTTAGTTCTTTCGTGAGAGGGAAGTATTATAATATTGAAAAAAAAAATCATCCCAAGAGATTCTATCAGCTAGGTAACAATTTGATAAAAACCCAACATGGCGGAACAAAATGGTGGCCTATTAAAATTGTTAAAAATCGTTGTAAAAAAATCTACGTATCCAAATGACTTCGAGTTTTGCAGGAAAATCAAGTATGACATAGAAATTAACTGGTAAAATTCAGGTAAGAACCTAAAGAGAGGGAAAAAAATGGCGCTCTAGTAAAATATTTAAAAAATTATTCTAAAAAACTAATTTTGGAAAAATTAACTTGGACAAAATGGCGTTCTATTAATATGTTTAAAAAATAGTTCTACAATATCTATTTATGCAATTGGTTGATCTCAAATTTGGTACGAAAATTATTTGTGATATTAAAAATTGATGAAATTTTGCTGCGAATCCAATAAGGCACATTTAAAACGGCCCAACAAAATGTTTAAAAAATCAGTGTAAAATATCCTCTATTTTCATTTTTGCTATAAAATAAAATATTATAAACTACTAGTCAAAAAGAGAAGGTGAAAACAACCCTAAAATAATTAATTATAGCCTAAAATTAAAACATATTGAGTCTAAAATTAACTAAAATATATTCCAATAACAACTACAAATATTAAATTTTATTAATACCTTCTTATGTCAGTACAGCTCTAAACTTAACTGTTGTATTAAAAGGTGATTTAATAAGGTCATCCCGAAATGATCAGTTGTATATTTCTGTTTTAAATTAGTATAAATAATCTGTTTAAATATGAGTCGGATTTTAATAAAAATTGCTAAATTTAGAGCCATATTCACATAAGTATGTAATACTAAAATTTAATATTTATTGTTGTTATTGGAATATATTTTAGTTAAATTGAGTTTTTTTATTTTAGGCTATAATTAATTATTTTATGGTTGTGTCCACCTTCTCCTTTTAACAAGGTATCTAGCATATTTCTTTTTATAGCAAAAATGAAAATCATTCTTGGGATTAGACCGTCTGAAACGAGTCACGAGGAAAGTTTAGGAACCTTTACTCCACGATATTTGAACACTATCATCTAATCGCTTTTTGATTCTTTAGCTACAAAAAACATTCTGATGTATTTTAAGATGCTTTAGGTTACTAATCCTTGTCTAGTTTAATTTAAGTCTAAAAATTGAGCTTAATTGGATAAATAGTTTTTTTGATACTGATATTTTAAACATTTAATTGGGCCGCTATTTTTAGTTATTTCCTAGGTCAACTTGAATTTTGGGCAAAATTTGAGGTAAATTGAATTAGTAGTTTTTAGTAACATATTTTTTAACATTTTATTATGTCATTTTTGTTCCATTATAATGGATTTCCACAAAAATATTACCATGTCATTCCCATATGACTCTTAATTTTTGACCGAAATCAATCGAATAAGTAGTTTTTTAGCTAAGCCGCAAAAAAAAAACAGACAGACTGACGGATTTGACAGTTTCAACATCCCTGAAACGTGAAAATCTGCAAAAATCTCGGAGGGTGATTTTTATACGATTACAATACTTTCCTCTTACAAGGAAAGTTAAAAGGAACCGCAAAATATTTATATCACCTGCTTTCTGATTTTGAATCCCCTACTCCGAATTTCTGACTACGCGTCTGACAGATACTTTAAATTGCCAAGAACATATTAAATTGCTTGCTATAAACATATATCTAATTAAATAGAAACGAGCCACAGCTGGTTCAGTCTATAATGAGAGTCAACAGGGTTGGCAGACTGGCGACGCAAAGGAAGATATATGCTTTCTCTCGCACCCAAAGAACGCGAAAGACAATAATAGATCCAACTTTGGAAACTATTTATGAATGAAATGTTGAGTCTATCCTTTGTTTTATAGTCTAAGTTTCATTCCGTTTTATTTTTACTGTTAAAAAAAGTATTTAATGTAATTTGTTGTAATACAAATATCCAGAAAAACTCTTTTACCTATCTTGTTTTAAGAAAATTGAAGACTTTATGTGGAATAAACAACACTAAATATATAAAAAATACTCAAATTATTTATTAACGTTGTTTTATTTAAATACTTTATTATCATTTTTTATATTAATATTTATTTTAAATCGGAAAGAAAATATCAAATCATCGATTCTATTTATAAATCAGAACGTCGCACACTGCGGACAAAAGTAGGGTTTTTGGACAAAATTTATAATTTTAATTGTTTTTCTGTTTTTTGTGACTTTATTGAAAATATTCAAAAATAAATTAAAGTAAATTAATATATAGTAATTAAATTAAAATAAAAATCAATTTACTTTTGTGTTAGAAGTTAAACTAAATTTTATTCTTATTTTTTTTGTTAAGGTTGTCACTATATCGATAAAAACATAATAGTTTTAAAATAAAAGGTATTTTCTAACATAAAACTCTTGTGTGATTTGCATGGTATAAAATAAAATTAAATATAAAAATACTAATCAGAAATTAAACAATTTTTTTATTCACTGCTTTCATCAGATGACAATTCATAATCGGTTTCATTTACGCTTACTGAAATTCCCGATTCTTGTAAGGAGTTATTTGTTGTGCTTCTTGCTTGCCACTTTTGAATAGGAAGTTTGTACGCAACATGCAAAAGGCATTCAAAACATCTTATCTAAAAATGTAATGTAGATAAGCCAGACCGGTAATTTTCTGGTTCTGGCGATTTTTCAGTAATTTTTTTCGTGTTCATCTCTCACACATAAAACACCTAGCAGTTGAGTTAGTATTTGACAGAATATTGGTAACACTACCAATGATCTTAATAAAATGAAGCTCAAATTCAATCCTTATAAAATTAATATCTAACATTTGTTCAAGAGAGGCAAGTTGTTCAATTTCTTCATTTATAAGATTGTGCTGTTGTCTAACTAACTCTGGATTTTCTTTAAAAAAAATTAATTTACTAGTACGGCAATATATAGTGGAACTGGGTTTGGGGTTAACCCAAATTTCAATATAATCTTCAGTCATTAATTTTAGGGGCACCAAAGCAGCAACAAAGACAAATTCATCTGTTGCTAATACATTTTCTGCATGAGTATTTTCAGTAAAGTTCTGCTTAGAAATAATATGGCCATATAGGTCATCAAACCCCCATTTGCAAATAAGCTTTAAATTATGGAAATCACTGTTATTGTTAAACATTTTTAAAATATTCACAGCTTTTTAATAAGGATTGTAATTTTACTTCTGCTGATCTTTTCGTTGCTTGTTTCTCAAAAGGTAAAAATGATATTTTTATTTTTCTAAATTTTTTTATGTTAGGAAAGCAATTATGGTGGAAAATATTTAGGAAATATCTTAGCCTTATATATTTTCTAAGTACAAAGCTAATAAATTTTCAAGTGTAGGACTTGGATGTGTTTCTTTTTACTTCCCTCGTAAAATCGTGAAAAAATTACTCTCCGAGATTTCTTCAAATCTTCACGTTTTAAGGATCCTAGATGATGAAAAACATATTTTCTCAATTCCGTCGGTCTGTTTGTCTGTCTGTCTGTCTCTTCGCAGCGTAGCTAAAAAACTTCTAAACCGATTCATTTTAAATTTTGGTAAAAAAGTAAAGGTCATATGGGGATGATCTGGTAACATTTTGATAAAAATCCAATACGGCGAAAGAAAATGGCGGCTTAATGAACGTTAAAAAAATTGTTGTTAAAAAAAAACAACTCATCCAATTTACCTCAAATTTTGCAAAAACATCAAGTATTATATTGGAATCAACTGGTAATATTTTGGTACGAATCCAAGTTGGCGGGACAAAATGGCGGCTTAATAAACTATTTAAAAATTCAGCCTGAGAAATCTGCTTAATGGTTTCATTTCAAATTATGTGGCGTAACTAATTGTGGTATAGGGATCAACTAGTAAAATAGTGATACTAATTCAAGATGGCCGAACAAAATGGCCAAATAAAATATTTGTAATCGTGAACAAATTACCCCCTCAGGTTTTGCACACATTTACGTTTTAGCGTCGCTAAATGCCAAAAAATATGTTTTATCAATTCCGTCGGTCCGTCTGTGGGTCTGTCTGTCTGTTTGTCTATCAATCAGTTCGTGGCATAGCTTAAAGACTGTTACAAAAAACTTTGTTAAAGTGGTGTATTATTTGTTTTTTTTATTACACGACGAATAATGCATTTGCGCACTGATTTACCTGGGACACTTTAACTGATGAATTGATCTTAGCATTATGTCCATTAAATTTTCGGGGTTTATATTTGTGTCGACAGTCCCTATCTTCTTGCTATTTCGAGCATAGGAACATGATGTGTTCGGCATTCTCTTCATCTCTGCAGTATATGCAGCTTGAGGCTTCGCTTTTTCCGATTCTTCTCAGGTATGCCCCGAAATAACCATGTCCGCTAAGGATCTGTAGGATTCGCAAGCATTTGGAACATGTACCGTCATCCTCATCGGTCGATCAATGGTCATACCCATGTACCTTACTTTTTTAGTTGAAGTGATTACTTGGTCGTCTAGGTGAAACCGGATGTGGTTCACCTTCCATTTGCAGCTGAGCAGTATTGCTTCTGTTTTTCTGGGGCGATCTCGAGACAGTTTTTTTCCATCCATATTTTTATGGCTGCCAGGGCTACATCCATTTTTCTGACATTGCCAGGTCATTTGCATAGCAAATAAAATTTTCATCTTCTCGCATCTGGACTCTCATAACGTTATCGTAGAGGAAGGTTTCAAAGATTAGGGCCGAGCACTGAGCCCTATGGGACGCCCCCGAATACGTTCCTCTCGTTGTCGCGAGATACCACCACAAGCCTGTCCTCGAGATAAGACTGGATATTTTGAATGATTTTCTTATCCGCATTGAAGTTATTAAGGTTTTTTAGGACTGTGTTCCATCAGGCGAAGTTAAAAGCAATCCTTAAGTCGATCAAGACCTTGCCGTTCTATTGCCCAACGACGGTCCTTGCGATTTCGCGAACCTTGTAAATAGTATCCACGGTTGAGCGTCTCTTAGTGAAGCTGAACTAGTTTGGGGTGAAAACCTCCCTTTGTTTCGTTCATGTCCTCTTTGAGGAGTTTATTTAACAAGCTCTCAAACGTTTTCCCCAGAACCTCTATGAGGCAAATCGGTCTATACTTAGTCTTTTCGTCCATAGTCTTTTTTGGTTTTTCGATTAAAATAAGTTTGGCACGCTTCCATTCACGTGGAAAGGTGCCTTCATTAAACAACAAGTTAAAAAATTTCTTAAAATGAGGAACAGTTTATCACAGTTTTTATCACGTGGGGCGGGAGGTTATCCGGCCTAAGAGCCTTGTCAGTCTCAATTCTCTTACATACACTAATGATAACTTCGTTTGTAAAAGTCTCGGTTATCTCTTTCCTAGTTTTTTGGGAAACACTGTCCTGCCTCTTGTATTCCTCACTTGGTTTTTTGTAGACGAATAAGCTTTTGAATTGCTGGTTTCTTTCTTCTTCGGGTATTTTTTTAAAGGGTGACCTATTTTTCATTTGGCTTCTGATGATTTTGTACCCGTCTCCTAAGATGTTCTGGTCAAGTTTCAGGAGCAACTCTTTCTACTTATTTTTCTTTGCCCTGTCGATAGCATTTTTTAAATTGTTTTTTGCTTCAATATGCTCTCTTTTTTTCGACTCTCTTAGTTCTTAATTTCGTTTTCTCCACACCTCGAGAATTTCGTTCTAAATGTCTTCTGACCACCAAGAGAGTATTTGGTAGTCTTTCGAGCATCTCACTCTGGGTGTACTTTGCATTGCTTTTCGTATCATTGATACTACACCGGAGAGTTATTTCAGAGTTTTCCCTTCGACCATATTTTTGAGAGATTCTCTTAGCTTTTCCATGTTTGCTTCCCCGTTCTTTGTACGTCTTGTCTTTTCTGTTTTAAGTTGTGTAATTGTGGTTAAGATGCACCTGTTGTGTTATGTGTGGGTCTTCTTCTAGGAGACAAGTCTATAAATGAAGTTCCCATCACTCCTTCGAATGTTGGTCGTAAGCCATCGTTAATGCAGGTCAGTGGTTCCCGTTAATAACTTCGAGCAATTCTAAACCCCTTCGGTCAGTTTTGTTCCCTCCCCATGTAGGGTGTTTGGAGTTAAAGACTCCGACCACAATTATATTTTTGATTGACTGCCGTTTGATTTCACGGACCAGTTCATCCAGGTAATCACAGAATTTTTGGAAATCACAGATAGGACTAATGTACACACAAAACTGACTTCAGTAGGTATACAGGACGTTCACGTAACATTGACCACTTGTAAATTGTATCGTAGACATTTGACTAGAAGTTCTATTGACTATTAGGACATCTTTGGTTTTATTTTTGTTACGTCGCATTTTTCCTTGCCGGCGTAGGCCATAGCGACATCGTGCACGTGTACACTGCGATTAGGGTTGATTTGTAATATTTTCAGAGCCATTTGGTGGTTTGAATGGAAGCTTGGACTTATTTCTAGCTATTGAAAGGGCCTTTCAGAACACTTTAAATTTGCCGGAACCTGCTTTGTGTCCCGATTCTTTGCATAAGGGGCATGTCTCGGTTTTTTCGGGGCAGTCCTGTATGACGTACCCTCTTTGCAGCTTTTGAAGCAGGTCTTTCTTTTGTCACTATTCACCGAGAGTCTTTTTTGCTCGCAGCACCTCGACCAGCCAATACGTATATGGGACTCCTGCAATAAGGTTTCCGCTCTTCCTTGTCCGTCGTAATTGTAACTGCCAACGTGTTGCCAGGTTGTCCCAATTTACTTAGGCGGTAGCTACCTTCTTCCAAGCGCCTTGTGATACATTCAATTTCCTGTACCACTTCCTCTGATGTTTAGGTTATATCGATGCTTTTTATGTGTGGGTTTTCGTGATTTCCTCCGTTTACCCGGCCCGTTGCGCTAGTGTTTTTCTCTATTCCTAGTTGGAGCTCTTGTGCAGTCTTGGGGTCTTGATTCATTGTAATAAGGGCTCTTCCATCCTTGGTCATTCTGGTGGCATTTATGTTCCTGGTACTCTCATTGTTTTTTAACTTAGATTTTGAGTCGCCAACGATATCATTAATTCCTGGCATTACCCTGTGGTCCTGCTTTGGGAGCCCTATTGCTGCTGGTGTATATGGTCACTAGCGTTTTGGAATTGTGAAATACTGCTTCCATAAATTTTTGCAGCTGTGGTCACATTATTAATGCTGTAGATGGCAATGTCCTCTTCCTCTTCAGTTTCTTTTTTAGTCTTTGCATTTTCTCCCAAAAGTCTATTTTTTCTTCCCCCAGAATTATTTTTACTCTACTACTCTATATACTCTCTATACTCTTTGGCAGCTGGCCACCTCCGTATTTGTTGCCCACTTAGAGCTTTGCTCCAATATAGCAAAGACGTTAGTCGTGTTTATGAGGTCTGGGTATCTGTTTTTGTATATAGATTGTATTCCTGCCTCGATGCCTGGGTCAGTTTTTTCTACAAAAACTACTTTATGGTAGATGATTTGGTGTTGGCAAGGTTACCAACCTTGATTTCTGTGTTGGTAAACAGTCATCCCATATTGAGCTCGCTACTTTCTTAAATTCTTCATAGTGTTCTATGGGCTGCAGGGTGTGGAGCCGCTGTGTTTCTCCATGTCGGGGTTTGTGTGCCTTGGTCTATGGCAGTCTTGTTAACTGGTAATTTTGTGCGTCTATTTATGTCTCTATTCCCGCTGTCTTTTTCTCCTTTTTTCTGTTTGTATGTTTCTTTCCAGGCAGGATAGAATATTGGTCTCAATCAGGGCTTTTATTTGTCTTGTCAGTTTTCTGTTTATTTCCGTAATTTCCCTCTTTGCGTTCTGCTCTATGTTCTTTTCCAGGTCTCTGCCTAGCACGGTAAGAGCCTCAAAAGCCTCTTTTACTACAAAGATTTCTAGGCACTCTTTCTTCTTATAAATTGTCTGGCAGTGGTCTTACCGCACTTCATGTAAATTCGTCTTTGCCGCCCTGTGTAGGCTTAGAGAGTTGCTTCTGTGAATGTATTTTATGGCACTCCTTTCTTCCGCGCCTTTCGAACAATTTTGGGCTTCGTCCCAAGTTAGGTCTACTGTTAGCGAATACCTCCTTTTGCTCGGTTTAAAATGAACGAACGTGATAGCCAATTCAATATGAAATCGCGATTTGGGCCATCTGTCATCAACAAGTCTGTTTTTAAAACGTCGACGTCTCGGAACTTAATTGTTGCATCCTCAGGACACATATAGATCCTATATCCTGCATGAAACCCATATTACCAGTCTGGGGAAAGATATTTCCCAGATATTTAGTTTTTAAATGATTTTCGTTAACGATCGTCTTGTTCCTATGTTAGAGTGGTGTATTATTTGGGCTTAGAATCCAGTAAGAAAATGTTTATTGTTGCATCGTTAGAACACATATAGATTCTATATCCAGCATCAAACCCATATTTTCAGCCTTTACCTACTCCGTTGGTCCGCAGATATTTCCCAAACATTGAGTTTTTAATTGGTTTTCGTTAGCGATCCTCTTATTCCTATGTTAGAGTGGTGTATTATTTGGGCTTAGGATCCAGTAAATAAATGAAAGACTTTTTTAGATTGTCAACGGTTCGCAAATTTTCTTTTTCAACGAATCAACGGAGGTGGTAAAAACTGATATGGGTTTCAATTTAAGATGGCGAGATTAAATGGAGACCAATTGAAATTTTTAAAAATCAACGTAAAAAAATCTTGTTCAATTGACTTTAAATTTTTCAGAAAAATTGTCAAACTAAACAGTCAATGGCCCGAAACTTCGTTTTACCTCAGTGATTCAAAACCGCTGTTGGCACGAACAGTCAAAATCCCGAAAGATGGACGCCTGTATGCATGCCCATGGTGGCGCTGTGGTCTGTTGTTGCCAAACTGCCTTATTGTTTGGATAAACACAGATATGGCGTTATTTATTTTATTACGCAATCAATTAAATATCATATCGTTGATATGATAAATTGAATGTGAAAATGGAATAAACTGGTATGAATTCAACATGACGTAGGAAAATGGCGGCATGTGTCAATGTAAAAACTACTCACTGACACATTAAAGCTGTGACTATGAACTAAACTAAATTGGGTCACGCTTCACTATTACTAACAAATGGAAAAACTATTTTAAAATTTGAAAAAATACTTCCCGAACTTCGATCCCATCTATTTTTAATAGGGTTTCCTAAAAGTTTCAAATCGATATTTAAATTTTTAGGATAGTTGCCATGTAACCTACACTTTATCGAGCAATAAGTCCGCTGCCACAAATATACTTACGGGAACTAGACGTAGGCACTCGGAAGATGATGCATTTTAACAGAATAATAAATGCGTGCTACCTTTTCTTCTTCCCTGGTGATCAGGAACAAAGTAGTTTTTTTAGCTTAGAGCGCTTGTGCAATAGAATAATGTTAAGGGTGAACTGCACGCAGAAAACGAAATATCAGCGATAAGGTCAAGTCACGTTCAAAGTAACATGAAAAGGCACTCACGTGTTGGAAAATACAATTATAACAGTGAAAGAAACGGTTCGATGTATTTGGCCCGAAACTTCACTGGCCCGAACAGGCAATGTCCCAAAAAGGCACTGGCCCGAAACTTCGATTTACCTCAATGATTTAAAACAGACACTGGCTCGAACAGTCTAAATACCGAAAATTCGGTCACTTGACTGTAAATGCACTAAAACAGTCAATGGCCCGAAACTTCGTTTTACCTCAGGGATTCAAAACCGCTGTTGGCAGGAATAGGCAAAATCCCGAAAGATGGACGCCTGCATGCACGCCTATGGTGGCGCTGTGGTCTGTCGTTGTTGCCAAACTGCCTTATTGTTTGGATAAACACAGATATGGCGTTATTTATTTTATTACGCAATCAATCAAATATCATATCGTTCGGTATTTTTTCTTGGAATAATTTGTGACCAATGTTTGATTGTTGCGAACTTTGAAGTTATTAAAGGAGTGTTTAGTGTAGAAATGTGTAATATTAAGTTAGTAAGTATCTTTTTATATTATGTATTTCATTTGTTTACATTGCATTTTATTATTTACTTATTTCCAACCCAGTTTAAACAGGTCTGCACTGCCATTAAACAATATCTCTTTAAAAAAGAACAATTCATTTAATTCATTATTCTTTTAAAAAATAACTGTTTCTGGTGTGGAATGTAGAATAATGTGTCGCCTTGCAAAAGCTTAAGTTTTTAAAACAGTCTTTCTTAGGTGACGAGATTGTAGTAGCATTTTTCTACTAAACTTTAGCCAGCTGCAAGCCTTTTACTAAGTGTGTTAGTACCTATCATGCCTAATCATATGATAGGAGCTTTAGGGTTTTATTCTTACCCTAGGATAGGATCTATACTATGTGCATTCAGTGACAAATAATCTGTGGCGACTGAATGTCTCCTACATTTGTCTGCCAAAGTTGAAATTTGCGCATATCACACAGTATATATTTGTTTTTCTTTTCATTGTTACTGCATAACATACTGGACATATTTATTTTATTTTACATTTACTTTTTTAATCTAGCCTAATTATCTATTGCTATTGAGAAATGTAACAATTTGTAGGTACTTAGTTTTCTGTACATAATTGTGGGAATTTCCATCGGCATTTAGAGTCTAATTTAGTTTTAAGGTTGTTGTATGCTATCCGTTAATTTTTATTTTTACAACACTTCTTTGTACGATTTTAAAATATGTTAGTAAGTATGATAGTAAACTGTTTATTGCATTTAGGGTTTATGATAGGAAGATACCGAAACGACCCTTCTTAGTAAAGCTTTCTCCAAATTCCCATTTTACTATCTGTAATGAATGTTTTTATTTTGACTATGGGAAAGTTTACAAAGATAAAAAAACCTCTTTTGCCAATTGAATAGGACCAATCAAAGCGAGGAATTTTGGCACAGGGGGTGGAACTCTATGTTTCTGGAGATTTGTATGAATATTAGAGGAGGACTCTGTTTTTGGACTTGCAAGAAGTGGGATGTGAATTTTGTTGTTCTAGTTCAATAGACTTATTTTATTTCGTTTTAACAGTGTTTCAATAAACTCTCACAGTTCATATAAAAAAGGAATGTATTGGATTGGACACACATACGTTCCTAAAAATCATAACGGCTAGTTTAGATATGGTTGGGGGATAGTTGAATAATGGATTGTAAACCTTATTTTTTCGTAGACTCTCAGTATTTAGTACGTTTAGATTGATTAAGTATTATTAATAATAATTAAAAGTTTTTTTAATGCATTTGCTTAGATTATCTCTCTGTTGAGGTGAATTTACATAGGCACATAACATAAAATAAAAAAGCAAGAGTTAAATTACCAGAATACCATTAGACCATATTAATATTTTTAGAATTTTAAATATTATTTATACTTATAATTACATTTTTAAAACAGTTCAGTTGTTAATATAAGGTGGTATAATAATGTTTTTTTTTTATATATTTTATATAGAAAATTTTAAATAAAACGAAAAGCGTTAATCATGCCAGCTCTTCAATGTTCTTTTCACACCTGCTGGAAAAAGCCAGGAAAGCAAACAACTTTTGATAAATGGGTTAAGTAAATGGGAAATTAAAGGTTTATAGAGCAAGATTCAGATAAGAGTTGTAGAACTTCTTGAGTTTGTTCAAAACATTTTGTTCTGCGAGATATTAGACCTTATAAAAGTTGAAATCGAGAAAGGTTCCATCAGTAAACATATCAGGTAGGCTATTTTTTTCCTTTTGCAAGTTTATTATTAATGTAATGAGAAGATGAACTTTATAAAATGAAATTGTTTAATGTTTGTAATGTTTCTCAGCAGCTTTGAATGAAATTTACATTATGAATAGATCTTTTTTATTTTTTGAAAAGTTATTGATGACAAGTCCACAGTGTCGTATATGGGCTTCTTCCTGGGCAAACATTTACATTTGGCAACTAAAAAAACCCAACATAAGCATCGTTCATCAAATCATTGATCATTCGTTTTCTGTATAATTAGGTTTTTTTAAATTAGCTCCAATTACTTTTTTAGAACCTTTTTAAATACGTCCCGTATAAAAGGTGAATTTTTTGTAAGACCTGTCCAGATAGTGTAAATAAATGCACAAGCTATGAACATCTTAGCGTAGGATCCACTCTTCCATGTTCAAAAAGATTCTTTATATAATACTCCAAAAAGTAACTATTTATGATTAATAATGGATGTAGATTTATTCTGAGTTTGGTGGGATGCTACTGCTGTTGGAGATAGTTTCTATAAAATGTTAGAACTGTGAAAAAAAAACACATTTTTACACCCTGTATTAAGCAAAAAAACAATTTGGATCCATATATAACTTTTATTAAATATTTTTTAATAATCTAAAAAAATGTGCCGTCTCCCTTATATAGTGTATGTAACATTTTGATTTTTTTTAAATGTGTTCAGATTATTTGTTGCGTTTAGATTGACAAAAAAAATCTTTTTTGGCTTTTTCGCAACTGAATAAATATTTTTATTCATTTGCGAAAAAGCCAAAAAAATTTTTGTTTGTCGCTTTGATTTTTATAATAAAATTTTAAGACATCTTGTAGGAGGTATCTCCAACAATAGTATACTTTTATGAAAAACAGATTAAAACTTTCTCCTTCCTAAATACTGTCTTTTTAATTAGAACATTTAAAATGATTAAATTAAATTAAAATTACCCTTTCAGGTACATATGTATCTGTAAGAAAATTTAAAAATTTTTATGTACCATAAATTATATTTAAGTTCAATTTTTCCAAGATATTAGCAATTGAAAATTGAATTATTTTTAAGCTTAAATGTTTTGATGTAATTTAAAACACCCTCTAGATAGTTTTGTTTTATGTGAAGATTAGCTTTCTTTTGAGAACTAGCACTTTACTTCTGTTACCAAAGTATTAGAGAACAATCATATATCTCAGAGTTAATAAATAGTCTATAAATGATATAAACCTAATAGCTTTGAATTTTCAGTGTTCTTTAATTCATACACATTTTATATATTATATAATAAAATAATTTTACTTTTGATACAACTAAAAGTGCTATACAGATTCTCTAAAATCTTATTTTAATTTTTTTAGGGACTCCAAAGATAGTGAAGAATGTAATGATTTGATATATTTGGCCCGAACAGCAATACCCCCAAAATCCTGACAGATGCATGCCCATGATGGGGCTGGGATTGAGAAACTTGTGTCATTGTTTCCAAACTACATTATTGATTGAATAATTCTAGGTATAAACCTTATTTCCTGTTTAACTGCTACAGTGTTTAACTGACAATATCAGCCATTCTCCATAATGGCTGCTTTATTTCTGCAAAATACCACCATACCAAACTTTGGTTATGCTCTTTGCCTGTTTTAGTCATTCACTCAGTTGATTATGCTGTTGTGAATTTATTGTACACATTTTTTTAGTGCTATGTAAAAATAGATATATCACAGCATTCAAACCCTAACCCAACTCAACATATATATATATATATATATATATATATATATATATATATATATATATATATATATATATATATATATAAACAAAGTTTATTTTGTCAAATAAACTTTGTTTATATATATATATATATATATATATATATATATATATATATATATATATATATATATATATTGTTGAGTTGGGTTAGGGTTTGAATGCTGTGATATATCTATTTTTACATAGCACTAAAAAAATGTGTACAATAAATTCACAACAGCATAATCAACTGAGTGAATGACTAAAACAGGCAAAGAGCATAACCAAAGTTTGGTATGGTGGTATTTTGCAGAAAAAGCAATTATATATATATATATATATAGCATATATATATATATATATATATATATATATATATATATATATATATATATATATATATATATATATATATATATATATATATATATATATATATATATATATATATATATATATATATATATATATATATATATATATATATATATATATATATATATATATATATATATATATATATATATATATATATATATATATATATATATATATTGAAGTGGGTGCATTAATTTAATAATATTGTTTAGAAAAACAACTTGACAATTTCAAATGGAATCTACAGCCAGTCAGTACAACTCAAGAAAAGGTGATTGAGTCTGAGGCTTTACCCAAACCCAGTAGTTCTCACTTAAGTCCTCCCGCTTCTATAAGAAGTCTTCTCCTGTAAATAGTGAAATAGCTGATCATTTCTAAGCCATGTGTACCGAAAATACAACAATATTGATTTAATTTTTTTCTACACTAATATGGCCTTGTTCATCTTCAAATAAAAGTAAAAGGCATAACATACTCGGTCTAGGTACAAAAGACCGGTTGATTTTCTTTTTATTATAACCAGTTTCTTCATAATAAAGAACCCCGTATCATTTTAACATTGATTTATTATACATGATTTAGGGTAGAGCCTTACGATAAATAATTTAGAAATAGTAGTATTGCATGTACGTCTACTACAATAGGCTACAACTTCGTTTTGACCGTCATATCTTTGGTTTAGAATATCTCCATATCCTACATTATTAGCATCCGTATACAACTCAGTTGGTAAATGTGGATCAAACACCACCAAAAGAGGTTTAGAACTGAGACAATTAGCAACATATTTTCTAGCCTTTTTAAGATAATCGGTCTAAACAAAAACAAAGTCTTTTTTGGTTAAATCGTTAATACATGCAGTACGAACTGCAAAGATGAGGACACATTTTCGGAAATATAGCAAGAAATATAAAGTGTCTTACTTGTTTAATTCTAGACGTAAAGGAAACTTTGGTCATGACATTGACCATTTTTGAACTAGGTCTAATACTGTCCCCTGCAATTTCACCTAAATTGTAAAAACGAGAACTTTGCAATATTTAAGGAGAGTCCTGTTTTTTTTTAATGCTTCGAACACCTGATGTAGATATAACAATCCATACAAAACAGTTTCGAGGCCACTGTATGTTTCAAGTCTCCTAAAGCAGCATGTAAAAGATAAGGTGTTTGTTAAATTAATTATGTATATTAAGCCACTGCACTAATTTATTAAAGGTCAATTTGCATTCAAAATCAGATAAATAGGGGCACCAATCAAACACGTGTTGAAAATGTGTGGTGTTTATTACTACTAGCCGACTTTTACAAATTTTGACGTTGCTTGTAAATTAATTAAAACAAATACGTGAATCGCAATTAAAATATAAAAGTCGCGCGACCCAACTACTTCAGGTCTCGAGCTTAAGTGTTCTTCCTTCGGGAGCGGCCTATACTGTAGCATCGGCAGTATCGACAGAGGCGGAGGTCTGGAATTTTTCTGTCTCTAACAATATGCTTAATTCAATTTGTAGGTATGAGACTGCTACATACGGGCAGCACTGGCCATGAAATTGTGCCTAGCTATGCGTACTGTATTCCCTATAGTAGTATTGATACACTACTACTATACACTACAAAGTTGGAATCCATTTAGGGGGTGTTGTCTTTAACATTGGATGGATGATCTATAAACACAATATCTGTTGTTGATATTACTTATTAGTTGATCATCTCATGGTTTTCTTGTTCAACATTTACTATTCGTTTATTTTGTAATAATAACTGTGAGTTTTTATTAAAGCACATTTTAAACTTAACACTTAAAAAAGGTCTTAATAATGTCTGTAATGAATTTGTTTTTACGTTTATTAGTTATTCACTGGACTTTTTTTTAATTCATGTATCTATTTAACAGTACCAATTACTTGACAGTAAAAAGTGCATTGGGGCAAAAGCAATTTACAAATAAGAGTTTTACTTTGTTTCCAATAACATTAACAACCGAACAACAATATTTTGCCAAATACGTTTATTAAAAATGACATCAAACATTGCTGATTAAGAAATGAGTTTCATGGAACACTATTCCAGAGTCCAGACCATATTAAATTATGCCTTAGAATCCATTTACGACCGATTTTGGTCAAAGAAAGCGACTTATCAGCTACAGAAAAAAAGGTGCTTTATATTTTCTGTGATTTAGTATTGCAGAGCATAATTAAAAACACTAATCTTTATAAATTTTGAGTCAGTATTAAGAAACACTCTCCGCTCATTTGCGAAAGACCTATTAAAGTGTTAATTTAATTTTCCGGTTGTATCTATGAAAACAAGGAAATAGAAAAATACATTAAAACTGGATTTTGATAAAATATTAGCCAGCACATTGATATTTATGACATATATATTATTTCGAAATTATAATAATCAAGTTTTTGCAATTCACATTTTACAAGATTTAGAAATAATATCATAATTCCACAATATTCTAGCTCAGTAACTTATAATTATCTTTGTCATTTTGGAAATGCCTATATAATGATCATATAAATCAAAGCTCAGTAACAAAATTCAATTCCAAATTAAGACATTTTCTTACTGATTCTGCTCGTTACTCTATAACTGAATTCACAGAAAAGGCACATATATTTAACTCAAATGTAGGTAGTGATTAGGAGAAAACTATTGTTGCGGTACTTTATTATTGGTATTAGTTTTTTTAGTATAGGCGAGTATTAGTATTAATATAGGAAAATTAGTGTATTGCACAGCTGTTATGCTTTTCAATAAATGTTTGATTCACTCATATCAAATTAGATTTTTCATTTAAGTGGGCGATAGTTTTACTGGTATCAAAGAATTATTGTTATTAAATTTTATATTGGACTTGTTTATATGTATAGATAGGAGTCCACGGTTTGATAAAACTTGGACAAAGATCTGCATATACTGAAAGGTTGAGAAACATTGGTGTATGCCAACATGCTTCGAAAATTTTACATATTGTAGAATCGTTTTGGACTGCCTAGAGATTTATTGTTCACTGCCAAAAAAATCAAAAGACGAAATAGGAATACATTAAAAAGTTTAATTGTTGTTTAATCAATTGCGAGTGAATTGTATTCGGCATCATTATTTCATTAAAAAGAAAATGATAAAGCATTGTGGTATTTTAAATCAGATGGTATCTGCGAGACTTAATAAAGGATTTCTAATATCTATTTAGCTTCCTCCCGGTAGAAGTTTAAATATTCCACCTTGTTTAACAACCGCACTCTTTGCACCACAAGTTATTTAAACTAGAATGATTTCAAAGGCAAGAATTCATGTACAACATGCTACTAGACGCATCAAGTGTACAAAATTCTAAATCTGAGGTCAAAGTCAAGTTTGTACAAGTCTTTAAGTTTATGGAAGTTGTTTACAAGAGTTTACTCTTTCGCTCTTGGCTTCAGATTTATAATTGCTTTATTGCGTAAAGAGTATACTCTTGTGAACAGCTTCCATAAACTTAAAAACTCGTACAAACTAAGACAGCTTAAACTAAGCATATAGACTTAAAATTGACATTACAATAATTATATAATGCAAAAAAAAATATTACGAAAAGGTGAAAATTACAGTAATGTAGTAAGAAACTGGACATTACAAAAAACGGCTAAAATTACTAATATAACAATAAATTGTCCTCACAAGTGGTTGTCATAAAATTCCTGCAAACTGTAAAATGATTGTTTTATTAAAATACGTTTTAAAAAACTTCTAAATAGTTTAATGCTTGTTATTTGTTTTATACCTAGCGGAAGGGTGCTCTCTTTTGCAAAATAGAAACTGAATTTAACTGATACTTAGAGCAAAATTCCAGAATACCATATCTCAATTGGGTTCCAGCCAACCTGGAGTGTAAGCATTTCTAGCCATGTCACTTCCCAGCTCATTCGAAATTATGTGAATTGCATAGCAGTTCCAGATACCTTCTAATTAAACCACATGCTGTCATTATGTGATGTGATGAATTATTTAATTTAAAGTTTCTATTGATATGTAATGTTGAAGATTTGTATAGCAGTGGAGATGAATCCTGTGATTAAAAACATGACGAATAGATCTAAATGTATGGAAAATAGTATGTTTTATATATTTATTATTCTCTTATTTCAATATTTTTTTTTAGCTTTTTAATACTATATTAGTTTTTGTTCCATTGCTGGACGTATGTATATGTACATATTTGAGTATATGCCAGATAGTCTGTTAATAAAAGTCTGATAAAAAAGGTGGTATTGTTTCTTTCTTTAAAATATAATTGGTGTGTTAGTTTAAAATAATAGATAATAAAATGTTCGTTCAGATTTTAAAAAAATCTGCCATGAAGAAGAAAGAAATAAAGATTTACAAAAATAAGCAACTTGTTTTCCCTTTTTAATCCACCCAAAAAATCCAAATCCATTTGAACCTATGTATCAATTACTCCAGGATGGTTTGACCTATTTGGACGAAATCTGAAAGGAATAGTCAGTATATTGGTGTGGTTTGGTACCAAGCATACTGGAAAAATGTTAAAATTTACGCGGCACGATGTAATATAATGCTAGCCTTCACCATATTATCAGGAAATAACATACATATATGGGCTCTTTTTGTTAAATCTGACTTTTACAATAAAACTCCTGTAAATAGAATTAAGAAGGATGAAATAAAAAAAATAAGTCCGTCTTCAAAAAAATATACTAAAAATTGATAAATATTGTATTCCATTATTTAGTTAAAAATGTTATTAAAATTATTAACTTCTAATAAGACTATATATTTTTACAAAAATTTTTTTTGGCTTTTTCGCAACTGAATAAAAATATTTAACTTTAAATTAATTGAAGCAAATTTTTAATATAATTACATACCTCAACATGTAGACTAGTCTGTCTACGGAATGTTTCGATACATAACATAAACAATATTATTTAAGCAAGCATAAGAAATTATATCATTTACCTTAAGTTTTTATAGACACATAGTAATTGTACAAATACTTTCATCCTATCGGGACTCATCAGTGCGCCGATCGTAAGAGAAAAACATTAAATAATAGAAAAGAATTGATCTCAAAATTTTAAAATGTGTCAGTTTGTTTGACATGTAACCTAGATATGAAAAAAAATGATAGTTTGCAGCCATCTATAATGTTATTTTTAAATGTGTTCTGATTATTTGTTGCGTATAGATTGACAAACAAAAATGTTTTTGGCTTTTTCGCAACTGAATAAAAATATTTAACTTTAAATTAATTGAAGCAAATTTTTAATATAATTACATACCTCAACGTGTAGACTAGTCTGTCTACGGAATGTTTCGATACATAACATAAACAATATTATTTAAGCAAGCATAAGAAATTATGTCATTTACCTTAAGTTTTTATAGACACATAGTAATTGTACAAATACTTTCATCCTATCGGGACTCATCAGTGCGCCGATCGTAAGAGAAAAACATTAAATAATAGAAAAGAATTGATTTCAAAATTTTAAAATGTGTCAGTTTCTTTGACATGTAACCTAGATATGAAAAAAATGATAGTTTGCAGCCATCTATAATGTTATTTTTAAATGTGTTCAGATTATTTGTTGCGTATAGATTGGCAAACAAAAATTTTTTTTGGCTTTTTCGCAACTGAATAAAAATATTTAACTTTAAATTAATTGAAGCAAATTTTTAATATAATTACATACCTCAACATGTAGACTATCTGTCTACGGAATGTTTCGATACATAACATAAACAATATTATTTAAGCAAGCATAAGAAATTATATCTACATATTTACATATTTACCACATTAAGTAGGCATTAAGTAGGGTTAGTAGCTGGCCCGGCAGACCTTGTTCTACCCTTTTCGTTAGATGAAAAGATGAGTTTCTAGTGGAATTATAAGAATATGGGGCGCATTCACCACATCGTGCACAAATGTTATTGAAGGAAAACATTTTGGTTTTATAGAAAACATACGCAATACAACAGTGTTGAAAGGTTGCTGTAACCAGAATGAATATTCCCTGAAAACTTCATCCAAATTGGTCAAACCATCGCGGAGTAATCGATGTATGTACATAAAAAAATACATGTAGTCAAATTGATAACCTCCTCTATTTTTGAAGTCAGTTTGAAAGACGAATCAAACTAAATGTATAGATAATATGCTATATATATTTAGTATTCTTCTATTTTGATAAAATTCTTTTATCTTCTTAATATTATTTTAGTCTTTTTTTGACTTGTTCATTTGAGCATTTGCCAATTAGTCTGTTAATTAGCGACTTCAAAAAAGAAGGTGGTTATCAATTCAACACTGTATTTTTTATGTATGTACACGATTACTCCTCGATGGTTTGACCAAATTGGATGAAACTTTCAGGGCACATTCAGAATATTGCCTGAGTGGTCCCATAGCAAGCATATTAAAAACATCTTAAAAATGGCGCCATTTTTAACAGGTAACTATGTTTTAGATGTTTACGCTAGAGCCGGAGACAGTATACCGGGTGACATCGAAATATTGGCAAGGCATCAATCAGCTGCTTTTTGAGTTATAGTTTTAATATTTGGATCAAATATATAGGTCCTTAAAATTATTACACATATATTCTTCGCAAAAACAATTATTGCACATTGCTTCAGGATTAACTAGAAGTACCTAAATCAAGAAAAATTCTCCTCTTAGGAAGGAAGGGAAGCAGTGCTTCCTCAAAAAAAATTTCAAAACATCTTCTAAAATGTAATTTTTGAAATAGGAAACCATTAATTTAGTTTATATTAAAAATGCTAAAATATTATCTTAAATATCAAGCCTATAATAAATGCGGCCTTGACTCCGACCGAGCCACAATAGAAATCGAATAGAACCTATGCGGGCCGCTAGCTTCTCTGAGCCAAGTCCTGTATGCTTGTTTTCCTGTGAATCGAGCCAGCGGTTATTGAGCTTTCCACCGGCTGTTTGCAATTTTTGCATTTCAGTTGCGTGCTTTAAGTGGGGGTGGAAGCTATCGTTGGAGTAGATTCTTTGTGTGAACGGCTATCCGTGTGTTGTGTGATACGTACGTCGCGTCGTGCATGGTGCGATATGGAAGACAATAAAACGGACGTGGATACGCAAATACCGTCAACTTCGGCTCTCGGTAATAACGTTGAAAATGTTGGAGAATTTAGTAAGAAGAGTCTGTGTGAATGTCTGGTGTGTGTCTTAATAATAAAGGGATATTCAACATCAAACTTCGCTGATAAGCTTCAAATAATTTCCAAAGGAGGGGCAAAACCGCCTATGAAAAATTTAATCACAAAAATGAAAAACTGTATTAGACATTTTTATCCGGAAAAACAATACGAATTAGTCACCGCCAACACAATGAAGTAGTCGATAAAAATAGGCAAATATTAAGAAGAGTTATCGATGTTGTTTGTTTTCTCGGACAGCACGAATTGGGATTTAGAGGTCATGACGAAACAAGGGTTTCTTCAAATAGAAAAAAATTTCAAGATTTACTTAGTTTAATGGCTAAATACGATGATTGCTTAAAAAACCATTTAGAGCAGTCTAGCGTTTTAATTTCCGTTGTTGCAACCATTATTCTAAAAAGAATTAAGCAGGAGATTGGCGAGGTGCGATTCATTGCTATTGTTCTGGACGAAACAACTGATATCACTAATTTTAGCCAATTATTTATAGTAATTCGCTACGTTAAAACAAACGGAAGTATTCAAGAGCGATTTTTAGGTTTTAAGAATGTGTCCGAAAATCGTACAGCAGATGCATTATATATTGTAGTTTATAACGTTACTAAAGAAATTAATAGAGAGAAAAAATTAGTTGCTCGAAGCTATGATGGAGCTGTAGTGATGGAAGGACAATTAGGGGGTCTGCAAGCTAAAGTTCGAGAAACTTTCCCAAGTACTGTGTTTGTCCATTGTTTTGCTCATAAATTAAATTTAGTTTTATCTCAGTCCATCAATCACATTAAAGAGTGTAAAGTATTTTTCGTTACTTTAAGTGGCATGGCTGCTTTTTTTTCCAAGTCAACAAAACGTACACAAGCTTTGGACTTCATTGTCCACAAACGATTGCCCAAAGTAGCTCCTACTAGGTGGAGCCATAATGGAAGACTTGTGTTAACAGTATCTGAAAATCGTGAATCACTGATTGAACTATTTGAGAATATAATAGAAAATAATGAAACGTGGGACTCAGAAGCAATAAATAGTTTGGGGGGGTTTTTGGACTGTTTGAAACGAGATTTTAATTTTAATTATTTGTTGAACATATTTTCAGAAATATTTCCATTCTCGGACAATGTTTTTAATATATTACATACTAAAACAAATGATATTGCTTTTTGCCTAAAAAAAGTGGATGATTTTAAGTCCATGTTAAGCCAAAAAAGAGATGACTTTGACCTACTTTGACGTTAAATGTAGAGCCACAAGCCAAGCATCTTCGAACAGACAAGGTCGGAGATGTTCAAATATCATACAGATGCTCTTTTATGAAATAATCGATCAAATTCAGCAACAAATAAACTATAAATTTAGCGATTTAAATGATTTTAAATTCCTCGAGCTCTGCAATTTTAAAGCATTTAAAGGAAAAACTTTTCCAGAAGATGCGTTTAAATCTCTTCTTCTTCATTATGGCCAGGTCTTCGACCGAGTGTTACTGCGATCTAAACTAAAAGTGATTTACGAAACTGATGACATTAGCGCACAAAATAACGGTAAGGAACTAATGCAATTTTTAAAAGACAAGGAGCTGGAAGATGCCTACACCAAAGTGTCCAAATTGTGTGAATTAGTATTGACAATACCTGCCACAATTTCATCAGTAGAACGCAATTTTTCAACACTTAAACGTATAAAAAATTTCGTGAGAAATTCAACGGAGCAGGAGAGACTTTCGCATACATTGCTGTTGTCCATTGAAAATAAACTTCTCCAAAATATGTCGGAGTATCGACGTTTTTATGATGACGTCATTGACGAATTTGCAAAAAATGACCGCAGAATCGAATTTCATTACTAATAGGTAAGTTTCTAATAATTGCTTCCCTTTCTTAAAATTTTACCGAACTCCCCTGGTAAAATTCAAAGCTCGTTTAGGAGTTACCAATTCGGTTTCTTCCAATATCATTACAGATAGCTGCATGTAAGAAATTGTTTTTGGTCTTTGCCACTTCTGACGCTATATACTGATGAGTGAACGTGAAACCCTTTCAGTCATGAGCGTAATTTGGAAATTTAATAAATATCCACTGTCATACTATACAACCTATTTATGCTGTTTTCCGGATGGCCTTAAGGTTGGAGTAGCAATACTAGGCTGTTATTAAAAACGGAGCATTTGGAGAACTACCGTGCAAATGGGGCCGTCGTCGTTTTCAAAGTTGTTCGAGCGCTGTATGGTTAATCGACTTGAATCTTTTAGTGTATCTGCTTTGCTTAAACTCCTAGAATTTATTTATAAGAACACTGTTATAATTTTTTATACCTTATTAGGAACACACAGAGCCATTTCTTATACCTGTTCTAACGTTTGGCGAATTAATATTACAATTTCGAGTAAATTGTGAATAACATTAGGTTAGGTTAGGCTAAAAGGGAGTGGATCAAACCGACCCTTCACTGTGGCTCACACCTATACTTACACTTCCCCAAGCAACTCTAAATCCTCAATGATTCTTTACGAGTGTGAATAACATTAGGTTAGGTTAGGCTAAAAGGGAGTGGATCAAACCGACCCTTCACTGTGGCTCACACCTATACTTACACTTCCCCAAGCAACTCTAAATCCTCAATGATTCTTTACGAGTGTGAATAACATTAGGTTAGGTTAGGTTAAAAGGGAGTGGATCAAACCGACCTTCACTGCGACTCGGAGATCTATTGTGGCTCACACCTATATTTACACTTCCCAAGCAACTCTAAATCCTCAATGATTCTTACCATTGCATTTGGAGAGATATTCTTTTAATCCTCGGGCAGCAGAATATCCCTACCGAATAAATAAAACACATAGAGCCATCTTTCTTATACCCCTTCTTACATATGGCAAATTAATTTTATTACAATTTCAAGTAAAGTATGAATAACATTGCTCCTAAGTTCTATAAACAGATTTGAATACCGAATTCCACATATAGATTCATGGATAAAAACTGCACTACTCTTGTAGAAATACTCATCTTTAATTGCTAGTATATTATAATGTCTATATAAAGTAGCAGTTTTGGATATTGCCTACCCAAAGAGTACGAATTTTTTAAAGCTTTATTTTGAAGTGTTTCTTATAACTTTAACAAAGATTTTCAGGCCGAGCCCCATATTAGTGTCAAGTAGGACAAGTGGGAGTGTGTCATTGAAAAATAACACTGATCTCAAAAATTGCTTGGGAACTACATAGTTTAACCTCCTCATCATGCTATAGGAATAAACTGGCGTTTAAATGGTAGTAAAACCAATTATATTATTTTTTTAGTTATAGTACGAATTTCCAAACACTGACTAAAAAAATTGTGTTTTTTTTTAACTAATTAAAACTTAACTGTTTCATTGAAATTCAGATATTGCCATTGGTAGTAATTAATTTTCCTACATTTTTAAAAAAAAATTCCATTCATTGAATTTTATACAATACCTAACCTAACCAGGTTTTAATTTTTATAAACAACTGAATAAATAGCCCTTTTCATATTTTCTAGATAATAAAGCATAGAATTATCAGTTCGATTCTCGAAATAGTTAATTCCGATAAAACTCTTACTAGTGAATTAATAACAACATCATTTTCTGTTACCTATCTCAAATTAAGTGCATTCAGTAGGCAGTGATATTACTGATTACCACAACCACCCATATAACACTTTTATCATATATAAATTCCCAACATCATTATGCCGGGATATTCAATGGTTCCTCAAGAAAAAAATATGTATTTTCAATTGAAAAAGGCAGCTAAAATATATAAAATTAATGATGATGAAAGTAGATTTATGACATTTTTTGTAACTAAGAACTTTTTGATATAATTTAAAGATCCCACTTCAACATATAATAGAATTAGAAACAGATACACAATACGCTATTTAAAACTTAATAAAAGGTGAATATTAATATTACCTCGTGATTCCTTTAACAATGAAGATCGGAATCTATTATCGCTCATGCATGACAGGACGGAACCAAAATTGCTTGAAGCCAAATGGTTCTTCCTTGTAACTACCCAGGTTTCATTTACTGACTGGCCTACTTTTTTCCTACATATTTCAGAAATTCTTTCTTCACATATTTTCAAAGCCTTTTGTGAAAATACAATGCTCTCAAAGTCGACTATTTTTTGTTGCTCGTGTGGTTTCTCTTTAAGACTCTATATGAATCCTACAACATTTTGAAACTGGCAAAGTTGTCTTTAAATTTTTTGACTGGATTTTACTGCTTTCTGAAAAACAATTTATCTATTGTTTTTACCCTGTTTCTTTGGTTGGTTTTGTTATTGTTTCATGCACAGGATACATCGGTTACGGATATAATAATATGTTACACAAATATTAGTAATGATGATACGACACCACAACTGACCTCTAGGGCATGTACACGTAGATTCATCAATGTCATGGTCCTTATCCGAAAATTCTATTGCCAAGTAAACATGTTATTGACAAATATATAAATATATTAAAAATAAGTAAGAATGATTCAAAATTAAATATTGTTAACAATATTGATGTGTCTAAAATATGTACAAAGAATGCTTACCTCAACCTTGTAAACACAATTTCTCATGGCTGAATGAAGAGGTAAGTATACCCTTTAATATTCTAGGAACAATCTATAGATCGGAAAATATATCTTTCACATAATTTGATTTTACTGCGTTTTCTCAATTATTGTGGAAAATCTCATAATCATCTAAAAAATAAAGAGGAAATCATAACCCTTCTTTACAAAATACATATATTTTATAGTTACTTAAGCAAAAATCAGGGTTTTATTATAGAATCCGACAATATAAACTTGTAGTTATACTTACATTTATATGTAACAAACAAAAAATAGAAACCAGCAAAAATAAACGTCTAACGTAACCTTATTCCCAAGTTACTTTAACAATTTAAAATTACAAACACAATTTAACACAAACAATGTCCTATAGATATACCAAACTCAAAAGTTTCTTATAACTAAAACTTGACAACACAGCAGCCTTGTTTGATATTTCCAGCCAGTAGCGTAGGTTTTTTTGTTTATTTACTTTTTCGGTATTTGAAGTTTCGGGCCATCGCCTGTTTTAGTGCATTCACAGTCAACTGCTTGAATTTTCGGTATTTCGACTTTTCCGGCCAATAGCGGTTTTTAAGCACTGAGGTAAATCGAAGTTTCGGGCCATTGACTGATTTTATGCGTTCTCCGACATCTGCCTGAATTTTCGGGATTTTGCCGGTCCGGGCCAATGCAGTTTCGATACAATAACTGTTCGGGCCAGTGAAGTTTCGGGGTAAATACGCATTACCAAAGAAACTGCGGCTAACAGAATAAATTACAATTATTATTTGAGCGGCAGCGCCCCGGATAATATTTAGGAATTTACTTGCTGGTGGCTGTCTGTAAGATGATGTTGAGGGAGGGGGCGAAACAATTTTAATATGTATAAAGTGCAGACTTTTTTTGGTAGTTGAATTTTATTAAGATATTTAAAGATAACGGGAGGACCTATAGATCCCGTTCAGGGAGAGGCGGCGAATTACTATTTTCAACTGATGCAGGGCTTTCTTTATAAATAACATTGTAACCATTGAGTGTAATCGTGGGGGGCGGGCGTGGCTGTGCCCCTTTCGCACTCTCTAAATCCGCCAGTGAGTTTATCACTTTTTATTTCGATGTCAGATCGTTATTCATTATTCCCTCCTTCGATTTTCGATCTGCGAATTTATAATAAAATTTATGAATGTTTTTGTGGTTTTTACTACCCTTGTAAAAGGGAGGTATTGTAATCGTGAAAAATTTGCCCTCCAAAATGTTTGCAGCTCTTCACGATTCAGGGTATCTAGAAGCCAAAAAACATATTTTCTTAATTTCGTCGGTCTCCCTGTCTATTCGAGGCATAGCTAAAAAATTACTCATCTGATTGACTTCAAATGTTGGTCAAAAATTAAGGATCAATGGACATGACATGGTAACATTTTGGTATGGTATGGCGGAAGGAAATGGCGGCCTACTGGTAAAAACATTGTTACTAAAAACTAATTACCCAATTCACTTCAAAGTTTGCACAAAAATCAAATATTACGAAGAAATCACAAGGTAAAATTTTAGTACGAACCCAGGATGACGAAACAAAAGAGCGGCCTAATAAAATATTAAAAATATCAGCCTGGAAAAACCACTTATTGGATTGATTTCCAATTTTGTGCGAGAATTAAGCGTGATATAGAGATGATCAGTTAAAATTGTGGTACGAATTCAAGATGGCGGAAGAAAATGGCGGCCAAATGTGTTTGTAATCGAAAAAAAAACCACCCTCCCAGGTTTTACATATCTTCACGTTTTAGCGTCCCTAGATGCTAAAAATTATGTTTTCTCTATTCCGTCGGACTATCGGTCGGTATATCTGTCAGTTCGCAGCATAGCTAAAAGCTACTTATCCGGTTGGTCAAAAAATAAGGATATTATAGAAACGACCTGATAACATTCTGGTAAAATTCCAATATGGTCGTACAAAATGGCACTTTAGTGAAATATAAAAAATAAATTAAAACTACTTATATAATTTACCTCAAATTGATAACAACAAAATGTGTGAACCGTTAGCATTTTGGTCCAAATCCAAGATAAAAAAACAAAATGGCGGCCTAATAAAATATTTAAAAAATCAGTATGATAAAATTACTTATTAGATTAAATTCAAACTTTATGCAAGCATTAAATGTGATTTAGACATAAACTGTAATCACTAAAATCAGTGTAAAAAGTACTTATTCAGTTTATTTGAGATTTTGCTGAAAAATCAGGTAGAAACTGTTTGGTACGTATCTAATATAGTGGAACATAATGGCGCTCAATAGAAATGTTTGAAAAGACACATATATAGGTGTTACTAAATGACTATGTATAGAACTAAACTGGGTCACACTTCCACGAGCGGATCTAACATTTATCTGAGGGGGGGGCGACTTAGAATAAAATACAAAACGTTTTTTCTTATATACAATATGTACATATATATATATATATATATATATATATATATATATATATATATACAGTGTGGTCATTTAAGTGTGGAACATATGAGAATTATTTTTATTAGCTATACAATTAAAATAAAAATATTGCCAAAAGTTGGTGCATCCTCAATAATCATAAAGTGTACTTACAATGGGTGCAAGTCAAACAGCATACAGGGTAGGTCAAAAATATTAAAATCATGCAAGAGTAAAGTACCCTTATTTCGAAAGATTCAGCAAAATGTTATTAAGAAAAGTTGTTTAGCATTAAAAGTTATGCCTGGATACCAAAACATAGCCTCCTGGGATAAAAAAAATTTTGTGGAAAAATTCAAAAAAGTTTTTGAAAAATTGTTTTTTTGGATAATTATCATAAACACTTTCATAGTTTAATCAAAATCAGATCAGATTCGCATAACTCCGTTCAAATTTAAATATACTTGTGAAATTAACTTGGATTTTTAATTTTTTAGGGAATTACAAACTTCAGGTTTGTTGCAACGATATTCAACAAAACTCGAAAATCTCGCCAATATTCTTTTTAACAAGATGAAACATTTGTGAAGGAAATATGCTCATTAAAAAACTTTCATTTCAATTTTGTGCGAGAATTAAGCGTGATATAGAGATGATCAGTTAAAATTGTGGTACGAATTCAAGATGGCGGAAGAAAATGGCGGCCAAATGTGTTTGTAATCGAAAAAAAAACCACCCTCCCAGGTTTTACATATCTTCACGTTTTAGCGTCCCTAGATGCTAAAAATTATGTTTTCTCTATTCCGTCGGACTATCGGTCGGTATATCTGTCAGTTCGCAGCATAGCTAAAAGCTACTTATCCGGTTGGTCAAAAAATAAGGATATTATAGACACGACCTGATAACATTCTGGTAAAATTCCAATATGGTCGTACAAAATGGCACTTTAGTGAAATATAAAAAATAAATTAAAACTACTTATATAATTTACCTCAAATTGATAACAACAAAATGTGTGAACCGTTAGCATTTTGGTCCAAATCCAAGATAAAAAAACAAAATGGCGGCCTAATAAAATATTTAAAAAATCAGTATGATAAAATTACTTATTAGATTAAATTCAAACTTTATGCAAGCATTAAATGTGATTTAGACATAAACTGTAATCACTAAAATCAGTGTAAAAAGTACTTATTCAGTTTATTTGAGATTTTGCTGAAAAATCAGGTAGAAACTGTTTGGTACGTATCTAATATAGTGGAACATAATGGCGCTCAATAGAAATGTTTGAAAAGACACATATATAGGTGTTACTAAATGACTATGTATAGAACTAAACTGGGTCACACTTCCACGAGCGGATCTAACATTTATCTGAGGGGGGGCGACTTAGAATAAAATACAAAACGTTTTTTCTTATATACAATATGTACATATATATATATATATATATATATATATATATATATATATATATATATATATATATATATAGTGTGGTCATTTAAGTGTGGAACATATGAGAATTATTTTTATTAGCTATACAATTAAAATAAAAATATTGCCAAAAGTTGGTGCATCCTCAATAATCATAAAGTGTACTTACAATGGGTGCAAGTCAAACAGCATACAGGGTAGGTCAAAAATATTAAAATCATGCAAGAGTAAAGTACCCTTATTTCGAAAGATTCAGCAAAATGTTATTAAGAAAAGTTGTTTAGCATTAAAAGTTATGCCTGGATACCAAAACATAGCCTCCTGGGATAAAAAAAATTTTGTGGAAAAATTCAAAAAAGTTTTTGAAAAATTGTTTTTTTGGATAATTATCATAAACACTTTCATAGTTTAATCAAAATCAGATCAGATTCGCATAACTCCGTTCAAATTTAAATATACTTGTGAAATTAACTTGGATTTTTAATTTTTTAGGGAATTACAAACTTCAGGTTTGTTGCAACGATATTCAACAAAACTCGAAAATCTCGCCAATATTCTTTTTAACAAGATGAAACATTTGTGAAGGAAATATGCTCATTAAAAAACTTTCATTTCAATTTTGTGCGAGAATTAAGCGTGATATAGAGATGATCAGTTAAAATTGTGGTACGAATTCAAGATGGCGGAAGAAAATGGCGGCCAAATGTGTTTGTAATCGAAAAAAAAACCACCCTCCCAGGTTTTACATATCTTCACGTTTTAGCGTCCCTAGATGCTAAAAATTATGTTTTCTCTATTCCGTCGGACTATCGGTCGGTATATCTGTCAGTTCGCAGCATAGCTAAAAGCTACTTATCCGGTTGGTCAAAAAATAAGGATATTATAGAAACGACCTGATAACATTCTGGTAAAATTCCAATATGGTCGTACAAAATGGCACTTTAGTGAAATATAAAAAATAAATTAAAACTACTTATATAATTTACCTCAAATTGATAACAACAAAATGTGTGAACCGTTAGCATTTTGGTCCAAATCCAAGATAAAAAAACAAAATGGCGGCCTAATAAAATATTTAAAAAATCAGTATGATAAAATTACTTATTAGATTAAATTCAAACTTTATGCAAGCATTAAATGTGATTTAAACATAAACTGTAATCACTAAAATCAGTGTAAAAAGTACTTATTCAGTTTATTTGAGATTTTGCTGAAAAATCAGGTAGAAACTGTTTGGTACGTATCTAATATAGTGGAACATAATGGCGCTCAATAGAAATGTTTGAAAAGACACATATATAGGTGTTACTAAATGACTATGTATAGAACTAAACTGGGTCACACTTCCACGAGCGGATCTAACATTTATCTGAGGGGGGGCGACTTAGAATAAAATACAAAACGTTTTTTCTTATATACAATATGTATATATATATATATATATATATATATATATATATATATATATATATATATATATATATATATATATATGTGGTCATTTAAGTGTGGAACATATGAGAATTATTTTTATTAGCTAGACAATTAAAATAAAAATATTGCCAAAAGTTGGTGCATCCTCAATAATCATAAAGTGTACTTACAATGGGTGCAAGTCAAACAGCATACAGGGTAGGTCAAAAATATTAAAATCATGCAAGAGTAAAGTACCCTTATTTCGAAAGATTCAGCAAAATGTTATTAAGAAAAGTTATTTAACATCAAAAGTTATGACTGGATACCAAAACATAGCCTCCTGATAATTTTTTTTTTGGAAAAATTCAAAAAAGTTTTTGAAAAATTGTTTTTTTGGATAATTATCATAAACACTTTCATAGTTTAATCAAAATCAGATCAGATTCGCATAACTCCGTTCAAATTTAAATATACTTGTGAAATTAACTTGGATTTTTAATTTTTTAGGGAATTACAAACTTCAGGTTTGTTGCAACGATATTCAACAAAACTCGAAAATCTCGCCAATATTCTTTTTAACAAGATGAAACATTTGTGAAGGAAATATGCTCATTAAAAAACTTTCATTTGAAGTGCAAAATTATAAAATTGTTATTAAATATCTTTACACATTAATTGACAAACCTGAAATCCTATACTAAATCGCGGATACCCATAGAAAAAACAAATGAGGGTTAAAAGGAAAAATTATGACAGTTCGGTGGCGTTAATATTTCATTCTAGAAGAACAATTATATTATTACATATTAACTTTATTTTATTTAAAATGCCTCCTCCAAGACAATTAACGCTAGTCAGAATTAGTTTTGATATGTGGGGATAATTATAAAACAGTGCGTGACGCAGCAGATATTTTCAATGAACGACATCCAACTGTAAGTAGAATTTTAATAAACTTCAAACAGACAGGATCTTTGTACTTTAAATATAATAATGAAAGTCAATCAAGATAGTTTTATTATAAAATACACACAAATTGAGACTTCAAAACGACGGAGAAACATAAATGGAAGAAGCAATAGAAAATATTCTGCTAAATATTTTATTGAAAAAGGCAACCACAAAATAATACCTGTATGTTCTAAAGCTTTTATAAACGTGCTGTGTGTTGGTATGGATAGAGTTAAAGGTGTTTTAAACAGACATTTTTCAAGCAGAACTATGGCCAAGGAAAATAGAGGGGGAAACAGAAAAGAAGAAATGTTTCGATGCAGAAGGGAAAATATTATAAGTTTTATTAAAACATTAAAAGCGGTTGAAGTCCATAAATGTCGTAGAAAACCATTGCCTAGAGTATACCTACCTAGGGAGCTTAGTATTCGAAAATTGTGAAAAATGTATAAAGCAGAAGCCCCTACACTCCTTCAAGTTAAAGAAAGTTATTTCCGCCATATTTTCAACACTACTTTAAATCTCGGTTTTGGATTTCCCCGAACAGATGTTTGCTCGAAATGTTTGGGGCTTGGGGAAAAAATTAAGCAAGAAAAAGATGAGAGTAATAAAACAAAACTAATCACTGAAATACGAAAACACAAACTGCGGGCCAAAGCCATTTTTGCTAAGTTGCGGGAAAAAAGTGATGACCTTTTGGCTATTAGTTTTGACCGCCAAAAGAATCTTGTGCTACCAAAAATACCTGACCAAAGTGTGTATTATAGCGACATCTTTATAATTTTACCACAGTAACTGGTGACTCACATGCTAAACTGACTCCAGAAAACGTGCGAATATTTGCCTGGACCGAAGATCAACACGCGAAAGGAGCAAATCAAATTGATTCTGCAGTATTTTATACTTTAAATAATAGCAATATTAATGGAATTAAGAAGATAAACTTATGGCCGACAGATGCGGAGGTCAAAATAAAAACACTATTATGTTAGGTATGTGCATAAAATGGTTAAGTACTCCATCAGTAGAAGAAATTGAATTGATCTTCCCCGTCGTTGGACACTCATTTATTCTGCCAGACAGGGTCTTCGCCCGCATTGAAAAAGAGATAAGGAAGAAGAAGGAAATCACAGTGCCCAGCGAATATCTTAAGATATTTGAAGAACAAGGAAGCGTAGTTGATCTAAGTAAAGATGTACTTGTTTTGGAATGGAAGTCTGCATCGCGAGAAATTTTGAATCCACCCGCCAAATGGCATTTTAAATTTAACAGGGGCAAAAATTTTGCTTGAAAAGCGGAAGAAACATTACAAAAAAGTAAAAGTATCGATTCTTTAAACCCTCATCCAATAGAGGCTGGAATATCGCTCAAAAATGCAAAACTGTAAGATGTAAAATAATGAACTGTGTGAAGTAATGGAAGACATCCAAGATTTATTAGTTTAGTTTAGATAGTTTTTAAAATATTTCGATTAATATTAATGTTAACTTTGTTTTTTTACTATATCGTTGTGCTTTTACATATTATTAGTTTGTGTTGCCAATTTTCTAAGCATTACTTATTTCCAGTGTTTAATTTGTTACATTTTTTAAAAAAATTATAATTTCTCAAATATAAGGTTTCCGTTTCTTATCCTAATCTCCATTCTATTTTATTTTAAAAGTAATGTTGATGTCAAAAACCACTAAATTCATTTTCATCTTCCACTAAATCCATTCTTTGGTTGCAAACTGCACTAAATCCAATTTTATTTCTTAATTTGTAGCTTTATGTGAAATAAAAGCTTTATTTTTAAGGTAAATTAGTTAAAATATGATTATTTAAAATCTTAATAATGCTGTCTTTCTACATATTTTGATTTACTAATAACTAAAAATAATTTTTCGATATCCCGAAAATTTTGTTAAAGTGGATTTAAGAGGTTTTGATCCTAGAGGATTCGTGCACGTTTGAAGAACGAGACTATGACATCCGCTATGATTTTGCATATGGATTCCAGAACAATTAGAAGATTCGTGTGACTTTCATAGACACATTCTCTTTGGGGGTGAATCCACGTTTACAACAAATGGCACTGTCTCTTCCCAAAATTGTAAGTGGTGATCGGACGCAAATCCAAATTTTGTTATTTACAATAGAAACCAGTGTAACAGAATAGACTATAACAACGGTATAGAGTATATATTTTTATATATTCTAAATATAATTCACACAATATTTTACTGAAACTGATGGTTGTCACGTTAATGCTTAAACAGGCTTGATTTCTTCAAAGGAATTATAAGAGGATTTGTCTATTATTAGGGTCGAGAATTTTAAAACCTAAACAAAGTAATAAGTATCATATATCCGAAAAGCCATGTTTTTGGGGCATAATTTTCTCTGCAGAAAAGATAAACTGAAAGGGTTTTTCATGCCTTTTTTTTTCGCCATGACTTTTCGGACCCATAATTTGGATAATTTATTATAGGCTTATATATTAAATCATATACATAATCTTAGGACTAAGAGTTGAAGGGAATATTATTTTAATCGATTTATTCACTTTTTATTATCATGGGTGACACCTCGTGTCTCTAAGACGAAGTTCCGAACTTAAAATATAGAGTAGGGACTTAAGCTTCGCCATTCACAGCTTTATTCGTTTCGTCCTGACTAATAAAATCAAAGAGGGGATTGGTCTAAGGGGTGGATCTAGTAATAGCTGAGTTAACTTTGTATTTTACGGGAAGACTAAAAGTCAGTCTGTGTCAGAGTTTTGTTTCTTATAGTTGATCTTAAATTCTTCTTTTGTGGTGGTTTATGGGGCTTTACGTATACAGTGGGATATTAAAGTTGAGTGATTGTCAAAAATATTTTATTTTTATTCTATGATTTATCTGGGGAGTAACTGATTTTCAAGAGTTAAATTTACGTTTTATTTAAAGATTTTTTGTTTTCTTTTCTTTTGTACTAACGTTGGGGATTTTAAGATAATTCCCTCATTTTCTAGATTTAAATACTTTTCTTTTGTTATTATTAGGTTTAATTATTATTTTTGTACAATATTTTACATCCTTTACTTTTGTTAATACAATTTTGAGTTGTTTTTAAAAACCAAATCTTTATTTAAATAAACCACCTGCTAGTTAAAATAAATATATATTCAAGAAGATACCATCGTTGTTGCAGTTTGCTGTTGTTCCAGTTTATATGGCCGCAGAATTGGTGAGATAAAATGTTTAATTCAATTTGAACTAACAATTATATTTGATAACATAGTAAATTATAATTTACGAAGAAGCCTACAGAGTCCCTTTGATTTTACTTATCATATTTTTTTTATTGCGATAGGGTTGCCCGTTAGACCTCAAATAAATAAATAAATAAATTAAATAAATAATTTTAAATATAATAAATAATCGCTCGATAACCCTTACAATTTAATTGTGGCAGCAAAGCGAAAGACTTGCAATTTTTTTTCTTTGTTATGTTTTTATCGTTGAGTAGTTTTTATATTGCAAGTTGATCAGTTTTATAAAAGAATTCGTGCGTTTTATTACCTTGAGGTAGTTTAAGTGTCATTTTTGTTTTGTAAGAGCAGTAGACTCATAAATAATATTGAATGATCTCTTGATTTGAAAAAAAAAAATTACAGAGTTAGAAAGATAGGGAATTGCAGCATTAAGGTCAAAGGTACCATTGGAAGCCTGCGATCGAGGCCAATATCAGGAAGTTTTCAAGAAGCAGCAGCTGTAGCGGTAGTAACTAACAAGTTTATTTATTGTTGTGGTTATTTTTTTTTTGATGACTTGTAATTTTTTGGAATTTCGGATCATGAAATTTTGTTGTTATAATTTATATTTTTGAGAATTAGTAAATACTTCGTCAAGGATTTTGGTTAAAGATTTAAATATGGATGGTAAACACAGCAATAATAACTTTATTAGAACGTAGTTAGTTTATTAACTGGTGACTTGCACAGACTCCTTTCATGTTTGCAGTGCAATGAAATATGAACTGTTGCGAATTTGTGGCGTATTGTTTAAAAGATGTTATAATTTGTTGCTAATTTTTTTTTGTTGTGCGGTTTTTAAGAGAAAAAAACAGATATTTTTGGGTTAAGATGCACGTACAAATGAGTATTTAATTTTGTAGGTATATATTTTTTGTGTGAGTTTTAAATAAAATTTTAGTTTAGTAATCTCTTAAACTCTCTTTCTACATAATACATTTTTTTTTCTTAGGAACTTAGTTTATTTTGTGGGTGTATTTAATATATATTTTTGGAGAATACCCGAATTTTTCTGTGTCAACGTATTTGTTTTATTTTGATTTGAGTTGAACGTATTTTTGTCTTTCAGGTTTTCTAAGTATTGAAGGAGGAGAGCCGAACTAAAATGATTTTTTTTTATTTTGTTTCATCAGAATATATTTTATCCCCGTTTAGGTGTCACGGTGAAATTAGAGACGTCATATCTTATTTTTTTAATATGTGTAGGATAGATATTTAATAATGTTAGTTAATTAAGTAATTAAGGGGATGGTAACATTTTCGCAACAGGTCTATATAATTGCACAAAAATATACAAGTGTTTGTGAGCTTTATAGTTTTGTTTGAGAACCGATATTTAGCAGGTAGAGAAAGAGAAAAGAGGATTATCCCGTGCCTCGTTATTTGATTTATGTATTGTTTAGGGACAAACAAAAAGTTTGGTTTAAAGAAAAGGATAAACACTTGTATAAATTTTAGTACCTAATGTAATTTAGTTTAGGCAATTTTGGTGAAGAACTAGATACTGGGGAGAGATTTTTCTCATTTTAGGCAAATAATTTGATTTACGAGGTCTATGCGGTGATGTTTATTAGAAATTAAAGTCATCAGCTAGTGGTTATTTTAGACAACGTATGGTAAATTTGGGTAATTAGATACTATTTAATTTTTTAAATTGGGTTCGGCAGGTAACAACTCACAGGTTATTTTTATAATTGATAAAATACGTTGTTTTATTATGCTTATTTGACTTGCGACTTCTCGATAATTATGAAGGTATAAATATTGTTTTCTTGCGTTAATTGTTCGTGACCACGACGAAAGAGTTCACAAACTGGGCAAATAAATTGTTTAGGGGATAAAAAAGTGTTTTAACAGTATGAACTAGAATGTTTGATATAAAAGAGTTGCTACATTAAAGAATTCATATTTCTGAATGAAAAACGTATTCAGGGGATAAAGAGTTTTAACATATGTGAACTGGAATGTGTGAAATAAATGTGGTAAAAGGGATTTAGGAAATAGGAGATTTAAAAATATATGTTATGCCGCTGTTTTAGAGAAAATGCAGGGAATAAAGGTATATTATGGGCCATTCTGACTATGATATAAATAGCAACTATATATAGAAAGATTCCCGGCAAATTTAGTGTTGAAAGACGTATAACACCATGGTTAAATAAAAATCGACCTCTATGATTCAACGTGACTAACATTTTTTTTAGAAGAACAGTAAAATAATGATAAATTGGAAGCCGGTGGATAAACATGAAATTAGCCATTTCTCACCAAAGAGAGTGAGGGGATGTTTAAAAAAAGTGATTTTCCGGTCCGGTATATATATATTGATATATTGTATAAATTAATTTTATATGGAAAATAAATACTATTATTATAAATGACGCTTAATGTCATAATAAGAAATTCTCACTAGGCATAGGGATTACCGTATGGAAGAATCGTGGAAGCTTCCTAATGCTGTATAATTGTGTGCCTGTAGGGAAACTTTTCCGACTAAGGTGATAGTTGTGTAATTTGATTTTTTTTTTTTTGGTTGTCAATAAATGTGTAATTTTGATTAAAAGGGTGTATAAGGCGTAAGAATGACGCGTGTTAGCCATAAAGCTTTTAGTTGAATGAGTTGCGTTAGAAAAGTATACGGACTACATTTGGTTAAATCGTAAACTGAGCATCAGTTGAACTGTAGGATAATGGCCAGTATCCAAACGTTAAACTGCATGATTTTATTTTTTTTTGTTTTCTTTTGGGCTGCGACCTTGGTATTTCTACATATACTAGTCAGTGTGGACATATTATAGTCGGTAAGTCACGGAATCAGTTTACCTAATACTAACATTACAATTTTGATTTTAAGAACAGAGTGTAGATAATTTAATTCGTATGCTGGGTGTGTTGGACTTATGCTGCTTTGTCTTTACACTTTTTTTTTTGTTTGGATGTTACAAGAATGAAAGAAATACAAAGAGATTTTCAACCACATCTGCTCTCTAGTCTGTAGTTGAAATTTAAAAATAATCACGTATAAAAGGAAAATGTCAGGTTGCTTAATTCTATAGGGGTCATAGGTCACGACAATATAAAAAAATAGGTCTCCTAAAAGTGTACTGGAAAAGTACATAGGTACTAAATAAATGGTATCGTTAAACTAGAGAAATAACGGGTCGCTCTAGAGTAACAGAATTGTAAAATCAATGCAAGAAGGGTGCAAGTTCCCCCCGGTATCTCCGTTAAGTAATTTTACTATGTTAGTGTGCAAAAGATCTCCGTATAGATGAGGGAATTAGGTTCAAACTTTACAGGAAAGTGTAATAAAACGGGAATAGATCGACATCAAAACGACGGAAAAATATTTTTTATTTTGGTAATTAGCCGAGCGTATTTTTTTATTATTAGGTCATATTGAAAGGTTGTAATCAGATATTATCAGGCCATATACGACTTGAAAATTTGCTTGTTATACTTTTGTTAAAAAAGCCAAGTTTCATACCTAGAAAAGATACATCTAGTAAAACCTATTTTTTATTATTGTTAAAAAAAAACTATTAACTTGAAAGTACGACTCTTCCTACAGCTTAAGTTATAAGAAATGTTATCGGGTAAAAATTATCCGAATTAATGTATCTTAACAGTTTTTTAAAATTTTGTTTTTTCTTTAATATACCCAATAAATAATAAATTTTAATTTGAATATCAATAAATCTATTTATATAAATAGCCTTTTGGACACCGTCTTAAAATTTTCGGATATTTTTTTTTACTCAAAATTTGCATAGAAAGTTTGGGTATTTTGTTCGTTGTTTTTTTTAAGTTCTAAGGATTAAAAAGTCGTTTGTAAATAAGAATCATTATTTTAAAAATAACATTTATTAGTTCTTGGTTCTAGTTTTTTTTAATTCTTTTTTCAATTGTCAAAGAAAATACGTAACGTAAACAAATCTGGCCTAGATAATCTAAATATCGTTATTAAAATTAGAGGTAATAACGGGATACTATCATAAAGCTTACTTCAGTGTTTAATCAGGTGGTACAATCATATTTTGGCTAATGGATAAGAAAATTATTGTTATTAAATTTTTTTTTTGGAGTTTTTTGTTGCTGAATAAATCTGTGTTACGACATGCGTACGAAAGTTTTTTTTTTTATGATTAAAGTAAGGGGTAAAACAGTAAGTGGTAGTTAATGACGTTCGTACTTTGTGGGGTTGATTCCTATTTAAATCTATAAAAATATCTTATTTGTGTTAACTGTTTTTAGGGATTCTGACAGAAACTGGTTATATCTACATTAACGATCTCTTATCTGAAGCTATACTTTGTTGTTGGGAGTACACAGATTTAATTTTAATATAATTTTAAAGGATAATTATTGCATAATTATGAAAGTGTTCAATATATTATTACCAACAAAGGCTGGGTCAATGTAAAAGAGTACCCTGTATAAAACTATCAGAATTTTTTTAAATTTTTTTATGATTACTATAAACAAACAATAAATAATGATACATTTTTATTATACGTACCACGCCAGTATAAAAGAAGACAAATAAACCTAGAATTTATTTTAAGGAAAGCAAGGTTCTGGTACCTGCCCCTTTTTCGAAGATGATAGTTTAGCCGAAAACACTTGTTACTTTGTTACAGATGTTCATTATTATGTGACAGGGACATAAATAGTTTTAACGGAAAGAGCCTACGGATAAAAACAGGGTTTTAGAAAGAAATATCAGTTCCGTCGAGATTGTAAACACGTACGGTCGAGATATCGCAGCCTTATCGCAAAAACTGTTTTTTTCTCTCTGTTGTTCGCTCGCTACCACATTCTTAGGATTAGTGAAGTGTTAAGACGGATAAATTAAATATTATTAATAGATTCTGTGATCTATAATAATGGAAAGCTGCACATACGATGAAGGAGGGCAACCCCCGGGGTCTGAGGACATAAATAATATACAAACTTTCCAATCTGGTGAGATCAATCCATTTTTTCAAACATCAAATAGAATTATTAGAAATTTACAAAAAGCGGTAACCGATCATGGATTAAATAAAAACTTACAAAATCAAGATAAAATTCAAAATAACTCTTTAGAGGAAAATAATTACACAATACCTCATTATATCGATCTAAATATACGATATAGCGCCACTGACAAAGGTCCGTACTATGTGTACGTTGAGTCCAAAACAAAAAATATTGGCAAATTACACGCCATCCGAGTCGGACATTATTTAAAAATAGACCCATTTATTTACAATAATAAAACCAATACAAGACCAGTAGGTCGAAATAAAATTAAAATTGAATTTAACAGTTTCGAAGCCGCCAATAAACTAATTAATCACAAATCGTGTATTATTGATAATAACTTTATAGCCTATAAACCCAAATATTATGTTTTAAAAAAGGGAATAATCAGAGGTGTTGATACTTTCTTCTCAGAAGAATACATATTAAACGAAATTAAGTTAGAATACCCCAACATACTTTCAGTTTATCGGTACACTCGCCAAATTTCTCAAGATACACACAACGGCGCCGGCGCCGGTGAGGCTAAAATAGTTCCGAGGCAAATGATAAGCGTGTCATTTAAGGTTATTTCATTACCACAACGCATTAATATTAATTCGGTCGAGTTTGAGATAGAACCCTATGTATATAAAGTTATACAATGTGAACAGTGTTTAAGATACGGACATGTTGCAAGAAATTCCAAAGGTAAACAAAGATGTCCCAAATGTGGTGTTACGCATACCAATGAAAGTATATGTTTAACTAAATGTTTATATTGCAACTCCACTGACCATGAGGCGTTATCCAAAAAATGCCCCGAGTATGAAAATCAAAAAAGCATAAAAGCTCCTCCCTTAAGAAGAAATTCAGCCACCTCTTCTATTTTGCCCAATCCTCACAGGGATGACATACATAAATACAAAGAACAATTAACACAACAAATTTCCAAATATAGAAAAAATTTAATTGAAAATATTTTAAAAAATAATATTTTAGTAGATCTAACCATTAACGACAATGATATCAAAGATTCAATCTCTACCCTCAATAGCGATATACCTCTTTACAATATATAAAATGGCCTCAGGGGTGCAACAAAATATCTGTATTCTCCAGTGGAATGCAAGATCTCTCGTTTGACATAAACACAGTTTAACAAATTTTTTGGTTTCTAATGATAGACATTGCACTAATTTCTGAAACTTGGTTAAAACCCGAAATAAATTTCTCATTTCAGGGCTATAATATTGTTCGAACTGATCGACGGTAAAGGTAGCGTAGCAATAATTATCGCAAAACATTTAAATTATGAAGCTGTTGATTTTAGTAATAAAAATATACCCATTGAACTATGTGGTATAAAACTTTATATAGAAAATAAATACTATTTTATTCTGTCATTATATAGACCACCTAACCTAAAAGTAAATACTCAAACATGCATAAACTTATTAAATTTAGATAGAAATGCACTTATTTTTGGAGACTTGAATGCTCATCATAGCGCTTGGGGCTCTAACTTGCAAAATACGGCGGGCAAAAACTTACTTGAAGCAATCGAAGACTCAAACCTTGTAATATTGAATAAGGGACAATGAACTCTACTAACTACAAATAAACAACTTAATTCATGTGTCTAAGTCTAGCCTCACCAAATGTAGTCCACTGAATACAATGGAACGTCCATTCGGACACACTAGGTTCCGATCACTTTCCAATTATAATGGATTTTCACATTGGTTATAACCTCGATAAAAATGTATACCTTATAAGAAAATGGCGCATTAGCTCTGCAAACTGGGAACTTTATAAACAAAATTTAGAAAATCGTTTATTAAATGCTCCAACTCTAAGTAATGTCGATGAAAAGCTGGTTTACCTAATTGAAAGTATAAACGAATCTTCGTCCCTCGCAATGAAAGAAAATAAACCATTTTTGCCAAAAAATAGAGATAAACCAGTATGGTGGGATAATGAGTGCCCGCAGATGATACAAACCAGAAAATCTACACTACAAAAATATAAAAACTTTCCCACAGAACCAAACTTTATTGAATGTAAAAAGGTAATGGCTCTGGCCAAAAAAAATTAAAAGAAAAAGCTAGGATACACTGGCAAAATTATTGCTCATTTCTTAACAAAAACACACCGATCGGAAATATATGGAAAAAGGTTAAAACTTTTAAAAGAAATAGAACAAACATACCATATATTAATAATAAATTAGCGGAAGAATTTCAAATAAAGTTATGCCCACCTTCTGTAGATGCTAATATAATAATTCAGTCTAGAAATACTAATAATAATAATAATAGTCATTTTTAAATAATAACTTCACATCTCTAGAGCTTGAGAGAGCTATTAGAAATAGAGAAAACACTTCACCTGGCCCAGATCACATATGCTACCCTATGTTACAGAATATGGGTGTTTACGCTAAAAATTTTCTGCTAAATATATTTAACGAAATGTGGCGGTACTCACATGTACCAGACCAACTTAAACACAGTACTGTGGTAGTCTTTCTAAAACATAAAAAAGATCAATCATTAACAGAGTCATACAGACTCATAACCCTAATGTCCTGTATTACTAAAACTTACGAAAGATTAATAAAATTTAGGCTAGAGTTTTGGTTTTTACATAATAATTTATTAGCCAATAACCAGTATGGTTTTAAACCAGGATATGTGATATACAAATAGGTCTCACGGAAAATAAATGCGTCATTGCTATTTTTGTAGATATTAAAAACGCTTACGAAGCTGTAAACCTAAAAATTTTAGCACAAAAAAATGAAAATCCTTAAAATTCCAGAAACAGTAATAAATTCAATAATTAACATATTTACACAAAGATCTATATCCATTAGACTTAAAAACAATGTAACTCTCAACCCTAGACGAACTAGCCTAGGCATACCTCAAGGATCAGTTTTGTCACCCCTTCTATTTAATTTATATATCATTAACTTACACGAGTTCTGGGATAATAACGTAACATGTATCCAGTATGCGGATGATATAGCACTTACAGTATTGAGAATGATAAGGAAAAAAGCATAACACGGCTTAATCACATTGCTTATGTTTTAAACAACTGGGTTAATGAGAACGGTTTCACCATCAACAAACAAAACAACAGTAGTTTTTTTCTGCCGTAAACGCATATCTCTTACAAACAACATTAAATTAAACGGAACCACATTTCCAGTTGCAAGATATTATAAGTATCTGGGGGTAATACTGGACTCAAAATTACTTTGGAATCATGAAATAAATAACATAATTAAAAAAACCGAAGAAAAGCATAAACCTCCTAAAACAAATATGTTCCTTTTCCTGGGGAGCACACCAATTAAACGCATTACTTTTTTATAAAGCTTACATAAGTTCGATTATCGACTACAGTTGTCTGTTTTATGGTTCAGCAAGTAACTGCCACCTCAAAAAAATAGACAAACTTCAATATAAGTCTATAAGAATATGACAAACAAAAATCTTTTTTGGCTTTTTCGCAACTGAATAAATATTTTTATTCAGTTGCGAAAAAGCCAAAAAAGATTTTTGTTTGTCAATCTAAACGCAACAAATAATCTGAACACATTTAAAAATGTAAGAATATGTTTGGGACTTATGAAATCTTCCCCCACCGAGGGAATACTAGTCGAGGCACTGAATATTTTTATTCAGTTGCGAAAAAGCCAAAAAAGATTTTTGTTTGTCAATCTAAACCCAACAAATATTCTGAACACATTTAAAAATATAAGAATATGTTTGGGACTTATGAAATCTTCCCCCACCGAGGGAATATTAGTCGAGGCACTCGAACCACCACTGCACCTGAGAAGAGATTACTTAGCCCATAAATTTGTTCTAAAACTCCATATAAAAAAACACCCTCTTTTAACAAAAATTTATAAAGCATTCTTATATAATCTTTCTAAAGCCTCTTGGGCAAAAAAGAATTCACCACCTTTAGCTAGAGCTTACATGGAATATCATAACCTTGATTTTCAAAACAATAGTAATTCATATCCCACAAGTATTTATCATATTGATTATAATATATTATTTACGCAGCCTGGAATTAATATTCCTCATTATCCTGAAAATATTATATTAATAAAACAGATATTCAAAGAATACCTAGCAAATATGTACCGCAATTTTCGTGTCAGAACCAACTTAGTGCGGCATTTTTTTGTCCACAAAAAACCTACCAACAGTCCTTTACCCTAAATAAAAATTTAAGTATTTTCTCGGCTGAAGCAGCAGCGATTTGCCATGCCTTAAAATGGGCAATTAAGACTCGACATCAAAATATACTTATATGCTCCGATTCGCAGTCTGTTCTTAATAAACTAAAATACTTTCATTTAAATAAAAATCAATATCCGAATACCTTTATTACCAACATCATGAAGATATTAAACGCAGCAAATAATACTGAAATAAAATTTTTGTGGACTAAAGCACACTCAAGGATTACAGGAAATGAAGTTGTGGACAACATCGCCAAAAAACAATTAAATAGTTATCATGAACCCACTTTAATAATATCAGATTATTTCCCCATTATTAGGAAAAAGATGCCTAATACATGGAGCGAAAAATGGAGCATATATGGACATCAAAGTAATACTTTCTATTTGAAAATTCATCCAGAAATCCTTAAAATACATTGGTATTATAATTCTGTCTTCAAGAAAAATTATAGCTACTATAAGCCGTATTAAACTTAATCATGGAAGATTTTCTAGTCATCTCCATAAAATTGGAGTTCATGATAACCTCTTATGTGCATGAATCATATACTATTCGGCTGCAGGTTAACCAAAGAAGAGTCCACCAAACTAATTAGAAAACTCTTAACATATAAAATCGCATTACCAATTTGGCTGCCAGAGATTCTAATTTGCCATAAATTAGAAGTTTTCAGTGCAATTTTTGATTTTCTAAGTGAAATTAAACTTGGTATTTAAATGTCATTAATTTAGTAGTAAGAACAAAATAACATCATATCCTAACACTTACCTTAAATGTGAATTCCCTTTTTTAGTGGCCTTCTTGTTTGTGAATAAAAAGTCGCCCTAACGGGCCCCTGGGCGTGAAGCGTGTGTCCCCGTCTTTTAAGTGTTTAGGTGTAAATAATAATTTTAAGTTTGGAGAAAAATATAATAATAATAACGATACTTGTAATGATAATAGCTTCTCTCGTACTGATATTAGAATTCCGTGGCCAAAACACTTAGCATGTAAGGCCAGTCCACCAGAGAAAAAAAAAAAAAGAAAGAAATATTTTAGGGACGTAATTGTGAATGACCTAATTGTTTTTATAAGTTTTTAGAGTTTAGACATTTATTTTGAGTTCAGTATTTACATCAGTTAAAATGTTAGAACTAAACGAACGGATTTGGTAAATTAGTTTGAAGGATTTATGAACTAGAAAAAAAAAATTAAAATTAATACGGAGTTGGTAAAAACGGAGATACGTGTTCAGTAAGAAAATTAAAAAAGAAATTTGTTAAAATATTAAGAAAAACTTTGAAATGAAATTAATTTCAAAGAAAGTTCACGATATTTAGAAAAGATAATATGCTTGCGGGAAAAAGAAGTCGATAAAGTTAATATAGCTCAAAGTCAAATTAAGCGCTATGTTTGGAAATATTTTATTTTAATATTTTTTCTTTTAGTTTCTGAAAATATGGTTCGTTCAGAGGGGAAGAGCGAAAATACAATCGTTGTAGTCTGCATATTGCTATGTGCTATTAGCAATTATGGGCAGAAATGGTTCCAGACATTGTTCCACTTGGAAGGGTGCTATAAGTCCGGTGATAACACTTGATAGTCCGGGACACGCGAGATACCAGGTCACAGAGTTCGCCGATGAAGAGATCCAGATGTCCAGAAGAACGTGAAGAAGTAGGTGAGAGTGTTAAAAAAAGGACATTTTAGTATAATCTTGTTATCGTTTTCACCAATATTTGTCGGGTTTTACCTTTCTATTGTCATTTTTACCTAGTAAATATTCTATTATTATTCTATTATTATTGCCACGAGTAAAACTAAATGTTTCAATCTATATTCTAAATATAATTCAAGCAATATTTTACTGAAACTGTTGGTTGTCACGTTAACGCCTAAACAGGCTTGATTATTTCAAAGGAATTATAAAAGGATTTGTCTATTATTAGTTTCGAGAATTTTAAAACCTAAGCAAAGTAATAAATATCATATTTTCGAAACGCTATATTTTAGACTGTATAGACAGATTTATGTATAAACTTTCTTAAGTGCCTTCTACCTCCCTTCGAGATTTCATGGTCCCATATGACCCCTGTCTCATGGGAATCTTTCTTTGACCCGTTTAATTTAACTTGTTGCAAATATTAATTGAAACATTTTATTCGGTTCGTTGCAGTGATAATAAATGGTCAGTTTACTGTGTTAAAAATACAATAGAGTACTTTGTAATAGGAACATTACCGAAAAGCCATGTTTTTGGGGCATAATTTTCCCTGCAGAAAAGATAAACTGAAAGGGTTTTTCGTTCCTTTTTTTCGCCGTGACTTTTCGGACCCATAATGTGGATAAGTTAGTATAGGCATATATATTAAATTATATACATAATCTTAGGACTAAGCATTGGAAGGAATATTATTTTAATCCAATTATTGACTTTTTATTATCATGGGTGACACCTCGTGTCTCTAAGACGAAGTTCCGAACTTAAAGTATAGAGTAGGGACTTGTTTTACCATTCACAGCTTTATTCGTTTCGTCCTGACTAATAAAATCAAAGAGGTTATTGGTCTAAAGGGTTGATCGAGTAATAGCTGAGCTAACTTTGTATTTTACGGGAAGACTAAAAGTCAGTCTGTGTCAGAGTTGTGTTTCTTATAGTTGATCTTAAATTCTTCTTTTGTGGTGGTTTATGAGGCTTTATGTTTACAGGGGGACATTAAAGTTGAGGGATTTTCAAAGATATTTTATTTTTATTCTATGATTTATCTGGGGAATAACTGGTTTTCAAGAGTTAAATTTTATGTTTTATTTAAAGTTTTTTTGGTTTTCTTTTCTTTTGTACTAATGTTGGGGATTTTAAGATAATTCACAATATTTCATTTCCTTTCCTTTTTTTAATAGATTTTTAAGTTGTTTTTAAAAACCAAATCCTTTATTTAAATAAACCACGTGCTAGTTAAAATAAACATATATTCAAGAAGATACCATCGTTGTCGCAGTTTGCTGTTGTTCGAGTTTATATGGCCGCATAATTGGTGAGATAAAATGTTTAATTTAATTTGTACTAACAATTATATTTGATAACATAGTAAATTATAATTTACGAAGAAGCCTACAGAGTACCTTTGATTTTACTTATCATATTTTTTTTATTGTGATTGGGTTAAATCATTTTAAATATAATAAATCGCTCAATAATCCTGTTACACCAGTATTACCAAAAAACAAACGTGTGGTGCGGTATTATCAACGAAAAATTATTGGGTCCGTTTTTTTTTCGCCGAAACCTAACTGGTGATACTATTTACAGTTTCTGGAAAACGAAGTATCGGATTTTTTGGCCAATATAAGTTTACAAGAACGGTATGAATTATGGTTTGTACATGGTGGATGTCCCCATTCTACTAGAAAGGTTTCTGAATGGTTAAATGGGAAATTTGGTACTAAATGGTTAGAACGAAATTCCGATCCACGGTGGCCTTCTCGTTCCCCAGATCTTACTCCAACAGATTTTTTTATGGGGATACTTATAAGGATCGACCATTTAATAATGTTGAGGAACTTGAAAATTCGATTCGTTTCCATTGAAGAAATATTCCAGCAAATATCTTGCGATCTAAAATGAATTTTATGACCGGATAATTAGATACATTGAACGAGAAGGTGACCACACAGAAACGCTTAGATAATTTTCAATTTTTTATGTACTTCCTTAAATGTTTTTTTACTTCTTGCTGATTTGTTAATTGTTAAGTTATAATAAACATTTTTGGTAAAACTAGTAGTATCACATTCAATTAGATCTAGATGAGTTTGTGTTTTTGTTAATATTAATTCACATTAATTCACTTTTAACCCTCATTTGTTTTTTCAAAGAGTGTTTATGACAATTATCAAAAAAATTAATTTTTCAAAAACTTTTTGATTTTTAAAAAAAAAAATGTTTTTTTACTCAGGAGGTTATGTTTTGGTATTCATTTTGATGCTAACATTTTGCTGAATCTTTCGAAATAAAGGTACTCTTGCTTGATTTTAATATTTTTTAACTTACCCTATCCTGTTTGACTGCAACAATTCTAAGTACACTTTATATAATTATCGAGGACGCACCAACTTTTGGCAATATTTTTATTTTGATTGTGTAATTAATAAAAAAAAATCCCATATGTTGCACACCAAAATGACCACACTGTATATACATATACATATATATATATATATATATATATATATATATATATATATATATATATATATATATATATATATATATATATATATATATATATATAATATAAAAAATCTGAAACAGGAATAAAAATTCTTTTTTTCCAATAATCAGCTGCTGAAGTATTGGCTCGTTGAGTCTGTCTGCCAGTTAACGAGGAATACTTAAGTCTAAATCAAATTGCTTTAAGGTCTCAGACGCCCTTTTAACTAAGGAAGCAAATTCATGTTCAGCATTTGATCTTTTTTCTTTCAACATTTTAATAACATTTTTTAAGCGCATGACAGCTGAATCTAAACTAATATTTTTTTTTTGCAAAAATATACTAAAGGGTATAGTTAAATTAAAAACTTCGGAAAGTACAGGCAATGTTAAAATAAATTCGCAGTCCCATATTACTATATGTGCTTTGCTCGACGAGGTGTTTTCATCCTATTCAGAAATTTTGTTCAAAGCATCACAAATTTTTGATAAATCAGACTGAAATTGCAAAACAGAATCATGCCTTTCATCCTCTCGGCTTTCACATGTACGGCTTAAACTCGTTTTTAAATACTTTTTTTTAAAACAAAATGCCTCTTAGCCGACGCGTTAAAAAAGGATACAACTTCTTGTATTATGCCCAATGAATTTTTAACATACTTTACCTTTGCAGTTTTCTGAAGTGATAAATTTGGACTGTCGTTAAAACACGGAGCTAAAACAGAATTTACTGCCACTTTTTGAATTTCCACTAAAGCTCCTCGAAAAGCGGATTTATTTACATTGCAATCATCGTAACCTATACCTACACAGTTTTCTAAATTAAGGCTTAGTTTAATCAGTTTTCTAATTACCGTTTTACCTAAAGTTATCTCATTAATCTTAGGTTCTGTTGTGCTTTCAATATCTTTAATATTAAAGTTATCTAAATGAAGGTCTGTAAAGCCAAAAAAATCTTCTCTAACTGATTTATTATAAATATAGCGAACAGCTGTGAATGATGTGAGATATCGGTAGTTTCATCAAATTTCCGATTTTCTTCGAGGTGATTTTTCCTTTCTTGGTCTAACAAATTTCGAACTTCTAAATTTTTATTTTTATATGTAGCAATAAATAGTTAGGCTAAAATAAAAACTAGTTTCAGTTTTTATGCTTGTTCCTAGAATAAGTATTAACAAAATAATACCTAATTAAATAATTACTGCAAATTAAAGAACAAAGTAAATATTTAAATATGTGTTTCATCTTTTACTTGAGAAGTAGTGTTTTTAAAAATAATATCTCAAAAATATTAGAAATGGTACAAATTTGACTGATGTTTAATTAGGACTCCATCCTTGCCAGTAAGTTTAGCATATGTTTGCAGAGGTGGCGTATTGAACTTCTAAGGTTTCACTGTATTTTGTCCTCAGTGGCGCAACTAGACACCGACTTTTGGGGGGGCTCAAGCCCTGACATTTATAAGATAATATTGATTTGAGGATAAAACCAATTTTAAAGAAATAATGATTTTTTGTACATGATATTTTTTCCAAGTTAATAATGCCATGCAAATTTTCGTGTTAACTTTATTTTAATCTTAACACTACAATGAACACAAAAAATTAAATAAATTTGCCGTATTTCACCGTTTTTTGAAATATTACATCTTTTTTATTTTAAATATGTATAATCGAAAAAAAAAATAAGAATCTACGCCAATGACTTCGGCAATTTTCTAATGTTACATTTACCCGAACCATATCTATTTTCCATTTGACTATAATTGATTTGGCGTTCTCAAAATATAAAATATTTACGGTTTTGTACCCTTAACAAATCGAATATCTACGCCCATGGCACCCTAAATCTAAATTGTTGAGATACTGTTCTAATCTAATTCTTGTTACAAGTTTGAAACGAATTAAAATTTTACCAGTTCATCCAGTTTTTAGTAATATTTTTTTTACCTTTTATTAGGCCGAATTTTATCGTACGGCTATAATTTAATTATAAACTCTCGATATTATCTATTATCTAAGTTTTTATGTCTCTTATTATTTTTTAGACCATGACCGTACGGCTATATATGATTTGATTAATATCTAAACATAAATTACGACACTTAAAGTTACCTAGAACGATGAAACCCGTATATAAAATTTTTAAGCAGTTCAAAAGTTACCCACTTCTCTTGTATAACATAATATATGCTTTACTTGACCTAGTAACTGGAAACCTGCCAAAGTGCCCCCTCCTTTTTGGTCTACCCCGTATAATGAACAAACATAATGTTTGATACAAAAAATGAAATAACTTTGAGAAGTTTCGCCGTATTTTGGAATACCACCTCAATTTTAATTTAAATATGTATACTCGAGAAAAATTAAATATCTACGTCAATGACTTCCATTATTTTTCAATGTTAGAACATTTACCCCACCTATTTCTGTTTTCATTGTGACTATTATCGGTTTTGCGTTCTAAAAAGGTGATTTTTTTTTACTCTTTTATACACCTTTCTCAACTTTCAGCTTCCATAACTTCAAAATAAGCGCGCCAGCCGATCGTCGATTGACCTCGAGACCGCAGTCTTTCTACCTTGAGCGGGAACTCGTAACCTGCCTGGTCCCCATATACGAACATAAAAATTTTGAATGTTAAAAATGTTTGAAACATCCTCACACCTGCATGATTTTGTACACTCCAAGAGCCAGTAAATTTTGTTTTCCCCCTCCCTGTATTGTAAGCAACCTATTTTGACACTGCTTTGACAGACGTAAGTGAAAGTTACTCAACAAGGTATTGGTTGCCCTTAACGAGAGGATGTAAGTCAACTTACATCCCTAGGGAAATAATAATCGAAAATTATTATAAGTAGCTTTAATTTTTGATTTCATCAATATATTACAAAAATCTGGACAAAAATCCGGTGATATGAATTGAAATTAATATTAATGGAACAATTATTACAATTATTCACATTATTAACAAAATTTTTAAACGCGTTTTCTTGTTTCTTCTCGATTTGTATTACATTTTCTGACCCCACAGATCCTTTATTTCTAACCAATGTTTCGGTCACTGTTGAAGCACTGCAAGAGACTTCTGGCTAGGTCTTATTGTATAAAATTTTATTCGCTACTTCCTTATTATTATTGAGGCTCTCAGTTACGTAACTTTCTGCAATAGTAGCGGATTTCAATCCACCATGTCGCGTGATAGCTAATACATCAACTCCAGTATTTGCTAATAAAGTTGCCGACGTTCTTTTAAAAGAGTGTCCAGTATACATTTTGAAGTTACTTTCGAAATTTCGCAATTTTACTTGGAATTGAGGAAAACGTATTTTTCCCGTCAGGCTGGTTTAAGCACTCTCCATTTTGATATCGCATAAAGAAGCGCGGATTAATAGTTGTCATATGGGATCTTGTATCAATGTACTTTCGAATTATTTTGAAATGACACACCTGAGTGTCGTCACTTTCTGTCACTGTAAATATACGTGACATTCCATTTTTGGAGTCAGGAATGGTCACAATTATGACTTCTTGACTTATTTGAACATTGTCCATTTTCATTTCACAGAGTTCATTAGAACGGCACGCTCCAGTAAATCCAATTACCATTACGACCTTCATCAATAAGTATATATCATGGGGGGCTTCAAGCATGAACTTATTCACATCTTCCCTGTTAAACACATTCGATTTTTTGGGTCTATAACCATCATTTTTTCTTTTCAAAAATGCTCGAAGTTTTGGATACTTAGAAATATTTATATTTTCCTCTATAAAAAAGAGTGGACTTCAACATCGAATACTCACACCATAAGCTTGATGGGGACTTCAATATAGCACTTTTTTCTACGAATACGCCAAAAACAAGGTTTCTGAGACTGCAGTAGCCGTCTTGCATTGGCACCAATTCTTAAAGGATTTATATGCTGCTTCATACCTTTTTTTCGACTTTTCCGGTAGTAGAGATAAACAAGCAATATTCGCTAATTCGTCTATGTCTGAAACATCCATTTTGTCCACACAGAATCAAAAAATTCGATTTCTTCAAACTTTTCGCTACGAATTGTCAACTTGACGTTGTTGATAAAATAAAAACTGCTTATGTTGCTCTGGCAACGGATCACGGCTGCCTTCACAATTTAATGAGAATGCTGTCGAATGTAATGATGATGAAATTCCAAAAATATATCCAGCATTTTCTTGTAAACATACAATACAGGGAGGGGAAAAATGTTATATACTATATGGGATGTAAGTACATTAACCAGTCTCGAACTTTTTTGCCAGCCCTCGCTATCGCTCGGGCGCGAACTCGTCCTCTACTGGTAAATGTTACTTACATCCCTTATAGTATAAATCACTATTTCGTGTCCAATTCTATTGGTCAAAAGTATACAGGATGTTAAAAATTTAAAAACAAAGGAAAAGGCAAGAGAAAAGTAAACTACGCTACGGAAGAATACCTTTGTGCCCACTTTTACAAACAAAATGGAGTTTAATATTAATTTAAAATATCATTCTTCTTTGCCTTTTTTCATATGGAAAAATCGAGTGGTGTTTCACGACCTAAAAATATGTACAAAACTGCCGATTTCGGCAGTAGTCACTGAAAAATGCTGTATATTTCCTATATTGCCTATATTTTCAGCTTACTGCCATTATTTCCGGTTTACTGAAAAAAATGCTGTTTATACGGTCACTGCCTCGTTATTGCCACACTGCCTTACAATTTAATCAAAACTCCAAGTTTGTAGAAACGTAACCCACCTTTAGACGCCTTAAGACTGTTTTTGATATCTTTACTTAACATAGTAGACTAAACTTATTCTGCTTTTTATTCGATATTTCGAAGCTAATGAAAATGTTAAGCATGTTTTGTGAAAATTGATTTATTCTCAGGTTGATGGCACTTGAAAAATGTCAGTTGTGCTATTTTAACATTTTGTATAATCTAGGTATAATTTAAACAGTTTTACTTAGAGCAAAACTAATTTGTTTTAATAATTAATTTCGAAAAACTTCTTAACTTTAACTTTCGTATTTTAAGAGATAAGAAACAGTTTTCTCAATAACTTAGGTTATTTCTTATTGTGGAGCCCATCATCAACTTATTTTTTCTGAAAACAGACCTGGATGTTTTATTTCACTTTAACTTCTCGACTCGCCAAAACCAATGATGTCACATAATTATAGTTTTTGGGAAAATCCTAGATTTGCGGTCTGTACAAAAAATGAAATAAAAAATCCAGGTCCCTTATTTAAAATGTTAAAACTAACCTAATTAACTATCCTAAACTAACCTATAATACGATACTTCGGATTGAAAGTCTTAGTCGTTGAACCATATAGGAAACAGAAAATAAAGCAATCATTAATACATTTCTTTTATCTCCCCTGAAACACGTAACGCGGTATTGTTAAAAATAACATTTTTTAAATTCTACTCTATGTCTCAAAAACTTGGGGGCTATGAAAATATTGTTTCCAGCATCTTAAATTTCATAAAAAAATGACAAAGCCGTTTCCCCTCTATGTTACTAATAGTTGAGATATACAGCAAGTGTCGAAAATTGGATACCCTGTACAGCGTGGATTTTTATTTTTAAAATGTATTGTGCCTGATAAATGAAGAGATTTAAAATATAAATATATAGAGTGTTCTGTTTAAAAAATACGACTTGGGTTTTTTACTCAACTTTTTAACTTTATTTTAAAAGTTTGATACCGGTTAAAGATAATATATAAGCGAACTGTCAGTTTTGTATTTACACTTTTTTTTCCAAAAAAATGAATTGCGAAATATAAAAGGCCACCTTGCACATTTTAATAAATAAAATGTAAAATTAAGACGAGATTGAGGACTATGACCCAGTTAAGAATCCACCAATATTATTTCTCCTATTCATCACAGTCGTCACATCTTGCTTTATTAACAGCAACTGTCTTCTGTTCACCAACGACTTAAAATTCTTTACGTGCAACACATCGGATAACTCTGTACTACAGTCCGAGTTGGACTGTCAACATAGCAGTGTTCTTATATTCACTTCTCACGATCCCCCAACCCTACACGAAATACGTACAGGATTCGGCGCTATTAGCCTTCAACGACCACATCGATTCCATTGTATGCAAGGCCTTTCGAATGCTATGATTTATGAAGAGACACTCAGAACATTTCAAGGACACCAGAGCCATCATATCACTTTATATCTGCTTTGTTAGGAGTTATCTTGAATACTGCTTTACCATATGGCATCCTCGTTACACATGCTACATCAAGAGAGTCAAAAGAGTTCAACGTAAACCTCTAATTACTTGTTATTCAAATTCCACTTTCTACTTCAAAATGTTAATTATGGTACGATATTACTTCCGTGTGGTATGCAGTGCTTAGCTGAGAGACGAAAATAAGCTCTGCTCTTGTTTGCCTTCAAGCTGTCGTCAACGTCATTATCAACTGCCCAGCCTTGCTATGTCAGGAGACCTTTCTAATCCCAGTTCGGCGTATGCGACATACCTTTTTCTTTTTCGTTAGAAGACCGCTTGTGTCATAACTATAACAAATTCTATAATGACTGCGACATCTTCAATATTAGGCTTCCTGTCCTTAAAAGTTCAACTCTTTTGTTTTTGTTTTCTTATTTAGTTTAGTTTCAGTATTCTCTTTTAGTTTAGTCTAGTTTACTTCAGTTTTTTTTCATCTTTTTTTTTAATTTGTATACCATTTAGAACCTTGATTACATAGTGTATTCTGAATAAATAAATACATTAACAGCAGATTCGAGCAGAAAGGAATTTACGTAGAAAAATAGCTAGCTGTAAAGCATAAAATCTTTAATGAATATCACAGTAACTACATAAGATATCTAAAGTTTCTCAACATCAAATAAATAAGCATTAATGAATGAGGATCATATATTTTTATTCAATACATAATTTAACTGATTTTTAATATTTGAGGATATCTAATATTTTTTATTTTTTTAATTCTCGAAATTCTTCATATAAGGTAATTAATAGGGCCTTGTCATTAAAAAAAATGAGTTAACTGTTAAAACATCTTATTTTAATTAAAAATACTAAAAGTTCAAAGAGTAAAATCAAGAACGTTTAAAATTCTTATACAATGCCTATTTTTTCTCTGGTACATTTAAGAAATCGAAAAGGGCCATTACCATCCAGCTTTAGTGGCCCATAAAAAATTTAACCTACTGTAACAACCTGTACATCTTCTTTTTATGACCAGACAAAATTACTGGAAACTAAGTCTTCCTCTAAAAATTGAATTTTGCGTGTTTGATATCAAGTTATAGAATACAGCCCAATATTCTTCTTTAATTAAAATTACGCTGTTTGCAGTATTACTTGTATTATAGATTGTTGTCTCAACTTTTTTTCTGTCACCTTATTTAGCTTATCAGGTGTTTGCTCATGCTTCATGCCACAAACACTTATCAGGCTGTCTGTGGAAATGTGGCCTTTATTATCAAAAAATAGCCAGCACAGTGTCTATCTAACTAGTTTTGTAGAGCCATTTTTCAGTTGAATATTTAGATACTGATCTTATATTCTAATTAAGGATGAATTGTAGTTACGTATCTATTTCGTTATATTGCAACAAGCCACTTAGGTTTTCATCAGCGATCTCATTACTAACACGGCTGTTGCTGTCTTCTAGACATGCCCTATTTTCGACATACAGGGTGTTAAGATTTTAAAAAAAATATATCATTTTTGTACTAATTACATAACAGTAAAAGCGGTTTAATTAAGATTTGGCACAATCTCATAAGTATTTAAATTCTACATTTTGACAGTATCAAACAGTTTTTTGTCAACCATGGGCGTAGGTATATGTAACCATCTTTGACTTTCTTAATAAAAAGTTGGCCACTGATTTTTAAAAATTTTATCAGGTTTATCGTTTAGAGCAATTAAAAATATACAGAAAAGCTTTGCAGTATTTTGTGATACAAGTGGTTTTCGAGAAAAAAACAAATTATATTTTGATGCACGCCTTTGGCACAGCTTGCTACCTTTGGTTACGAACAAATATTTATAGAAACGTTTTTTCCTAAAACGATCCAAGGAATAGTAGAGGTATGTAGTAGATATTGTAGTTATGAGTAATTCCAACTCCAAATTATCGCAAAATAATAAAAGGCTTTTTTTGTGTATTTTTACTTGCGCTAAACGACAAAGCTGATGAAATTTAAAAAAAATCATGACGCAGTCAAAATGTACCTTTAAATATCTGTAAAGTTGTGCCAAATCTTAATCTAATAGCTCTTACTGTTATGGAATTACTAAAAAAGGTTTAACACCCTGATCTCGAATATAAAGCATTTGAGGACATATATTCATATAAACTTTTTTTTATAATTTAAATGATCACCTTTAATATTTATTCGACACTTAGAAGCATATATGTATTTTATACAACCCTGTATATTAATATCTAGCTGAAAAACCCTTTTTCTTTTTAAATTGGAACTTTACATAAAGTATAGTTAAACTAACCTTAACCTCAAACTTAATGTAAAAACAAATAAAAGCGTGCAAATAAAAAATTGTATGTATCTCTCTAATGGGAAGAAATAAAAACAAAAATAAAAATAGAATAATAACGATACATTTCTTTATCCATGCAAAGGTAAAGATTAGCTAAGAAGCTTTTTATGTAGACCAAGGCGACTTTGAAAAAAAAGAAAAATCTTTAAATTTTAATATATTCCGTGTAATGTTCACGACAATTACTGGAATACATAAGTTTTTAAAGATCGGATAGCTCGTTATTTTTCATCCAAGTTCAAATACAGACATAAAATATTAACATCCCGTAATTATTTTCTTGAATTTATGTCGTCACACAAAAAAAGTGCTAACGTTTAAAATTTTCTTTAGTCATTAATTTTGGATCCTACTGTATATTTCGAGGTGTTTTTTTAATTCTCTGCTTTCGATACAGAAGAAAATAACAAACAAGATCTAAAAAAATCATTACTAGTGTCTATAATTGGGAATTTTGTGTTTACGTTATGAATAGGTTATTTTTTATGATGTCATGAAACATCTTCTGAATCATAACATCAAGCATCATAACAAAAGCTAATAATTGAGCTTTCTGATTGGGCGCAAGATTGTCACGTGTTATGAGGCGTGGTAAGAGTGACACTGTCTTCACTGACCACTGCTCAGTTACTGCCGAAATTGCTGTTACTGTCTACGTTTTATCTAACACTGCCACGCACTGTCCAATTTAAAAAAAAACTTTCTATTATTGCGCAATACTGAAAATATTGCTGTTATTGCCGCCACTGCGGTTCCACTTCTCAAGAAAATGTACACCACTGCCCAGCGTGAAACACCCCTCAAGAAAAATATAATCCCTGGGAGGTTTCTAGTAATTTACCAATATTTCGTATCTTGTAAAATCAACTATATTTTTTAAATTTTTATTATCGTCTTGGATGATATGTTTTAAGTCATTGGAAGTGGCACTAGATCAGTAATTGATTAAAATCATTTTTATTTTTTAACTAACTATATCAGGCTCAGGCACTATATTAACCTTTCACTTTTACAACTACCTACTAAAAATCTTTAGCCTAATTTCTATTTTGTAATACCTAGCTATTTTCTGAAAAATTAAACATATTATGGAACAACTACACGTTTGTCAACGTGTTTGTCGTAACTTTAGCTACTACCAAAGAAGTGTTCGTAAAACAAATTGAAGTTGAGTTATTAATAATCGATTTTGAATATTTTATTATAAATATATATATATATATATATATATATATATATATATATATATATATATATATATATATATATATATATATATATATATATATATATATATATATATATACTGTCTTCAAATTTCGCAGAAAAATGAAATGTAATAGAAGGATAAACTGAGAAAATTCAATACGATGGGACAAAATTGCGGTCTTAAAAAAAGCACTGTAAAAAGTACTTATTTAATTTATTTGAGATTTTGATGAAAAATCAACTGTTTGCTACGTATTCAATATAATGGAACAAAATGGTGCTCAATAAAAATGTTTGAAAAGACAGTATATATGTATTAATAAATTACTATGTGTGGAACTAAATTGGGTTACACTTCACTATTGCCAATAAAAGGAAAGATTCATAACGAGCAAAGTTCCGCGTAAAGGAAATTTCTCGATGTTTATTATCGGCTTTGCTTTTAATATGCCATGACACGTATATATTCCAACTGAAAGTTACGCCTGGAAGTAGACGAACAGGTTTAAAACGAAAAATGAATATACCAAAGCAAGTATGTAATTAATATTATATTATGGTATAATATTAAATAATGTACATCAGAGTCACCAGTTTTCGATGGTTTATCAGGTATTTTCCTTATTAGTAATGAGAGAGAATTGCGGTTTTACCTTTTTGTAAAATGAAAGACGCCATAAAACAAACTTTTCAAGCCCTCTTCTGTTCTCAGATACAGGGTCAAATTGAAGTCATTGCAGTTTGAGACCTCCCTCATTTTTCGATTTTGATTGGCCTTGTCGAAAAAATAAAAGCTGTATTATATTATATAGTTGCCTACGTAGAACCTACTATCAGCTTTCTGCTGTGAGCCGTCACTATTTAGATATAACCTAAAGTTTTGCATTTCTTGAAATTAGGCAAGCTATACGGGATGTTACTTTATTGATGCCTAAAAACGAAGGTTGTACTTTTCTGTCTTATGTTAGGACTAAAAGTTTATATAAATATATGACTGGAAGGTCTTTGCTTTTGAGAGGGTGTTACAGTTTTAGAAACATTCTAGAATTTTTGTTCTAATATTTTAAAAGTTATTTTTTTTACAGGGTATTTAAAATATTAATAAGGGTTTTTTTGAACACCCTGTATCTACCAAATTAAATATTTTGGGACCCATTTTATAAAAAATTTTTCTTTTTTTCGTAAAAGCTATCACATATTTAAATTTTAAAGATTTTTAAACAAATTTAACGCGCAATAAAATTAGATTAGTAGCGTACCTACTTTAAAACAGAATTTAAGCACTTCCTCGAAAAAAATTACTACAATGAAAAATTATTAGGATATATTATTTATATACTTTTACCTTCTCTTTTCTCTTATCCTAATGATATAACAAAAACAATAGGGGCCTGCTATTTTTTTTTAAATTAGAACTTCACAAGGTTACACATATTTACGCACGATTGAGTTTAAAAGTAACGAATAACAAAGTGCAACCCTAAGTATCTACTAAAATGTGATAAGTTATAACTAAATAACTTTAACATATTAAAATAACAAACAATAAGCCCAAAAATTACAAATCAAATTCCTGTATATTTTTGGTTAATTTGATTTTGTTACAAGCGTCTCTAAAACACTTTATATATTAGGTCTAATATTTGCGTCTGAATTATTTTTTTTGTTAGTAGGCTAACACGGATATTAAATAAGCAAATGACAAGTTATTTTGTAATAAAACTCTACTTTGTCGCAATTAGGCTTGTTTCTTATATTTAATTTAACGAAAACGCAGATGAAGCTCCAGAAGTGTATTTTCACAGGTAGGTAAATAAGCAGAAAAAAGTGGTTAAATATATATATATATATATATATATATATATATATATATATATATATATATATATGTATATATATATATTATATTGGATACGTAGCAAACAGTTGATTTTTCATCAAAATCTCATCTGTTTCATCAATTTTGTCCCATGATATTGAATTTTCTCAGTTTATCCTTTTAGTACATTTCATTTTTCTGCGAAATTTGAAGACAGTTAAATATGAAGTTGTTTTTTAAATATATATATATATATATATATATATATATATATATATATATATATATATATATATATATCTGTTTCCACTACTACTCTTTAAGAGTTTTTACGTATTTATAACTAATAATTCTACTATATATCAACAAACACTTTGGGTTACACGTTTTTAGGTATTATATATGTATTTGTTACTGCGAGTAAAACTTTATAGTAATTTTTCATGAAAAGTAATTATATAATAACTAGTGCCAAGGAAATACTTACGTAATTGACTCCAAGGTCGTTATTTCTTTTCCGTTAAACAATAGTAATTATTGAAAGTTACTGTTGCTAATCTGTTTACTAAATTACAACTTTTAAGTATCAGTACCTTCTTGAACTTTGCAGAGACTGCTCCGTTACGTTCAAATGTACTCCTATAACGTATTACTATAAAGTAAAACGAGTCGTTGCAGAGTAGAAAAAGTTATCGTCGAGTGCTACTTTAACACCGGCTGTTACCAGTCGTTATTCTTCTGTTGCAACTTAGAAATAAGAATTACTGTAAATATTTACAAGTACACTATTACTACTTGTACTTGAGGTTCCGGAGATAAGGGGCGCTAGTACGAGTTTCGGTCGGTGATTTTATAGGGACAGTGGCAATAATAAAGTAACCAATTTTTGATTGGTTCGGCTATATTGCTGCCAAAATCGTTTTGTATACTTTTCGCCTACGTGGTCTCATATTATTAGTTTTTGTTATTATTAAAATAAATATTGATTCACACAAGAAGTTCTCAGCCATTGGCCATATGGAGAAATGTATTAAGACCTGGTTCACCTGGTTTTTGCTTGTAATTATTAAGTGTTTGTGATGAATGTGTAAATGAGTATGACCGTAAATGTCTTAAGTTTAAGTTTATGCCAAGAAAAGCTATTAGATATTGCATATTATTATATTTTGGTTTTATTTTGCTGTAAAAGACAATATTGTTTCATATTTTAGAGTAGGTTTTACTTCATTCAGCACCTCAATTTGAGGTAGAAGCTCTCTAAGATTAGCATTAAAGAAACTTTATTTTGTAGGCCTTCTTCAGTGCATATTACATTACTAAATTCACTTGGCAGACAACTGTCATTAATCGCTTGCACAAACGTTGTTATTTGTTAAAAATCTAAATAAAAAAATAAGTTTGAACTAGATAGATCGAATAGATGACTAAAGTAAAACTTTAACATAAACCTACATTTACAACTGACGCTGACAGATGTTGTTAATATAAAAGTAGATTAATGTTGTTATATTTTCCGAAAAACTAACGATAATACGGGTGCCCCTATTTAAGTCTTTAGAAATTTTGCATCAATTTGGCGGGTGGGCTTCTATTGTCGCCACTGTCCTTCTAAAGTCTTTGTAATTCGTTTTACAGCTATTAATTACTTGTGTATGTGTTGTGTTATCGTCACGAGTAACAAGTTAAACTGGTTCACAATGGCTTCACTTACTATAAGAAAAAAAATTAGCTTTCGTCACTCAGCCACATTTTATAGAAAATTAAAAATATCACAAATTATGTCATACCTGAACAAAACGACCTAAAGCGGTATTTTAAGGAAACAAAAGATAAAAACGAAACAAAGGGTTCTGGTTATGATAGATGGCAGAATTATAGTAGTGACTCAAGTAAAGCAACTCTCCGCATGCTACGACACAACGCATTCAATTTTAAAGAACCGGCGGAATGTTCCCAAATCGTAACCGCTTGGTAATAATATATAGTACAGATTAAATAAGAACTTCAGTGTAATTGGTTATAAGTGACAGTTGCGTATTTAAAGAATCCAAAACTAGAAAAGCGTATGGGAGCAGTCGTAGATGTTGAATAATTTTTTCAGTAAAGTAATGCAGCCAACGTAAAAGTAAAAGTCCAATAGAACGCCATTGTTAATTTTCATCTGCGCTATAAATATTCAGCTATGATGTTTTTTATATATAATCACAAAAACAAACATCATAGCTAAATATTTATAGCGGAGATGAAAATAAACAATTACGTTCTATTGGACTTTTACTTTTACGTTGGCTGTATTACTTTACTGAAAAAATTACTTAACATCAAATGTCTACGACTGCTCCCATACGCTTTTATAGTTTTGGATTCTTTAAATACGCAACTGTCACTTATACCCAATTACACTGAAGTTCTTATTTAATCTACTATCTACTGTATATTATTACCAAGAGGTTACGATTTGGGAACATTCCGCCGGTTTTTTAAAATTGAATGCGTTGTGTCGTAGCATGCGGAGAGTTGCTTTACTTGAGTCACTACTATAATTATATCATCTATCATAACCAAAACCCTTTGTTTCGTTTTTATCTTTTGTTTCCTTAAAATTCCGCTTTAGGTTGTTTTGTTCAGGTATGACAAAATTTGTGATATTTTTAATTTTCTATAAAATGTGGCTGAGGGACGAAAGCTACTTTTTTTTCTTATAGTATGTGAAGCCATTGTGAATCATTTTAACTTGTTACTCGTGACGATAACACAACACATACACAAATAATTAATAGCTGTAGACCAAATTACATTGACTTTAGAAGGACAGTGGCGGCAATAGAAGCCCTCCCGCCAAATTGATGCAAAATTTCTAAAGGTTTAAATAGGGGCACCCATATTATCGTTAGTTTTTCGGAAAATATGACAACATTAATCACACAACATCTGTCAGCGTCAGTTGTAAATGTAGGGTTATGTTAATGTTTTATTTTATTCATCTATTCGATCTATCTAGTTCAAACTTACTTTTTTATTTAGATTTTTAACAAATAACAATGATTGTGCAAGGGATCAATGAGAGTTGTCTGCCAAGTGAATTTAGTAATGTAATATGCACTGAAGAAGGTTGACAAAATAAAGTTTCTTTTATGCTAATCTTGAAGAGCTCCTACCTCAAGTTGAGGTGCTGAATGAAGTAAAACCTACACTAAAACATGAAACAATATTGTCTTTTACAGCAAAATAAAACCAAAATATAATAATATGCAATATCTAATAGCTTTTCTTGGAGTAAACTTAAACTTAAGACATTTACGGTCATACTCATTTACACATTCATCACAAACACCTAATAATTAGAAGCAAAAACCAGGTGAACCAGGCCTTAATACATTTCTCCAAGTGGCCAATGGCTGAGAACTTCTTGTTTGAATCAATATTGATTTAAATAATAACAAAAACTAATAATATGAGACCACGTAGGCAAAAAGTATACAAAACAGCAATATGGCCGAACCAATCAAAAATTGGTTACTTTATTGTTGCCACTGTCCCTATAAAATCACCGACAGAATCTCGTACCAGCGCCCCCTATCTCCGGAATCTCAAGTACAAGTAGTAATAGTGTTGTAGTAAATATTTACTGTAACTCTTACTTCTAAGTTGCAACAGAAGAATAACGACTGCTAATAGCCAGTTTAAAGTAGCACTAGACGATAACTTTTTCTACTCTGCAACGACTCGTTTTACTTTATAGTAATACCTTATAGGAGTACAGGGTGTCCCATTTTCGTAGGTTTTACGGGGTTTCCAGCTTATGAGTAGAGATAGAGAGATGCGGTTTTCGCGACACCGTGCTACTTTTCGATGAAACTAAAGAAGCCGTAAACAGATTTGCCCTAACCATTTTAGTTTCCGTGCTACAGGGTGATTTTGAAAATTTGTCATTTTCGGACACCCCCTGTAACTCAGCTATCGTAAAATATATTTAAAAAGTTTCAACTGGTATTTATAGATTTTTTCACGTAGAATTCAGTGGCGTACTCAGATTTTTGCTGAGAGTCATAGTTTTTGACATATTGGCATAACCTACTATTTTTTAAATGGGACACCTTATGTTTTCATCTTATTCTTCGTGTCGAGAGCTTTTCAAAAACATACCATAAGTCATATTTATTTTCATAAATAACATGAAAAAATGCATTTTTCTTTAAACGGATTTATGGCATAGCAGATCAATCGAAATAAGAGAAGGTGGCTGTGGAGCCATGGAAAAAGTTAACAAATATTTATTAACGAAATAACAAAGTAACAGCATCAGAAAAAATTAGGAAGTAGGTAAAAGGTAATAATTATAATTTCATTAAAACTACAAATATTGTTCAAATTGTAGACCATTATGTGTCCTACAAGTGTGACAAACTTTAAAAATTCTTTTTAATGCATTTTCTATTGTAAATGACTGTCTTTATAACTATGAAAAGCGTTTTCGGTGGCCATTCTTAGTTGTTCTAAGTTTTCGTATCGCCTTACATAAACCTTGTTTTCTAAATAACGCCACAAAAAGAAATCTAAAACTGAGAGGTCAGGGGATCGTGGTGGCCATCGAACAGGTCCGTGTGTTCCTATCCATCTTCCAGGAAAATGGTCGTTAAGCCAGTTTTGACTTATTCTGGCATTGTGGGCTGGAGCTCCGTCTTGCTGGAAATAAATCCTATTTAGTTGAGCCAAGGGAACATCATCCAAAATTCCTAATGCGTCTTCTAGGATTCGCACGTAACCAATCGAATTCAGATTTCCTTCATATATTTGGTAAACCATTTTTCGGTTGAAAATAAAACAGGAGACATTGAATCCAAATCTGCCCTGACGCTCCCTAGGAAAAATAACATGGTTGTTTTCTTGACTCCAAAATCGCGTGTTGTGTCTATTTAAAATCCCTGAACTAGTAAAATGTGCCTCGTCTGACCAAATAATCTTTTTTTCAAAATCGATATCTTCTGCCTTCATATTTATAAACCAATTGCAGAACTCCAATTTGCGCTCTGCATCACCAGGATGCAGATGATGCACAAGTTTGTATTTATAGGGTTTGAATTTGTGCTTTTTCAAAATTTTCTGCACTTTGGTTTTCGGTACACCCGCCTCTTCGTCTATTTTCCTGCAAGATGTTTCAGGAGCTGTCTGAACGAGGGCTAAAACGTTGACCTCAGATTCTTCGTTGTCTTTATTGTAAGTTCGCGATCGAGGCTTGTTAAAAGATCCATATTGGCAAAGATTATTTTTAATTTTTTGAAAAATTCTTTTTTCTGGTTGTCTTCTCTCGGGATATCTAAGATAAAATAAAGCGAACCAATAAAGTCAAAATGCAGGAAGATAAAAAAGAACTAACCTGTTCAGATAAAGCTCTGCCGCCTGATCTGCATCTTTATTAGACAATATAAAACACGCGTTCATATCATATTTCTCAAAATATTCAAATTTTTGATTCTGAGCCATATTAAAAACAATAATTATAATAGACGTCAAGAAAAATTTAAACGCAATAATGCCAAAAATGACAGCAGTAATGGCTGCCTGATCATATTTTTGTTGGCGTTGCCATGGCTACCACAGCCACCTTCTCTTATTTCGATTGATCTGCTATTCCATAAATCCGTTTAAAGAAAAATGCATTTTTTCATGTTATTTATGAAAATAAATATGACTTATGGTATGTTTTTGAAAAGCTCTCGACACGAAGAATAAGATGAAAAAATAATATATAGGGTCTCCCATTTAAAAAATAGTAGGTTATGCCAATATGTCAAAAACTATGACTCTCAGCAAAAATCTGAGTATGCCACTGAATTCTACGTGAAAAAATCTATAAATACCAGTTGAAACATTTTAAATATATTTTACGATAGCTGAGTTACAGGGGGTGTCCGAAAATGACAAATTTTCAAAATCACCCTGTAGCACGGAAACTAAAATGGTTAGGGCAAATCTGTTTGCGGCCTCTTTAGTTTCATCGAAAAGTAGCACGGTGTCGCGAAAACCGCATCTCTCTATCTCTACTCATAAGCTGGAAACCCCGTAAAACCTACGAAAATGGGACACCCTGTACATTTGAACGTAATGGAGCAGTCTCTGCAAAGTTCAAGAAGGTACTGATACTTAAAAGTTGTAATTTAGTAAACAGATTAGAAACAGTAATTTTGAATAATTACTATTTTGTAACGGAAAAGAAATGACGACCTTGGAGTCAATTACTTAAGTAGTTCCTTGGCAGTAGTTATTATATAATTACTTTTCATGAAAAATTACTATAATATTACTCGCAAGAACAAATACATATATAATACTTAAAAACGCGTAACCCAGAGTGTTTGTTGATATATAGTAGAATTATTAGTAATAAATACGTAAAAACTTTTAAAGAGTAGTAGTGGAAACAGTTGTAGCTACTTTAGTGCTAGCTAGGTATATATATATATATATATATATATATATATATATATATATATATATATATATGTGTTTTCTTTCCGGGTGTACATCCGTTCACTACTGTCGTTCTGAAAAGAACAGTTTTGCTGACGTTTCGCCAAAATCACATTTGGCATTTTCGAAGTTTTCTTTCAAATACCATATAATACTTAAAAACGTGTAACCCAGAGTGTTTGTTAATATATAGTAGAATTATTAGTAATAAATACGTAAAAACTTTTAAAGAGTAGTAGTGGAAAGAGTTGTAGCTACTTTAGTGCTAGCTGGGTATATATATATATATATATATATATATATATATATATATATATATACAGTGTGTCCGAAATTGTTTATGACAGTATTGGGATCTCGGAAACCGTGATAGTTACAAAAACGTTTAAATAGTTTTTGAGATATTTTGAAAAAACCAAAAAACTACATTTTCGAAAAAGTCCTATAATTTATTTATTTATGAAAATTTTCAAAATCTGTAAGAACATTATTAAGGCAACTTTTTACGTAGAGTGCACCTATTAAGTCAGATTTTACATACAACGTTTCGATTTTCTAGAACCATCATCAATTTTGTTTTTTCTTATGGCCGCTGTGTTCGATTTTAACAGTTTTAAAAAGAGTATTTCTTTAGTTTTTCAACGGCGTATCACACTTTGTAATTAGGTTATTACTAAAGGTGCAAAAAGTGCGTAGAGGAAATATTTAAACGTTTTTTGGAATTATCAAAGTAAAAAGGTAAAAATTAATAGTGTTAAATAGCAATATATTGTAATTTAACATCCAGTTCTACAAAAAATCAGTAAAAACTACTTAATAACATAATTGATTCGTGTACAATGTTCACACATGTTCAAACTACCACCCGCATATAACACTAACATCTTTGCCCAGGTAGGCTTTGCGTTTGAAATAAGACTGTTTAAACATTTTTTCGAATTATCGGTATAAATTAAAATTTAATAGTTTCAAATAGCAATATTTTTAAATTGGACATTAAATTCTGCATAAAATCAGTAAGTTCTACGCAGTAACATTAATACTATGTGCACTGCACATAATGTACCCCGAAGAACGACTGTCGACAGAACTTCTTTTCAAGCGCTGCACTGATTAGAAGCTTGCTAGGGTTAGCCAATTTTAAGAATCGCAACAGAAAGTATGCAAGTATGACAAGGAATGGAATAGGCAAATATTAGAATATTTTAATGAAAATCTGGTTTTTTCCATAAGAAGAATTGAAACACACACACTCTGAAGTTAACCGTTCATGGCGATTTAAAAGTACTAACCTTACAAGAATTAACAGAAAATCAGTATGAACTACCTACTCAATAAAATAAATAAAAAAATGCTACATAATACTAGGATTAAAAATGTTGACCGTTTTTTTCTATGCAGTGTCCGCATTTCCTTTCAACTGTTCTGATTACCCGTTGAATGGTATTTCTATTTATATTTTCTAGAATATTTCGGGTTCGCTGCTCAAGAACTTGCCTATTTTCTGGGAGGTCAAATTCGTATATTTCATTTTTCGCACATCCCCATAAATAAAAATCCAACGGCGTGATATCCGGGGATCTAGCTGGCCAGCGGACAGGACCACTGTTGGATATTACGTTTTCACCAAAAGTTGTTGTTAAAAAGGTTTGTACATCCCTGCTGTTATGTGCAGGACAACCGTCTTGCTGAAACCACAAGCTATTAAACTGATCATCTGGCACAGCTTCTCGAATGGCAGGAACTATTTGATTCTGTAACATGGCAAGGTATCTTGGGCCTGTCAGTGTCTGATCAAAAACAAAGGGACCAGTGAGACGATTTCCTAAAAAGTAATGGAAAATATTGAATTATAAGCAATTCAATTAGACTATATTTATCTTACCAAGCATCCGGCACCACACATTAAAACCAAATCGCTCTTGCAGCCTGCGTGGATCGCGTAGTTGCGGATTTTCAATAGCCCAATAATGGTGATTTTTTTTATTAGAAATGCCACAGTTTGTAAAATGAGTCTCATCTGATCAAATGACTTTATCGCAAAAAGCGGGATTTTCTCGACATCTATTGATATACCAATTACAAAAAACAATTCTTCTTTCGAAATCACCTGCTTGAATTCCTTGCACAATTGTTGGCTTGTAAGGACGATATTTAGTTACTTTTAAGACGCCATGAACGGTAGATTTTGGAATTTGAAGTTCTGTTTCGCTTCTTCTTGTAGCTGAAGTCGGATTTTCATTAAAATATTCTAGGATTTGCCTATTGCGTTGCTCGTTGTCTTTTGCATACTTCTTTGTGCGAATCTTATTAAAACTGCCAAACTCAAGCAAGTTTCTAACCAGCGTTTGAAAATAAGTTCTGCCAGACTGCCGTCTTTCGGGGTACGTGTCAAAATACACATCCATGGCCCTGTTTGCATTTCTTTCATTTTTAATATAACACACTAACATATCAAACATTTCTTCATTAGAAAAGTTTAACGCCATTGTAATCCTTATTAAAACAGCGATGAATGTTAAATAAAACTTAAACGTTGCATTTTTGACAGATTAAAAGCATTCTATTATTTCAAAACCAAAGCCTACTTGAGCAAAGATGTTAGTGTTATCTGCGGCTGGTTATTTGAACATTTGTGAACATTGTGCAATGTTATTGAGTAGTTTTTACTAATTTTTTGTAGAACTGGATGTTGAATTACATATTGCCTTTTAACACTATTAATTTTTAATTTTTTACTTTGATAATTCCAAAAAACGTTTAAATATTTTCTCTACGCACTTTTTGCACCTTTAGTAATAACCTAATTACAAAGTGTGATACACCGTTGAAAAGCTAAAGAAATACTCTTTTCAAAACTGTTAAAATCGAACACAGCGGCCATAAGAAAAAACAAAATTGATGATGGTTCTAGAAAATCGAAACGTCGCATGTAAAACCTGACTTAATAGGTGCACTCTACGTAAAAAGTTGCCTGAATAATGTTCTTACAGATTTCGAAAATTTTCATAAATAAATAAATTATAGGACTTTTTCGAAAATGCAGTTTTTGGGTTTTTTCAAAATATCTCAAAAACTAAAAAAGATAGAATCGCGTGCAAAACGGCGTTAAATTACAAACATAATTGTCTAAAACTTTCTCCATTTAAACGTTTTTGTAACTATCACGGTTTCCGAGATCCCAATACTGTCATAACCAATTTCGGACACACTGTATATATATATATATATATATATATATATATATATATATATATATATATATATATATATATATATATATATATATATATATATATATATATATATATATATATATATATATATATATATATATATATATATATATATATATATATATATATATATATATATATATATATATATATATATATATATATATATATATATATATATATATATATATATATATATATATATATATATATATATATATATATATATATATATATATATATATATATATATATACACATATAGATATATAAATATTTATTTATTCAAAGACCGCATTTTTGTCCCATCATATTGAATTCGTATCAGTTTATCCCTATATTACGTTTCATTTTTGTTCAAAATTTGAAGCCAGTTAAATATGAAGATGTTTTTTAAATATTTTATTTCGCAGCCATTTTGTTCCGCCATCTTGAATACATACCACAATTTAACCAATTTATGTCTAAATCTCATTTAATGCTTAGTCTAATAAGTAATTTTATCATACTGATTTTTTAAATATTTTATTCGACCGCCATTATATATATAGACAGGGTGTTGAAGAGAATTTACTTTATTTAATTGATTTTTTCTCTGTATATTCAAATTTGGATTTTTAGACGTGAATGAAACTCGATGTAGTAGAAAAATGTACAAAAATACATTTTTTTATAAAATATTTTTGTCAATATTTCTGACCAGTAGTGTACAAACGAGTAAGATTATGAATTTTTTCACCGTTATTCGGCCATAATCTTTTTAGTATTGACTTTTATGACCATTTAGTTATTAACATTGTGCTTAATCTCTGATTAATTTTACAAAAAAAAGTACTCTTAGTTGAAAGTCCCTAAATCCAATCACGTCCCAGATATTTTATTTTTAAATAATGTTGAAAATTTTTTTTATTCTTAGTAAAGTATTAGGAGTGCATTGGAATATTGAAAATCAATACTTAAAGTTAATTGCCGTTGTTATTCATGTCAAGTAATCATTAGCAGTTGGATGAAATTGTATTGATTTTGATAATGTTCCGCATTATTTAAAATAACCGCACGTGGTCGGATTAATCGGCTTGAACTAAGATGACCTTTTTTGTTAATTAATTAGAGAATAAGTTTGATACATCAAAATGTTAAAAGTGCTAATTCATATCAAACATATATGAATAAATTCATAATCCTACTCGTTTGTACGCCACTGGTCGGAAATACTGTCAAGAATGTTATCTAGAAAAATGTTTTGGCTACCGAGTTTCATTCCACTCTAATAATCCGTTTTGAATATACAGGGAAAAAATCAAATAAAAAAAATTATTTAACACACTGTATATCGAAAAAAAAAATAATTTTATTGTTAAGACTCATTACCTAAATTAAAATTATTGATATAGAGTCTAACCGCACCTCAATGTTAACGATTGCGACGCTTCGCTTTCTATTGGTTCGTCGTTTATTTCTGCGGAGTATAAACAACTTTTTTCTTTAATATTCAGCACGGGCTTTCTGCCTCGCTGGTAGGATACTAGGCTTTGGATGAGGCGCATGTGTGCTCTAATAATCGTTCAGGCGGATGGCTTTTTTAAATTCTTTTTTTAATAAAACTTATAATTAATAAAAATGTGGATTAGGTTAGGTTAGGATTGGCTAGGTTTGTGGTAGCCAACCAAATTCTAAGTCTATATTAAAACAAGGATTTGGTTTTCAAAAGAACCTCTGATATTTATCCTAGTAGCGTTAGGTTAGACCAGATTCGGTGCTAAAACCATCATTAAAGCCGCAAAATCACACCTGAAATAAAGAAAACAAAAACAAACGAAGCTCTCAATGTGTATCACTGCGGTGCGGTTAGACTCTGGTGTTTTAGACATGGGTATATTACATTTTATGTTTTTTGAAACCTACGACACTTTGGCCCTCGATGAGGCTTAGATCGTTTTATCTCTGTACCCTACATAATTACGAAATTGTAGTGGCGGATTCATGGTTTAAAACTATTTTTTGGGTTTTTCCGCCTTAGAAAATTGGAAAAAAATAAAAAATAAAATATAATTCGAGGGAAAGTCTGCCCCCGTCTTCAGCAAACCTACAAATAAAATACTAAAAGCAGAATATGTCTTATGTTTCGTATCAGAAATATAACCAGAATGGCTAATCTCTGACAAAATGTCAATGAATGTCAATTTAAAGGTGTTATTTTTAATTGTTAGAATAAGGTGAGAAATAGGTGTACCTACAGTATGTTCATTTTAATTTATTGTATTTTGAGGTGTCCTTTTTTTTACTTCAGTATTTAGCGAATTTAACCAAGTGTTATTAAAACTAACGGAACAAGATGCTACACAATTATTTTTATTTAATAATATTAAGGCACTTTCTTTTATTTTACGTTTTTTGGAACATGGTTCTTTTGCTAAAATACTAGAAGCATTCCAATTAATTTTATGATTGTAATCTAGTGCATGTTGGCAAATGTTTGATTTTTGAAATTCCCTATTTTTTATGTATGTTTGGTGTTCTTTAATTCTTTTGGCTAATGGCCTAGAGCTTTCACCTATGTAAAATTTATTGCATTGACACGGAATTTTATAAATAACATTCTTTGTATTTTCTTGTTCATTGCTAGGTTTTGTTTTTGTAAGTTTACTTCTAAGTGTATTTTGTGTTTTAAAGATCGTTCTGATGTTAAAACGTTTACCTATTCGTTATATTTTATCTGATAAATTAGGTATGTATGGTATAAAGAGGTTTGTAATTGGTCTATTTTGGATTTTTTTGTCTCTTGGATTCTCAAATTCATAAAAACATTTTTCAACCAAATCATTAGGATAATTGTTGTGATTTAAAACATCTTTTATAAAATTTTTTTTCTTTAATAAAATTTTGATCTTTGCAAATTATTTTTGCTCTATCATGTAGACTTTTTACAACTCCCTTTTTAACCATGATTGGATGATTTGAGTAAAAATTTAAGTATTTGTTTGTGTGTGTAGGTTTTCTGTGTACTTTTGTTTCAAAACTGTGTATGTCTTTTTTGATAAGTATGTCTAAAAATGGAAGTTGTTGGTCTGTTTCCTTTTCAATAGTAAATTTAATTGTTGGTTCTTTGGTGTTAATATGATATAAAAAATTATTTAAATGTTGATCGTCATGTTCATAGAAACAAAAAATGTCATCAATGTATCTCCACCAAATAAGTGGTTTATGATCGTAATTTTGAATATAATTTAATTCAAAGTTTTCCATAAAAGTATTACTTAGTAAAGGAAATAAAGAAGACCCCATAGCCATGCCAAAATTTTGTTGGTACATAATATTCGTTTTTGTATTGAAAATAAGTGGTTTTTACACAAAAAGTTAGTAATTCTAAAGTAATATTAATGTTTAATGATGTACGTTCACTAAGATTATTATCTTTTCCAGTTTATTTCTTACTATGTTTAAAGTTTTATCTACAGGTACATTTGTAAAAAGACCAACGATATCAAAACCTACCAGTGTATTATTTATATTTAGTTGAATATTAGACAATTTCTCAAGGAAGTGTTGTGAATTTTTTAAATATGAATTAGTGTTACCTACTAGCGGTTTTAATATATTTAAAAGAAACCTAGCTAAAGGATGTGTCGGTGAGTTTACGCTACTTACTATTGGTCTTAATGGTATGTTTGGTTTGTGAATTTTTGGTACCCCATAGAAATGTGGTGTTTTACTGTGGTGTGGTGTTAATTTAAATCGTTCAATATCTATAAATTGGTTTTTATGTTTTTTTAAGCATCGTGTATATTTGTCTTTCTATGTGTTCTGCTGGATCTTTATTTATCTTACTCGAAATTAAAGTCTTACCATATGTAAAAGGCACAACAGACAGAATCGGAAGAATTCGGAGGAAACACAACATACAAACAATACACAAGCCACAAACAACTATAGGTAAACTACTCGGAAACCCAAAAGATAAAATCAAACTGGAAAACCACGGAGTATTCCGTGCCAGGACTGTGAAAAGTTGTACGTAGGACAAACTAACAGGCGAATATCAGCAAAAGTGGAAAAGCATAAGCTCAGCATCAGAAATAAACAAACAACCTCTTTCAAAAATTCTTACATTATCAGGAAACCGGCCATAAAATAAATTTTGATGAGTGTAAGGAGATTGCCAATATAGAACATTATAAGATCAAAATAATCCGAGAAGCCATAGAAATTGAAAAACAAGGTGATTTGAATAAAAGGGACGAATCATTAAAACTACCAACAACCCAAGCGCAATTAGCGCGACAACAACAGCACCATTCGGAAAACATAAATAACGACCAACGCCTGCGCAGATATAACATTCGGCCCCGAGTGGGGGTATAAAAGGAAGCGTCGCAGTCACCAACACTTCAGTCTCTATTCGGACGCGAGAAAGAAAGCTTCGAAAATGCCAAAGGTGATGTTGGCGAAACGTCAGCAAAACTGTTCTTTTCAGAACGACAGTAGTGAACGGATGTACACCCGGAATAAAAACACATTATATATATATATATATATATATATATATATATTTTTTAAAAAAGTAACTTGCATCTAGAAATATTTTTTCAGCAACTATTTCAACTCTGCTGAGGCTCCGACCAACACAGGAGCTATGCAGAATACCGAAAAGAGTCTCTGCAGGCTGGTATCTTCTTTAGTTCAGATGTTCTCGATCAGAACGGTATCAGGCTTGCGGATTTATACCTTGGTTGTCGTCGTTAAAAAAGTAATTTTAGTAAATGAGACAGTTGGCGTTTTCCATTATAGCTTCGATCGCACATAGTGCATATAGTAACAAAGGTGTTTCATCTATACAGTAGTAATTTCTAGAGTGGTAGTCAGCATTATATCTATAAATGGTGTGCTGGTATGAGTGAGCATGCGGATAGGAGGTGCATAGGTTTTTCTGAGTGGGGGTACAAAAGGAAGCGTCGCAGTCACCAACACTTCAGTCTCTATTCGGACGCGAGAAAGAAAGCTTCGAAAATGCCAAATGTGATGTTGGCGAAACGTCAGCAAAACTGTTCTTTTCAGAACGACAGTAGTGAACGGATGTACACCCGGAATAAAAACGCATTATATATATATATCTATATATATATAGATATATATATATATATATATATATATATATATATATATGTATATCTATCTATATATATATATATATATATATATATATATATATATATGCTAACTGACTGCAACTGCCCCCTTAAATGTATCTTTTTGAAAGTATCTAAGATATTTTTAAAAAAGTAACTTGTATCTAGAAATATTTTTTCAGTAACTATTTCAACTCTGCTGAGGCTCCGACCAACACAGGAGCTATGCAGAATACCGAAAAGAGTCTCTGCAGGCTGGTATCTTCTTTAGTTCAGATGTTCTCGATCAGAACGGTATCAGGCTTGCGGATTTATACCTTGGTTGTCGTCGTTAAAAAAGTAATTTTAGTAAATGAGACAGTTGGCGTTTTCCATTATAGCTTCGATCGCACATAGTGCATATAGTAACAAAGGTGTTTCATCTATACAGTAGTAATTTCTAGAGTGGTAGTCAGCATTATATCTATAAATGGTGTGCTGGTATGAGTGAGCATGCGGATAGGAGGTGCATAGGTATATATATATATATATATATATATATACTCAGCTAGCACTAAAGTAGCTACAACTGTTTCCACTACTACTCTTTAAAAGTTTTTACGTATTTATTACTAATAATTCTACTATATATCAACAAACACTCTGGGTTACACGTTTTTAAGTATTATATAATATTTGAAAGAAAGCTTCGAAAATGCTAAATATGATTTTGGCGAAACGTCAGCAAAACTGTTCTTTTCAGAACGACAGTAGTGAACGGATGTACACCCGGACTGACAAAACACTATATATATATATATATATATATATATATATATATATATATATATATATATATATATATATATATATATATATATATATATATATATATATATATATATATATATATATATATATATATATATATATATATATATATATATATATATATATATATATATATATATTCTTATAGAAACCATAGAAAGAACTCTAAATTTACTTGGCTTTAAACAACTTATTGGAGAAGAAAAATACCAAGTACTCTCCAAATCAAATTTGATTATGGACGAAAATTTAAAACTTTTAAAAAAAGTTTATAATTATTTTACAGATATGGACGTTGAGAGCGAGGATATTTTTTCAGAATCTTTTACTATACTGGCAAATACTAACGAGCTTATATATACTGAGGAAGAGATAGCCGAAATGCCAATAGTGATTGACGATGGCAGTTTGATTTTAAAGGAAATTGATGCGTTTGAAGAGAACGTTAGCATCGAAGAAGCAAATTATTGTGATCATGATATAAATTCCTTCAATACTAAAAATGCATTTGTTCAAAAAATAAATGAAACGGTCAAAATAGATAACTTTTTGCAAACTGCGAAAACACCGGAACGCAAAGGAAAAAGAGATATTAAAAGAACGTCATTTGTAATTTCTTCTACTGGCTTTAAAAAACAAGTAGAAGAGAAACAAGAAATAAAACGACAAGAAGAGCTGAAAACAGAAATTAAGAAACTAGAAAGACTCAAAAAACAAACAATAAAGAAACAAAACCAACCTAACCCGCGAAAAACAAATAAGAGAAAGAGGGACCAAGACCAACTTATTAAAGAAAATTTTGTAGAGAACAAGAAAAATGACTTTGCTTATAATAAAGATGTTGAGCAATTAGATCTTAAGAAAATAAAAAAGAATCTTCAACAAGGAATTGACAAAGAACATCAAAAAGGGTTTAACAAAGTAATAAGTAACGATATAGTAAAGCAAAAGACAGAAAATATTATGGAAGAGAAAACAAAAGGCGATAAAAATGAAAAAGAAACAATAGCAGATCTCGATAAAATAGAAGTCGTCCAAAATGAAAAATGTAAAGAACAAAACAATATATGTGAACAAGACGGACATGAAGAGCTATCAAAAGTAGATGATGATCAATATTTCAATTCTAAAAACATATTTTTTAAATCTCCTTACGATGAAGTAATAATAAGTCAGAAAAAAATAAAGCCCAATACACATGTTCGAAATTTATTTAAATCCCCAGCGAAAATATCATTGGGTTCAAAATCCAATATAGCAGCAGAAAAAGGCTTATGCTTCATATGCCTTTACAATTTAAGTAAGATCAAAAAAGGCATTAGATGCCAAACGTGCAATAGGGAATACCATATTTCATGTCTTGAAAAAAAACTACTTTATTGCGACGTGTACAACTTGTCTTTCAAAGACTAAATAGTATTGCTAATTGTAATAAACTTTTTGAGTACCTGTACAAACTTAAAGTTCCTTGGACATCTGTCTACCTTCTTAGATTAACGTTATAAGAATAAGTACAAGCTTAAGATTTATGTGAATTTCTAAATAAGTAGATTTTAATTAGACATTTTAGTTTTTGATATTTACTTATAGTTAGACACCTAGTTAAATTAGATTTTAGTTTGTGTTGTTTTTTTCTTACCTCTCGTTCCAAATGTTATTTTCGATACATTTTTCACATTAGAATAATTATTTTTATGTTTCAAAATTATACTTTTTTTGTAGATCAACTAATTTTTTAAATAAAACAGGTTCTAAATTTATTCTTTTATTATTTTAATACTTTAACAAAAATACAACTTGCATGGGAGCAAATTAAAAAAAAAAAACAATAGTGCCAATAATTGGGTTACATGTGGGTGCCAATAATTGGGCAAAGGGTGCCAATCATTGGGCAATTGGTTATTTCTTTAGTTTTCTCCAAATATAAAGAAAAATGCTTTTTTGATTTCAATATTTGATATATTTCTCAATAATAATATCTTTACGGATCAAAAAATTGCAGCTCAACATAAAAATGAGTAATCCCAAGCCTCAAAAACTAAAGCCAAAGAGAAAATTTCTCTTAAGGTGCCAATAATTGGGTAGTTTACCCTATATCACATTTCAACACGTGATCGGAATTCCATTTTATATATTGAAAAACTCAGGCCGACCTCTTGCGGTAGGGGTTCAAACTTTGCCTGTTACCAACTGCAATTGCCAGCCTAAACTATTCTCCGAAAAATATTCAAAGATTTTAATAATTATCTTTGGTGATAGTTTTGAAAAAACTACTATGTTTTTCGGATCAATTTTTTTTAGAAATATAACTATATGTATGCTCTCCAATTTGAGTATTTTGGAATTTCACGAAATTACTTCTGAGCATAGAAAATCTCAAGTTAGTACCGCTATTGTTTTCGAAAAATTACTAGACCTATAAACAATTTTTTTTACTTTTAAAGGCTAAAATGAAAAATTCAACATACTTAATTTAATTTAGAAGTGTTTTAGAAGATATGTGTTAAACTCTAATCGTCAAATTCTTTTTTATAACTTCGCAGACTATCACCGAAAACTACCTATTTTTGGGCATTTTACGCGATATTTTCCCAATGCTAACTGACTGCAACTGCCCCCTTAAATGTATCTTTTTGAAAGTATCTAAGATATTTTTAAAAAAGTAACTTGTATCTAGAAATATTTTTTCAGTAACTATTTCAACTCTGCTGAGGCTCCGACCAACACAGGAGCTATGCAGAATACCGAAAAGAGTCTCTGCAGGCTGGTATCTTCTTTAGTTCAGATGTTCTCGATCAGAACGGTATCAGGCTTGCGGATTTATACCTTGGTTGTCGTCGTTAAAAAAGTAATTTTAGTAAATGAGACAGTTGGCGTTTTCTATTATAGCTTCGATCGCACATAGTGCATATAGTAACAAAGGTGTTTCATCTATACAGTAGTAATTTCTAGAGTGGTAGTCAGCATTATATCTATAAATGGTGTGCTGGTATGAGTGAGCATGCGGATAGGAGGTGCATAGGTTTTTCTGAGTGTTAGTGACGTGCCCTGTATCTAGTGTCAGAGACATTTAAGAACATGTTACGGTATACCAAGCTGTTATTAATGCTGTTTTCGCAGGACATTTCTCTCTCCGGCTTGGATCCAGCAGATCTTAATTATATATATATATATATATATATATATATATATATATATATATATATATATATATATATATATATATATATATATATATATATATATATATATATATATATATATATATATATATCTGCTGGATCCAAGCCGGAGAGAGAAATGTCCTGCGAAAACAGCATTAATAACAGCTTGGTATACCGTAACATGTTCTTAAATGTCTCTGACACTAGATACAGGGCACGTCACTAACACTCAGAAAAACCTATGCACCTCCTATCCGCATGCTCACTCATACCAGCACACCATTTATAGATATAATGCTGACTACCACTCTAGAAATTACTACTGTATAGATGAAACACCTTTGTTACTATATGCACTATGTGCGATCGAAGCTATAATAGAAAACGCCAACTGTCTCATTTACTAAAATTACTTTTTTAACGACGACAACCAAGGTATAAATCCGCAAGCCTGATACCGTTCTGATCGAGAACATCTGAACTAAAGAAGATACCAGCCTGCAGAGACTCTTTTCGGTATTCTGCATAGCTCCTGTGTTGGTCGGAGCCTCAGCAGAGTTGAAATAGTTACTGAAAAAATATTTCTAGATACAAGTTACTTTTTTAAAAATATCTTAGATACTTTCAAAAAGATACATTTAAGGGGGCAGTTGCAGTCAGTTAGCATTGGGAAAATATCGCGTAAAATGCCCAAAAATAGGTAGTTTTCGGTGATAGTCTGCGAAGTTATAAAAAAGAATTTGACGATTAGAGTTTAACACATATCTTCTAAAACACTTCTAAATTAAATTAAGTATGTTGAATTTTTCATTTTAGCCTTTAAAAGTAAAAAAAATTGTTTATAGGTCTAGTAATTTTTCGAAAACAATAGCGGTACTAACTTGAGATTTTCTATGCTCAGAAGTAATTTCGTGAAATTCCAAAATACTCAAATTGGAGAGCATACATATAGTTATATTTCTAAAAAAAATTGATCCGAAAAACATAGTAGTTTTTTCATATACCAAAGATAATTATTAAAATCTTTGAATATTTTTCGGATAATAGTTTAGGCTGGCAATTGCATATATATTTGAACCCCTATATTTTTCAATATATAAAATGGAATTCCGATACGTGTTGAAATGTGATATAGGGTAAACTACCCAATTATTGGCACCTTAAGAGAAATTTTCTCTTTGGCTTTAGTTTTTGAGGCTTGGGATTACTCATTTTTATGTTGAGCTGCAATTTTTTGATCCGTAAAGATATTATTATTGAGAAATATATCAAATATTGAAATCAAAAAAGCATTTTTCTTTATATTTGGAGAAAACTAAAGAAATAACCAATTGCCCAATGATTGGCACCCTTTGCCCAATTATTGGCACCCACATGTAACCCAATTATTGGCACTATTGTTTTTTTTTTTTAATTTGCTCCCATGCAAGTTGTATTTTTGTTAAAGTATTAAAAAACAATTAGAATAAATTTAGAACCTGTTTTATTTAAAAAATTAGTTGATCTACAAAAAAAGTATAATTTTGAAACATAAAAATAATTATTCTAATGTGAAAAATGTATCGAAAATAACATTTGGAACGAGAGGTAAGAAAAAAACAACACAAACTAAAATCTAATTTAACTAGGTGTCTACCTATAAGTAAATATCAAAAACTAAAATGTCTAATTAAAATCTACTTATTTAGAAATTCACATAAATCTTAAGCTTGTACTTATTCTTATAACGTTAATCTAAGAAGGTAGACAGATGTCCAAGGAACTTTAAGTTTGTACAGGTACTCAAAAAGTTTATTACAATTAGCAATACTATTTAGTCTTTGAAAGACAAGTTGTACACGTCGCAATAAAGTAGTTTTTTTTCAAGACATGAAATATGGTATTCCCTATTGCACGTTTGGCATCTAATGCCTTTTTTGATCTTACTTAAATTGTAAAGGCATATGAAGCATAAGCCTTTTTCTGCTGCTATATTGGATTTTGAACCCAATGATATTTTCGCTGTGGATTTAAATAAATTTCGAACATGTGTATTGGGCTTTATTTTTTTCTGACTTATTATTACTTCATCGTAAGGAGATTTAAAAAATATGTTTTTAGAATTGAAATATTGATCATCATCTACTTTTGATAGCTCTTCATGTCCGTCTTGTTCACATATATTGTTTTGTTCTTTACATTTTTCATTTTGGACGACTTCTATTTTATCGAGATCTGCTATTGTTTCTTTTTCATTTTTATCGCCTTTTGTTTTCTCTTCCATAATATTTTCTGTCTTTTGCTTTACTATATCGTTACTTATTACTTTGTTAAACCCTTTTTGATGTTCTTTGTCAATTCCTTGTTGAAGATTCTTTTTTATTTTCTTAAGATCTAATTGCTCAACATCTTTATTATAAGCAAAGTCATTTTTCTTGTTCTCTACAAAATTTTCTTTAATAAGTTGGTCTTGGTCCCTCTTTCTCTTATTTGTTTTTCGCGGGTTAGGTTGGTTTTGTTTCTTTATTGTTTGTTTTTTGAGTCTTTCTAGTTTCTTAATTTCTGTTTTCAGCTCTTCTTGTCGTTTTATTTCTTGTTTCTCTTCTACTTGTTTTTTAAAGCCAGTAGAAGAAATTACAAATGACGTTCTTTTAATATCTCTTTTTCCTTTGCGTTCCGGTGTTTTCGCAGTTTGCAAAAAGTTATCTATTTTGACCGTTTCATTTATTTTTTGAACAAATGCATTTTTAGTATTGAAGGAATTTATATCATGATCACAATAATTTGCTTCTTCGATGCTAACGTTCTCTTCAAACGCATCAATTTCCTTTAAAATCAAACTGCCATCGTCAATCACTATTGGCATTTCGGCTATCTCTTCCTCAGTATATATAAGCTCGTTAGTATTTGCCAGTATAGTAAAAGATTCTGAAAAAATATCCTCGCTCTCAACGTCCATATCTGTAAAATAATTATAAACTTTTTTTAAAAGTTTTAAATTTTCGTCCATAATCAAATTTGATTTGGAGAGTACTTGGTATTTTTCTTCTCCAATAAGTTGTTTAAAGCCAAGTAAATTTAGAGTTCTTTCTATGGTTTCTATAAGAGGTACTTCATTTGTTTTTTCTATGGAGCTATCCTTTTTTTTTCCCAAACATTTAGAATAATCGATGGCGTTAGGATCCCAAGGAAATATTCCGCATGCTCTAAAACCATTAGCAGTTGCTATTTCGGACAAGTTATCTACAGCCTGTTTCAGAATGGGTGCGAAATCAGGCTTGCCAAGCTTTGCAAATGGATGTTGTCTTCGCCATTCTAGCACTCCAGACCGCCACAAGTTCTTTAATGGTTTAAAGCTTGCTACATCGGCTGGTTGCAATATCCTAGTCGCGTTTGGGTACAATGCTACTAAGATAATTTGCAACCTGGTACATAGCGTACTTACGTCATAGGTAACATGGGTTTTATGTCCGTCGACAAACAAGACTATTGGAAAGTTCGTGCCAGCTTTTACTAGGCTAGGATATAAGACGTGCTCTACGTAAAACAAAAATGTTTCGGATTTCATCCATCCATTGTCAGTTAATGCATAACTCCATTCTTTAGGAACACTATTCTTAACAGATTGGGGTAGTCTTTTGTTTGGATATATAATCATGGGCGGCGTAACTATTCCAGATGCAGAAAACGTAAACATAACAGTTAGATTCTGTTTCGCATCACCCTGATCGACCTCATAAACATTCTTAGTCCCTTTTGGAGCAAGAACTTTTCCCAAATCAGTAGGACAATAATAAAAATTAGTTTCGTCCCCGTTAAAGATCCTACTTGGATCCTGTAAAATATCCTGAATTCCCTTTTCCTGGAAATAAGTATAAATGTCGTTGAACCACTTTCTTATATCTTGTTCACATACACTTGCGGAAGCTACTGTTACTGCTTCTGCTTTTCTCCGTGTCAAAAGGGGGTGCCTTCTGAGAAAACATTTGAACCACTTGTTTCCGGGAAAGTTGTCTTTAAATGGAGTTTTTTTCTTATTACCATTTAAAAATTGTTGTACTGAGACTTGAATATCAATTCTTCTTTTTGGGAAGCCTTTTTTTTGACTTTCAATTATCCAGCTTACTATCTTAGTCTCTTCATCTTCAGATAGTATAGTGGGTGGTCCTTTGGCAACTTTCTTGAATGCATCTCCCAATCGAAACTGTAGGGTTGCCCTTGGAATGTTCTATTTTCTGGCTGTAGATTTTTTGGCAGCTCCACATCTAACTTCTTCCAAAGCTTTTTGAAGTACTTCTTCAGAATAACTACATCGTTTTCTGTTTTCTGACGACATCTAAAAAGAAATTATACCTAATAGTACAATATAAAAAAATATTTCCATAATTTTAATTTAATGCAGAACGTAAAAATGCTGGTATTAGCGTGAAAGTGTTTTTTTTTCATAAGCTATATTGAACTATTGATTTTTTTGTAAGTAGCAAATCTTGATGTTTGATCACAAGTTTTTAATTTAGAATAATTAAACAACCATTTTAAAAAACTAAACTTTATTTATCGTTATCTTGTTAGGAACTACTAATATCATTTTTTCAATAAAAATAGCATTCTAGTGTGGTTAATTTTCTTACACAAATATTTTTTTAAATCTTTTTTTGCAATAAAAAAAGGGTGCCAACAATTAGAAAATTTGCAATTTTCTGGTACCCATAGTTGGCACCCAAATTTTTTAAAAAGTTCTTAACAAAATTACCTTTTTTTTATACGAAATATTCTTAAGAAAGTTCTAAATTGTATTCTAAAACATTAATTGTTAAAAAAGTGAAAACAACGATATAAACCCTCAAAAACTTTTCATGGGCTTTAACAAAAAAACGTAATTTTACCATTAGTAAATTAAAGTGCTAAATTTCGACAAAATATGAAAAAAAAAACTATTCAATTAATAAAGTTTAGAGAGAACACTTTCTTATTTTATTGTTACTTGGGTTTAAATCATTTTAAGTGGCAGAAAGTTACAAAAATATAGCATTTTGAAGAGTGCCAACTTTAGGCAAGCATCGTTTTTAAAGTATCCCTATTGTTGGCATCAGGTGCCAATAAATGGAAAAAGCTTGTTTTCCGATACCAATAGTTGGCACCCGCCTTTTTACTAATATAGGTGTGTTTAAATTAATAAAAATTAAAAAAACAATAATACAAAACTATTTCCTTAACTACTTTAACTTACATATCTCCAAATTTAGTCAGAAAAATTTTTAAGAAGCAAATGTTTACAGAAGGTTGCTTAAGAAAACTCGTAATTTCTTACCTTTTTTGATCACAACAAAACACACCCGTCTTCTTGGCCGCTTTGTGCGAAACTGACGCTATAAAAAGGCTGACTTATTGCAGTGTAGATTAGGCAAGCTTGCCAAGTATCCAAAAAATACATCGTGCTAAAATATATTTCTAATAGGATCTTATTTTTGATTAAAATATATGTATGTGCCAATAATTGGGTAGGTGCCAACATTAGGGCTGTTTACCCTATTAAGGAATATGAATATATGTATAGGTCATATCTGAGTTAGTTACGGTGGGTTCGTGTAACAGATTTTAGTTTTATTTTTTTCTTTAGTGAATTCTTCCTCCGTTATTGGTTGTTTTTTGTCATATAACATAAAGAAATCAATCAAATTATCATTCTTAGTTGTTCTTATTTCTTATCTCAAAATTATTTTATTTTAAAAAGTGGAAATATATAGATTTATTTGACCTTACGCAAAGAAAACGAATTGATGTTTTATATAGGTATTTAGTAAGGTATTCCTAACTGGACATTTAATTTTAAAATAAACAAGTTTATAAAATTGCCTGCATGCCTTTAAACGTCCACAAATGTAGTTTATCATTTTTATATCGGGTATGCAAAATAGTCCATTGTATAAAGAATAAAATACGCCTTGAGCTGGCGAAAACCCTTCTCCCTCAAACTGTTAAAAAAATAGGAACAGTTGTATAGAATTTAAAAGCAAAGTAAACCTAACCTAAATGTGCTAATTCTGCCATAGCACAAAACATGAATAAGTAGGATAGTTATACTTTTCTTTTATTCAGGGGCGTGCGGTGAAATTTTAAGAAAGGGAAGCAATTTTTAGAAACTTACCTATTTATAATGTAATTTTTTGCAAATTCGTCAATGACGTCATCATAAAAACGTCTATACTCCGACATATTATGGAAAAGTTTATTTTCAATGGACAACAGCGATGTATGCGAAAGTCTCTCCTACCCCGTTGAATTTCTCACGAAATTTTGTAAACGTTTAATTGTTGAACAATTGTATTCTACTGATGAACTTGTGGCAGGTATTGTCAATACTAATTCACACAATTTCGACACTTCGGTGCAGGCATCTTTCAGTTACTTGTCTTAAAAATTGCATTAGTTCCTTATCGTTTTTTTTGCGCTAATGTCATCCGTTTCGTAAATCAGTTTTAGTTCAGATCGCAGTAACACTCGGTCGAAGAACTGGCCATAATGAAGAAGAAGAGCAAAATACAAGAGTTCTAACCACACTACACCACAACTTGTTACGTTCTGGACGCGCGTTTCGCTAACCAAGTTAGCATCATCAGCAGATGATATAAACTAAAGTAACTTATCCTAACCGAGACTATTTATAGGTAAATGTGGTCACACTTGGTTGCACCCGACTGCACCGTTGTCAAGTAAACAATAGAGGGGACTATAGGGAATAGGCCCTCTGTCTTTATTTAGTGCTTTCTTACCACATTTAACTATTTCTATACTCTCAAATGCATCCAATAATCTATTATTAGATATATTTTTAATCAACTTAAGATTATTTATTCCTATTCGGTGATTGTTTTCCAAAGCATGTTGGGCAACGCTTGACTTTTCTGTTCTTCCGTATCTTAAATGTGCCATGTGTTCTTTAAAACGAATGTTTATGGAGCGTTTAGTTTGCCCAACATATTTTAGATCACAATCATTACAGCTAATTTTATAGATGCCACTCCTCTCCCTCAAGTCGACTTTGTCTTTGGGGTTTCCAAGGAGATTTTCTAAACTATTCTCCGTTTTGTAGGCTACTCTAAAACCTACGTTTTTAAATACTTTTTCTAGACCTCTCGTATATCTGGTATCATATGGGATTACTATGAATTTATTGGAAGCCTCAGGTATTTGAAGAGTAGTGGCATCTTTTAACATTTTCTTATGCTTATGTCTATTTACTAGTTTATGTACAAAATTATCATTATATCCATTACTTTTAGCTATATTTTTAATCCGATTCATTTCATTGTTAAAACGTTCTTTACTTAGTGGAAAATTGACTAATCTGTGAGTTAAGAAATGGAATGCTGCCATTTTGTGTTGACGGCAATGAAATGAGTCGGATGTTATATATCTATCAGTATTAGTAAATTTCCTATAAATATTAAATTCTAATTTATCGTTATTTCTAATAACTAACGTGTCGAGAAAAGATAATTGCCCATTGTTCTCCTTTTCGTACGTAAAATTAATGGAAGGATATTTATTGTTTAATGTTTCTAAGAAAGTGTCCAAATTTTCTGTTTTAGTATCAAAAATAGCAAATATATCGTCTACGTATCTATACCACACCCTTGGGAAATACTTGAGTTCTTTTTTGAATTGGGTTTCTAATCTACCCATAAACAAATTTGCAAGGAACGGAGATAAGCAATTGCCCATCGCAGTTCCCTCTAGTTGTTTATAATATTACATGGACATTTAACGTCATCGTTTTCTGCCAAAATAGGTCAGTCATCTCTTTTTTGACTTAACATGGACTTAAAATCATTCACTTTTTTTAGGCAAAAAGCAATATCATTTGTTTTAGTTTGTAGAATATTAAAAATATTGTCCGAGAATGGAAATATTTCTGAAAATATGTTCAAATAATTAAAATTAAAATCTCGTTTCAAACAGTCCAAAGACCCCCTCGAACTATTTATTGCTTCTGAGTCCCACGTTTCATTATTTTCTATTATATTCTCAAATAGTTCAATCAGTGATTCACGATTTTCAGATACTGTTAACGCAAGTCTTCCATTATAGTTCCACCTAGTAGGAGCTACTTTGAGCAATCGTTTGTGGACAATGGAGTCCAAAGCTTGTGTACGTTTTGTTGACTTAGAAAAAAAAGCAGCCATGCCACTTAAAGTAACGAAAAATACTTTACACTCTTCAATGTGATTGATGGAGTGGGCTAAATTTAAATTTATGAAAAAAACAATGGACAAACACAGCACTTGGGAAAGTTTCTCGAACTTTAGCTTGCAGACCCCCTAATTGTCCTGTCATCACTGCATCACTGCAGCTCCATCCTAGCTTTGAACAACTAAACTCTCAATTAATTTCTTTAGTAACGTTATAAACTACAGTATATAATGCATCTGCTGAACGATTTTCGGACACATTCTTAAAACCTAAAAGTTGCTCTTGAATGTTTCCGTCTGTTTTAACATAGCGTATTACTATAGATAATTGGCTAAAATTAATGATATCAGTTGTTTCGTCCAGAACAATAGCAATGAACCGCGCCTCGCCAATCTCCTGCTTAATTCTTTTTAGAATAATGAAATAACCCTTGTTTCGTCATGACCTCTAAATCCCAATTCGTGCTGTCCGAGAAAACAAACAACATCGATAAGTCTTCTTAATATTTGCCTGTTTTTATCGACTATATATATATGTGTTGGCGGTGACTAATTTCCAGCTGTTTATTAAAAGCCTGTTCAATTCTGGTTTTGCCGAAAACTTTTTCTTTTATGATGGCCTGCAAATGCGCTTTGGACATAATGCGTCTTTTTACAGCTTTATGGAAATTGTTTAAATCGGAAAAACCAGTCTTATTCCAGAGACCTTTTTCATTTTCAAAAAGTAAACAAGGCTAACAAAATAATTTACCTATATTTTCACACCCTGTTAGCCATTTAAATTGTTTGTATTGTTTTTCCGGATAAAAATGTCTAATACAGTTTTTCATTTTTGTGGTTAAATTTTTCGTAGGCGGTTTTGTCCTTCCTTTGGAAATTATTTGAAGCTTATCAGCGAAGTTTAATGTTGAAAATCCCTTTATTATTAAGACACACACCACACATTCACACACATATTCTTACGAAATTCTCCAACATTTTCAACGTTATTACCGACAGCCAAAGTTGACGGTATTAGCATATCCACGTCCGTATTATTGTCTTCCATATCGTACCATGTACGACGCGACGCGACGTACGTATCATACAACAGATGGATAGCCGTTCAAACAAAGAACCTACTCCAACGATAGCTTCCGCCCCCACTTAAAGTACGCGACTGAAATGCAAAAATTGCAAACAGCCGTTGTAAAGTTCAATAACCTCTGACTTGATTCACTGGAATTCAAGCATACAGGACTTGGCTGCAGAGAAGCTAGCGGCCCGCATAGGTTCTATTCGATTTTGTGGCTCGGTCGGAGTCAAGGCCGCATTTATTATGGGCTTGGTAATTGAGATAATATTTTAGCATTTGTAATATAAACTAAATTAATGGTTTCCTATTTCAAAAATTACATTTTAAAAGATGTTTTGTAATTTTTTTTGGGGAAGCACTGCTTCCCTTGCTTCCATTGACTGCACGTCCCTGGTTTTATTCAGACTCACTTGGCTATTTTTTTGAAAACAAAATGAAGTGATAGTAGGTATAGCTACATGTATAGAAAAACCCTCGGAAATAAGATATTAAAAATTTGGAAAGAATGCTATTCCAATTATTATAATTGTCTCTACTCCTTTTGGCAAAATTACAAATAGCTTTTTATGAACAATGACACATTATTTTAGCATAAATTAAGCACTGAAATTTATTATTCATTAAATGTTTTTAGGTATATCTGGGTAGAAGAGTGTTTTTTTTTTCAGAAAAAAATAAACTTCAAATACAAAATTTTAAAAAAATATCCCCAAAATTCTAAACATATTTAGTCTCGTTTGAAAACTAGAAATCTTAGAAAGTCAGTAAAATGAAAATTGTTCTACTAATGATTTAACTTCCAGTTTAAGCGGATGAAAAAATTCTGCTTTTACAAAAATAAAAAACTTAAAAAAATGTTTTGCAAGTTTCTGATGGGATTTTTCATTCTTCTGATAGGTCTAAAAGATAGCAAGAGAAAATATAAAAAACTGTTTGTGGGTTAGTAATTTATTAGGAAACAATAGTATTTACATAAATGGTATTTATATATTACGATATCATCATATACATTTTTAAGATTAGGAAAATAGTATCTATCTACAGTAATAATGATTTATTGAAGAAACCAATAGATCTTTTATTTTATATAAAATGTAGTTGCTTAGTTGCTAACTGAACGACTTAACTATATTTGTAGTCTGATTAATATATTTAAGCATTGATTAAATTAAAAAAAAACAAACAAAAATTAAAATTATGTGCTCGAGTTGGTTAAGATATAAAATTATGTTTTTATTTTTGAACTACATACATAAACAAATGTAGAAATGAACGTATTTTTTATTGGTATCTTTAGATTACTAAACTAAATATTCCTAACTTACAAATCAGTAATTATCATTTTTTTTTGCTTATAGTATTTAAATAAATAATACGTAAGATAACATTTTAGTAGCAATTAGAAGATATGTTTTGTAGTTTGGCTGGGTATTCTATTAAACTGTGGAACATATACATTACAAATGTTTAGTAGGTATATTAAATTGTAAAATTCTGAATAATTTGATTGTCTTGTGTGTAATGTAGTGTAGAGGCAACATTCAGCCCATTCTGAATGGATTTAAATTAAAATCTCCATTCTCCAACACAAAAACAGCCAAAAAACCTAATATTTATATATATAATACAGAATGGGCTGAATGTTGCCTCTACACTACACTACACACAAGACAATCAAATTATTCAGAATTTTATAATTTAATATACCTACTATACATTTGTAATGTATATGTTCCACAGTTTGATAGAATACCCAGCCAAACTACAAAACATATCTTTTAATTGCTACTAAAATGTTATCTTACTGTTATTTATTTAAATACTATAAGCAAAAAAAAAATGATAATTACTGATTTGTAAGTTAGGAATATTTTGTTTAGTAATCTAAAGATACCAATAAAAAATACGTTCATTTCTACATTTGTTTATGTATGTAGTTCAAAAATAAAAACATAATTTTATATTTTAACCAACTCGAGCACATAATTTTAATTTTTGTTTGTTTTTTTTTAATTTAATCAATGCTTAAATATATTAATCAGACTACAAATATAGTTAAGTCGTTCAGTTAGCAACTAAGCAACTACATTTTATATAAAATAAAAGATCTATTGGTTTCTTCAATAAATCATTATTACTGTAGATAGATACTATTTTGTTAATCTTAAAAATGTATATGATGATATCGTAATATATAAATACCATTTATGTAAATACTATTGTTTCCTAATAAATTACTCACCCACAAACAGTTTTTTATATTTTCTCTTGCTATCTTTTAGACCTATCAGAAGAATGAAAAATCCCATCAGAAACTTGCAAAACATTTTTTTAAGTTTTTTATTTTTGTAAAAGCAGAATTTTTTCATCCGCTTAAACTGGAAGTTAAACCATTAGTAGAACAATTTTCATTTTACTGACATTCTAAGATTTCTAGTTTTCAAACGAGACTAAATATGTTTAGAATTTTGGGGATATTTTTTTGAAATTTTGTATTTGAAGTTTATTTTTTCTGAAAAAAACACTCTTCTACCCAGATATACCTAAAAACATTTAATGACTAATAAATTTCAGTGCTTAATTTATGCTAAAATAATGTGTCATTGTTCATAAAAAGCTATTTGTAATTTTGCCAAAAGGAGTAGAGACAATTATAATAATTGGAATAGCATTCTTTCCAAATTCTTAATATCTTATTTCCGAGGGTTTTTCTATACATGTAGCTATACCTACTATCATTTCATTCTGTTTTCAAAAAAATAGCCAAGTGAGTCTGAATAAAACGAGGGACGTGCAGTCAATGGAAGCAAGGGAAGCAGTGCTTCCCCAAAAAAAATTACAAAACATCTTTTAAAATGTAATTTTTGAAATAGGAAACCATTAATTTAGTTTATATTACAAATGCTAAAATATTATCTCAATTACCAAGCCCATAATAAATGCGGCCTTGACTCCGACCGAGCCACAAAATCGAATAGAACCTATGCGGGCCGCTAGCTTCTCTGCAGCCAAGTCCTGTATGCTCGATTTCCAGTGAATCAAGTCAGAGGTTATTGAACTTTACAACGGCTGTTTGCAATTTTTGCATTTCAGTCGCGTACTTTACGTGGGGGCGGAAGCTATCGTTGGAGTAGGTTCTTTGTTTGAACGGCTATCCATCTGTTGTATGATACGCACGTCGCGTCGCGTCGTACATGGTACGATATGGAAGACAATAATACGGACGTGGATATGCTAATACCGTCAACTTTGGCTGTCGGTAATAACGTTGAAAATGTTGGAGAATTTCGTTAGAGTATGTGTGTGAATGTGTGGTGTGTGTCTTAATAATAAAGGGATTTTCAACATTAAACTTCGCTGATAAGCTTCAAATAATTTCCAAAGGAAGAACAAAACCGCCTACGAAAAATTTAACCACAAAAATGAAAAACTGTATTAGACATTTTTATCCGGAAAAACAATACGAACAATTTAAATGGCTAACAGGGTGTGAAAATATAAGTAAATTATTTTGTTGGCCTTGTTTACTTTTTGAAAATGAAAAAGGTCTCTGGAATAAGACTGGTTTTTCCGATTTAAACAATTTCCATAAAGCTGTAAAAAGACGCATTATATAGTCGATAAAAACAGGCAAATATTAAGAAGACTTATTTATGTTGTTTGTTTTCTCGGACAGCACGAATTGGGATTTAGAGGTATATATATATATATATATATATATATATATATATATATATATATATATATATATATATATATAGATTTACCTGTTCATGGCTGTGACATCCAACCGTCAAATTTTTATATTCGTTGTGACATCATGTGACGTTCCGACATCCAAATTTGGATGTCACAGCGTTTTTTCGGTTTTTTGAGCTAATCGGGGCGTGGTAGGTACAGAGTTACCTATTGTTAATGGATGTCATAAGGCATGTGTTGTAAAAATTTTATACAGAAAAAATACATATACATCCGTCATTTTCTGTATATTTTTTATACACTAGAAATTTTAGATATACTACTTTGTGACATCCACTAAAAAAGATGTATATATTTATTTGATTAGAAATTAGTTACGCCATCCGAAAATTGACAACACTGCAGCAGTTGCTTCCTAAAAGAGAGCCGACGAATTTCTTAAAATAATTTAATTTTTACGTTTGCATTCATCTGAGTTCATATTGTGTTTACTCAGTTTTGCGCCAAAGCTACTTGTGACATACCGTAGCTGGCGAAATATTTGTCTTAATTTGTATTTATAGGCAATCCCAATATTAAAATATATGTGTTGTGCTCTTCGTTGCTTGTATTATGTTGTGCAGACATTTAATAATCCTGCTTTATTAATTTTATCATTTGCTTTCCAAGATATTGCATTGGCAAAAGTAAATTGTGTCATTAAGTTCTTTAGGACTAATGAGAACATAATAACCGATAATAAAAAATAAATTTGTTTCTTGAGAAATAATCATGGTCAACATAACTGTAAACTGGTCGGCGAAATGAAATGAAAAATTTCAAAATTTGAACTTTCAAATAGTTTTTTTCTGGCACAACAAGCATGTTTTTACAGTTTTTTTTTAAATGTAAAAAAACTTTCAAAAAGTTCTTTACATGGTTGTTTACTTACACTCGGATCCATTTAAGGAGTTTAAGATTTAGACCGGTAATAAGCGTAGTACTTCTAATAAGCCGGCCATAGTTTAGTAAACTAGTCTATGGCCGTAAAAGTCAAATAAAATCCCGTCATGTTAACTTAAACCTGGTCTCAGGAATAGAAGCATTAAAATTTAACAGCATATCATTAAAACAGCGAGTTTTGAGGTATGTCGTCTATAAAAAGGCAGATTAACAAAAAAATTTAGCTTTTCTTGGCAAATTATTGGTAATTTTTTTTATGAAGTCAACAGTAATAGCGGTAGTAGATGTTCCGGTGTAAGCATGTGTATACAGGATTATTGATTAAAAGTTAGTCTACTACTTAAATTGATATTGTGGAATTGAGCTTCAGTTTCTTTATGTAAAAACTTCTGCTTATCATAAGACAAAGACAAAGTTCATGCGGGTGTGTATCTCCTAATTTGAAAAGTAGGGGTATTATACTCATAGTGCGCTTTCATATTGGTAAAAATCCAGAATGGCAGAATAAAATGGCGGCCCATTAAAAGGTTAAAAGAGAATTACTAAAAAACTGCTTATCCAATTTCCCAAAATTTAGCAGAATGTGGGGTACATATCCAAAAAGGCGAAATAAAATATCTGCCTAATAAAATTTTAAGAAATTATTGCTAAAAACTGCTACACCAATTTACCTTAACCATTGCACAATAATCAAGTTTGATATATATACAGAGCCATTCAAGATTTATGGCCACTTTTCGATATTATCAGAGGTACATAAATCATTTTAGCATGGTAAAAACTTCCAAATGTGGTCTTCTTTCAACTGCAGTATATTTCCTTAGCATTCTTTAATAATGGTATACAGAGTAAATAAAAATCCTGGGTGCAAATTTTCACGATTCATTTAAATGGAATGGTATATTATTATGTTTTCAGATTCTTCCCTTTTTGGCCATTTACCTAATATAGGGTTTGTGGGGTCTACAGGTCGTTCAAGATTTATGGCCACTTTCCGTAGATAATAGAGGCACATTTGAATTTGAATTTGAAAATAGATGTAAGTAAAACCACTACTCTACGAATTAAAAAAAAAAACAAGTTTCACTACATTGAACTACTTTAAGAATTTTATGAGGATGATTATCATAGGCGACTAAATTTTTATCACGGGGCACAACAACAAATTCTGAGAGAGCCAAGATTCACTAATTTTGTGTTATTTACTGACAAAGCAACATTCTACAAAATTGGAAATATCAATAGACATAATTTTCATTACGATGCTATTGAAAATCCTCACTATATTCGCACAACTAGTCAAAATAGGTGGTCTTTTAACGTCTGGGGTGGAATCGTTGGAAATTTTGTCATCGGTCCGCATTTTTTTTGAAGAAAGGCTTACTGCACATCTATATCTCTTGTTTTTGAGGGAAAACTTTAGAACAGACTTTAGACTTTCATGCATGTCTTACTGAAGAATTTCGAGAACGCTGGATAGGAAGGGGAGGACCGATTGCGTTGCCGCCTAGATCTCCTTACTTGACAAAAATGGACTTTTTCCCTTGGGGTTTTGTTAAAAATTTAATCTCTCAAATACCTCCGACTACAAAAGAAAGTATGAAGGTAAGAATCCGAAGTGTATTTAATGATATTAATTTTAATACCTTAAGTAATTTTAGCCCATGTTTTCAAAATCGTTCAAATATTTGTGTCGAACAGAATAGTAGTCATTTCGACCATCTAATTAAGTAGTTTTTACTGTTTTATACGCTTTATTACTTAGTATTGTTTTTCATTGTTTTATTTTTTTTTATTTTTACATTCTAATTGCTCTAGGGTGGACAACTTAACAATTAGTTTAAACTATTTGTTAAGATGTCCACTCTAAGTCGTAACTAGTTTAAAAAGTCTCATCAAACCGTTGCATGATCTTTCAAAAGCTCTTCTGCGATACTTTTCGTGATATATTCAAGACTAACAAATAATTGCATTCATTGTGTTTAGATTGACAAACAAAAATCTGTTTTGGCATTTTCGCAAATGAAGCAAATATTTAAAAAAATTACATATCTCAACATGTAGACTAATCGGTCTACATGTTGAGATAACTTACCAAATTTAAAGTTGGATATTTTTATTCAGTTGCGAAAATGCCAAAAAAGATTTTTGTTTGTCAATCGCATTCACACGTAATTTATCTCGATCATTTCGTAATATCCACTAGTTTTTATTACTAGATTATTGTAATACTATCACTTGTATTTGTAAAATTTTTAACTTTTTCGACCCATCCAAAAAATTTTATCTTAAAAAAGACCACTTTGCAATATTTTCCTGTAATATATTGAGTTGTCCACCTCTCATGTTTTCGAAAAGTTGCCACATTAATCTTAAGCGACTCTGTATAGACCTCACAAACCGTATACAAAATCAATAGCTAATAAGGGAGGAATCTGAAAATATAATAATTTACAGGGTATGCTATTTAAATTAATCGATAAAATTTGCATCCAGGATTTTTATTTACTCTGTATACCGTAATCAAAGAATGCTAAAGAACCGCAGTTAAAACAAGACCACATTTGGAAATTTTCACCATGCTAAAATGATTTATGCTAACACATTAAAAAATACAAACTGTCAAAGATACGTCTCATAATATCGAAAACTGGATATAAGCCCTATTTGGGTGAATGGCCAAAAAGGGAGGAATCGGACAATAAAACAATATACAGGGTTTTCCATTTAAAATAATATAAATTTGGTTTGTGGCAAACGTATCCTCAAACCTGCATAATCGAAAATAATTTTAGGTTATTATAGCTCTCAGCAGTCCTTACTACTTTCATACAATTTTGTTCTAATTCTCACAATAACCGAGCTATTGGATTTGAACGCACTGTTGGACCACACTGTATATCATTTAAACACAAAATGCCGTTTTTCTTGGGCACTCCATGAACCTGCAAGTTTTTAATTTAGGCAGATTGTGTAATACATAATACGAGGAAATGGTTTGGACTTTTTAAGAAGAGCCCAGCCAGACGATGCAACTTTATGTTTTTACTCAATATGCCTATGCTTAATGCACTGACTAAGCTCTTCGCGAAATGACGAATTTCTCGATAAGACTAAGATATATCCATATAGTTATTTGGTAGTAAGATAACACACTGTATAAATATCAATATGTGCCTGTTTTCTTTATTACGAGGACAGTTCTGTTAAAAGGGTTTTACCTATTTTTGTACCCAAATAACCAAGACTTAACTTATAGAAGATTATAATTACAATTGATACAATATCTATAAAATTATTGCCAATACAAACTGTTATCTATGTGTGGTACAATTTGTTGCGAGGGATATTTTAAATTTTTTCTTCATATTAATTTTCAATATATTTTCTACTGTTTCTTCATATACACATACCGTTTTTTTTAATTAAGCTTTTATTTGTTGTCAACATTTTATAATTTTGATTATTTTGCATTTCTTTGATTATAAATATATCTAAAAATTTATGTATGTAGTCGACAAAAAAATTATCGATAACTTTTATTATTTTTCTTTTTAAACGTTTCATTAAGCAGCTATTTTGTTTCGCGGCATGGGATAGACCAAATTTTACCAGTTCATCTCTGTTTTACACTGTATTTTTGTGTAAATTTCAACTCCGTTGTATACGTATTTTTTATGTTACTGATACATTTAATTAGGCCGCCATTTTTGTTTACTATCAAGGCTCTACCCCAAAATTTTTCCATTTAATCCCTATATCAAACTTGATTCTGGTGTAATGGTTAACGTAAATTGGAGCGGCAGTTTTTAGTAATAATTTCTTAACATTTTATTAGCTGATATTTTATTTCGCCTTCTTGGAAATGTACCCCACTTTCTGCAAAATTTGAGGAAATTGGATAAGCAGTTTTTTAGTGATTTTCTTTTTTCATTTTAATAGGCCGCCATTTTATTCTGCCATACTAGATTTTTACCAAAATGTTACCATGTTATTCTCATGTGACTCTTAATATTTGACCATCATTTGAAGTCAATTGGAAAGTAGTTTTTAGCTGTAGACTTACAGACAGCTTGACAGACAGACCGACGAAATTGGGAAAAGATGTTTTTCGGTATCTAGGGATCCTGAAACAATACAATTACAATACTTTTGTCTTACCTGTATAAAACATGTTTAATTTTTTTAAAGACGTTTATTTAAAATTAACAATAAAACGGTATAACATGAAATTTAAAATATTAAAAAAAGAAAAAAATCCCTACAGTAAGATTTTTACAAAGATTAATTATCTACCTTACTATTATAATACCTATTATTATAAAATAGAAGAAATACTAGGGAAATTTCCTACATTTTCTTACAAAAAAAATATTAATTACTAAAATACTTATAAACCCCGTTGCACCTAATTAACTTCTTTTTATTTCAGTTTTTTCTGCCTCTGTCACCAGAAATTTTAGTCATATAGGACCTAACCTTGCTTCAATGGTATTTGTGACTGCCTGAATTGGACGACCGGCTGTGAAAAAATTATGTTGTAATTTTGGCCAAGGGAATGTTGGTATGAACATGTGGCATGGAAATGTAATGTGGCGAAAAATTTTAGAACTGAAGGAACTGTCACATTGTTGTTAGTTTCTATATCTTCAACAACTGAATTAAATACATATTGGGCCAAGTCTTTTGTCAATCTAAATGTCTTTTTAAAGAGATCATCCCTTAGATTCTTCCCTCATCCTCCTTCTCTCAGTATTAAAAGATCGAATTTCCAATAGCTGCTCCTCTCTTTGCAAAACAATAATATTATTTATATTCACAGGAAACATCTAAAACTGAAATGTAAGAACTAAGAGAAACTGAAGTAGCTTTTTATATAATTAGCAAGTTATAAAATAAGTGCCTCTTAAACACCCAATGTAAAGCCAATGCCAAGAGCCATTTTGTATAACACATTACTTTACTCATTGTTTCTTAATCTTTATTGACCACAGATTGTCCTTGTATGGAAGGTCAGTCAACTTTACACACCACCACACTATTTGCCAGTAATTTTCAAACCTTCTGATCACAGTCTACTAGACAACACTCTTTTCAAATATTTGATAGACCTTTATCAATTTGTATAAACATATAATAAATAAACAGATTTTTGTTCAGCTACTTTTCTTGTCTATCTTCCCGCAAAGATTTGCTTTGGTTTCTCATAGATTTAGTTTTGTTTGAACTTCTCTTGAAATTTGTGCTAGGGTTTGTAACAATGTACTTGTTTTTTGTCAATACCCGCTAATTGTTTGAAAGTTTTTATTTCAAGTATCTATGCTCTCGCAATTTACTCACATTTCTTGTTTTGATCCAAACCTGTTATTGGAGTCTAAGTTAATAAAATACATCTATTAGTCTTAATTTCGTATCGCATCCAAACATTTATTTGCTTCCTACAATTGGTATGGTCTATTGACATTACACTTGTTTTTGCATATTTTTAGTTTATTATCTCCAATGTATTTACTTATTATTACTTAACAGGCCTCTTCGGCCAAGGTGGCCAAGTCAGTCTTCGGCGGCTTGTCTTTGAACAGTTTCTTTCTCTTACTATGACGTCACATCGGGATTTCCAAGCAGATTTATAATCAATTCCTGTAGGTTGTTTTCCTATTTTCACCAGTTTACAATTTATTATGTATTTAAATTCTGTTCTGCTTATACTCTAAGATCATTTGTCAAATTTCACTAATTCGTGTATTATATATAAGGATTTGAATTATATCACAACTGTTTTTCTAAAGATGTAATTGTTTTAATTCCATAAAAATTTGGCAACCCCGGCGATTGTCAATTTTTCTTTTAACTTTTTATAAAGAGATTCTCTCATTTCTCTGTTTCATCATGTCTCCAAGAACGATAGCTGCTTTTTAAGCAATAAAAAAATGTAATTTGGTGTTCGTCGTTGTTTTGTCCTTGTTACATGTACAAAGTTTTCATTACATTGATTTGATACCATGTATTTTTCTACCTGTTCACTGACGAGTAACTATGTCGTTTCATTCAACCTTTTTCTTTTCTTTTTGGCGTTGCTCACCGCCTTGATATTTGAAGTATTTATCATTCGGCATAATATGTAAAGCGCTCAGCTATAATATTGAAGTTTAATATTATACACCTTTTATTATATATTATAGACCTTTTTGTTTCATTTCTTAATTGTTTGTATACATTTTTATACTAGCATTTTATAGGGTCTGTGTTACTTCAGAACTAAAAAAATTAACTGCTCAAACCATATAGATGCCACACAATTTTTCTTTTTTAAATTTTGTTAGGTTAGGTTAGTTTAGGCCAAAAAAATGCTATTTTAGCGGGTCTATTAGGATTTTTCCTAAAAAAAAGACACATGACCCTTTTTACCCTTTTTCTAAAAAAAAAACGTCTGCCCTAAGAATCGCGAAATTTCTTTGGCACTAAAGTCACACAGCCCATTTTATAATAATTATAATAATAATGTCGCTATAGAATTCCACAGTGCACGAAATCCGCGTCCTGAACTTTTTTGGCTGCCCGTTTCTGAAGGAGCCTTTCTAGATGCCTGAAAATTCCTTTTGTTGGTGATCGGTGACGTCGAAGGGGCCCTCTAGATGACTAGAGTTAAGGCAATGTCTCTGAATAGTTTTGTTGTAAATAACTTGTTTTTCCACATTCCGTGTCGATTTTGTTTTAAGACAGACAATGGTTTGTAGGGTTTTAAAATATAGTTTCAGGATATAGTTTCAAGATAAATAGTTTCAAGGTTATGGTGTAATTTTTGGGGTACATAAACCAAGAATTCTACAATGGTTTTGGAGCTCCTTTCTGTAAGATTACGAGGATTTAATTCTTAATTTTATACTTATAAATTTTACATAAGGTAGCAGAAAGGAACGTAAGTAACCTATTTTTTTTGTAAAATAGCTTTGGTGAAAGCTTTTATGGTTGTATAACTTTTTTCCTTGTCGTCGTAAAAGAAAATTCGTCAATTTCTGACTTCCCTGTGCGCTATTTAATTTAATTTTCATATTTTCATATTTGAGTTATAACATTTCGCCGGATATTTACACTTCACATCTTTGAGATATTTTATATTTTTACATACTATTTCCTTGATGTATTTATTTTTATTTCCTAACATCGCTTAAATTGTAAAATGTAAACTAAATTTCATATTTTATTTTTTTTTATAAAACAATTCTTAAAAAAAAACAAAAGGGATCATTAAAATTTGACAGTCTGCACTTTATACAGTGTTTTATTGAAAGGCGGTTCAAATCTTTAGTTTATAAGTATTTAAATATTATTATAGATTTCTTCCTAACTGAGTCACGTAGGCATACCCAAGAACCTGCAAGCAACATAGCTCTCCGAAAAGAAGACTGGCTGCTCTTCGTTTGTATTGGTAAGTTCATAGGGATGTTACACCATAACTTATTTTGAAAATAAAGCAATTTTGGATTGTGTTTATATTTTTTCGTTTTATTTATTCAAATTACCTTGAGTAATACTTAAACGCACTTGCCTTTCTATATTCACATTAAAATAAACTATGCAATAATTAATACAAATATTTTATTTGACATTTTTTTCACATTGTGGGCTACCGACTACAAAAGTGAAACAGGATAAAATACTATACTGTATTTAAAGAAGGCAATAAATAAAAACTACGGATTTGCCGATTCATTGCGAATAGGCAGATTTGTACGATATCCATAGACACAAGTGACACAAAATAGCTGGGGATTTCCCTGATTAATTGTGGACAGTTGTTGCATATACAAAAGTGACAATATCCTTTAGTCTCACATCTTTGCTTTGCTTATAGGTATAAAATTTTCCATTAATTAAATATCTTTCATTTTATCAGACCTACATAAAAAAATGCGTGATCGTCAGGTTGCGATCCAGGGACGTATACGGCCCCCCTTTTTATCCTGTTGCCCCCCACTGCCCCCCCCCATTAGCCTGTCTAAATAAATTATACGGTACGCTCAAACAAGCACAATATTTTTAACCAAATAAAATACTCAAACCACAACAACACAAAATATCTCTACTAGTCAGAATCCCAAATATATGCTGACTCTTACTTAATTAAAACACAGAAAATATACACAGTAGTAGTCGCTGTAACAATACCGGTCTCTAGTGCTTCATGTGAGCGAACTTTCTCATGTTTGAGAAAAAGAATTGTTTTTTTTTGTATTTTTTAGTTAACGGTTTATATTATTCATGTTTATGATTTATTAGTTTCAGTAATACTTCGACAACTGTACACTGTGTCCCAGATTGCTTGTAATCACAGGGTTTCTCGGTAACCAGCAGAGATAGAACTTTGCGGTTTTCGCGACTCTGTGTCAATTTTTCGAGAAACTTTGAATGCCGCAAACAGAATTGTGCCAGATTGTTTCGTTCCCGAGATACAGAGTGAAATAGAAATTTTGCGCTTTTGGGGGTGGTATCATATTTCGGACACCCTGTCAGATAAAGAAAAGGTAAAAACTGCTATGGATAGATATTTTTACGTAGAGTCCAGTGCTGTAGTCGAAATTATTTTTAGACAAACCGTTTTTGAGATATAGCCCAAACTTAGTATTTTTTAAATGGGACACCCTGTATTTTTTGGTTCCAAAAAATTTGCCTTTTTTTTCTCTTTAAAGTGATGTATCACACTATGCACTTTTGACGTAAACTAAGCCTTATAAACGCAATATTAAAAGAAAAACGTAAGTTGGCCATGGAAATATGGCATGGAAACAAAAATCAAAACTATTTGTTTCTTAAATATATCAAATATTGCCGTGTTTATCCTCTTATCATACGAGTTACCAATAATTCTAACAGGTAAATTAATAGATATTAAGAAGAAATGAATAATTTTGAAAATAGTCATAAGTATGATATGATGGTTTCATTGAATGTCATGAAAACAGTGATCAAGCATCTGATTTATATTTTAACAGGTAAGCACCAAGCGCTTAAATTATTATGAACCTCCTTTCAAATTTTTTTTTCAATTCCACTTTGAGTTATGGACTATTTCCAAAAGCTTTTTTTATATCGTAGATATCCAGAGAGGCCTCAGCCACACAAGGCAATTTTTCGCCGAATTAAATTAAATTTAATTAATGATGGATCATTTTCAAAGCACAGGGCTAAAACAACACAAACGAAATCACGAGAACAATGAGATTGTTGTATTAGCAAGTATTCAGGCCAATCACGCGAATTCATGTAGGCATATTCAGGAAACAGTGGGGGTGTCAAAATCACAAACGCAAAGGGTATTAAGAAAACATAAATATAAGCCTTATAAAGTAAATGTAGTACAACAATTGCATCCTGGAGATGCAGAAAGGCGTCTAAATTTTTGTAACTGGTATCTTCAAAAAACCCAAAATGACCCTGACTTCGGTTGCAAGGTTATATGGTCCGACGAAGCCTATATAAGTTGAAGTGGTATTTTTAACAGGCATAATAATAGGCACTGGTATACGGAAAACCAATTTTTAACAAGAGAACGTCAGCAGCAAGGAAGGTTTGGGTTTAGCGTCGCTTGCTTTATATTGGGAACAAAGATTACATTCCATATTTACAATAATAATTTAACAGCAGATAGATATCTAGTAATTTTAAATCAGATACTACCGGATTTATTGGATAACTTGCCGCTAGCAAATCTATCCAATATTTACTTTCAGCAGGACGGTGCTCCTGCCCACAATGCGCAAATTATAAGGCCATTTCTATTTGAAAATTTTCACGATCGCTGGATTGGTACAAATGAACCAGTAAGGTGGCCTGCTAGGTCGCCAGACCTCTCAATATTAGATTTTTTCGTTTGGTCTTACTTAAAAAACAAAATTTACCTGAATCCAGTCAATACGATGGAGCAACCATTCAGGCATTTAGATCATTGGAAGATAGACCTATAATAATGATGAATGCTCTAAGAAGAATTCGCACTGTATGCCAATTATGTGTTCGTGAGGGGGGCGGCCATTTTGAACAGTTTTTCTAGTTATGTAGAATTTGTTTAGTATTGTGATTAAGTTTATCAAGATTATTAAATTTATTTATTTCATTATAAAAAAATGGTTATTAATTTTTTATGTTGTTTAATTTTGCTTCTGGACACTTTTAATATCTACCCATATTTCCATGGCCAACTTACGTTTTTCTTTTAATATAGCGTTTATAAGGTTTAGTTTACGTCAAAAGTGCATAGTGTGATACAACACTGGATTCTACGTAAAAATATCTATCTATAGCAGTTTTTACCTTTTCTCTATATGATAGGGTGTCCGAAATATGATACCACCCCCAAAAGCGCAAAATCTCTATTTCACCCTGTGTCTCGGGAACGAAACGATGTGGCACAATTCTGTTTACGGCATTCAAAGTTTCTCGAAAAAGTGACACAGGGTCGCGAAAACCGCAATATATATCTGCTGGTTTCCGAGAAACCCTGTGATTACAAGCAATCTGGGACACAGTGTACATTAACTAAAGGTGAAACATGTTTCTCAGATGGGTTTAATTAAGTTCCTTTGTAAAAAATTTGTTATTTAATTCAAAAACCTAAAATAAATGCAGAAAATTCGTTTTAATTTTTTTACTGGCACATATTATTTGTCACAGTATCCATCATTAATGGAAAAAAAATCTTTAGTAGGAAAGTATGCTACTTTGACACACCAATGACAGACCCTGTATATAGGCTCCTCTAGTACTATTTGTGCCCCCAAATGCCCCCCCCAAATGAAATTTCTGTCTACGTCCCTGTTGCGATCGTACATCGTCCGGAGATCCAAAAAAATCGTATAAATACCATTTCAAACGTACAGTTGGCAACGCTGCCCTGAGCAACGGTTATTTCATTTCATATTATCCTAATTTTAGGAAGAGCATGGCAGCAACGCTTGGTGATAGGGCACAGGAGAGTGATGAGCGGATGATTTAAAGCTTATTAAAGAGATTATATTAACAACACAGTATATTTTTTGATTTCATCACATTTTTTTTTCAATTATCTTACTTGCAAGATTTAAGGGAATGTTTGTGTAAAGCGATATGACATCCAAAGATACCAACATGTAGTTATTAGGCAGTTTGATGTTTTTAATTTTATTTTTAAAATCAAAGGAGTCCTTAATATAATATTCGTTTTTATTGATAACATTTGATAGAATATTTTTTAGGAATTTTGAGAGCTCGCTTAGCGGGGATTGAACACACAACACTATAGGCCTTCTTTATGAAGCTTTGGCAATCCGTATATGTTAGGAGGCACGGCATTATTTATTTTTAGTTTTTTAGCAGTGTCAGGCGATATATATCCTTTTTTATCCCATTTATTAACTAATTCGTTGTTTAGTTTCTGTAATCGAGAAGTTAAAGCAATTTTTATTTGTTTATAAGTGGTGTTATTCATTTTGTTATTATATTCTTGCGCTTCCATTATAACTGTTTTATTAGATTTATCAGTTTTAATTTCATTAAATTTGGATTTTGCTTAAGAAAGGTTTGAGTTTTTTTTATTTTTTGATTTAGGCTTTTATTGCTTTTTTCTGAAAGATTGGGATGGATTGATGGTTGTGCCATGGGTTTGAGTATCTCAAGTGCAATAGCCCAACTAGTTTTGGAAGACCTTAAGAAACTATAATTCCCCAATTAAAATTTGAAATGCCATTTTTTTATCGCTACGTTGATGATTGTATTTGTGCAGTCCCTCAAAATGAAGCTGAGTATATATTAAACACCTTTAATAATTATCACGTAAAACTCCAATTTATCATCGAAATCGAACAAAAAAATTAAATAAACTTCTTAGATGTCACTTTACACAGAAATAATACAATCAGAACAGAATTGTACACTAAAAAAACCTGGTCATCAAGGTACACAAATTATAAATCTCAGCATCCCCCATTCCCAAATCTGATGCCATTGCTTTAGCTGATAGAGCAATTCAACTCTCAGATGTTGGATATAGAGAAAATTCGATAAATCAAGCCAAACATGTGGTCCTAGAAAATAGTTATCCTGAACATTTAATTAAAAAAAAATTTAGGCAGAGAATACATACATTTTATAATAAAACGAATATAATTTCCAAAAAAAATATTAAAAGTAATTTTTTAACATTACCATATGTACAATGTTGTCCGAACAGATGAAGCATTTATTTGCCAAATATAACATAAATGTGGCCCATAAAGGTTTTAATCTACTTAATCAAATTTTTAGCGTTCTAAAAAGCAAAACACACAATTTAAAAAGGAGCTACGTTGTGTATGAGATCCCATGTAGTGACTGCTCTAAAGTTTACATTGGCCGAACTACTCAGTATTTAAAATCAAGGCTAAATTCACATAAATACGACAAGGGAAACCCACAGCGCTCACTAAACACGAAAATCAAACCAACCATAAATTGAATTATTCCAAGGTAAGAATTTTAAGAACGGAATCAGTTAGTCTGCAATAGAAGTTCCGTGTATGTATTTGTTTGACAAAATGACAATGTGTTATGTGTATTTTGTTTTGCTTAAATGTCAATTGGTGTTATTGATCTTTTGATTTACGTCTCATGGTAAGATAATTTTTGATTTTTTAAAATCTTAGATTGTTTATTTTTTGCAATATGTTTAAGGAAAAATAAAATAAAAACATTTTTGAAAAAGACATGGAAGAACCTGTCGAAACGTCAAACGGAATTAAATATGACAAATAAATTAAAAAATCGTTTTAATTTTATGAACCCTCATCCCAAGAAAAGAAGTATCTAATTACAATATATGTTTGAAGGTTCAAGAAAAATATTTGCGAAATAACTATATATATGTATATATATATATATATATATATATATATATATATATATATATATATATATACATATACATATTGTAACGTTACACTTTTACGGTAACAAAATAAGATAAATTTATAAGTCTAATTATAATCTTGCTATATTCATATTTTGTCATTTACGTCATGGACTAAATTTTGGGAGTTACCTAGATTGTTTGATTTCAAATATTATTTTACGATTATAAGGGGGAAAGAGACAAAATATAGGAACATTAAGATTAAGTTTTGCGTAGAGAACTCACAACGTGTTAGTTTTTTTAGCCAAATTCCTACTTTTTTTTAAACATTTTTTCTTTGATAAACCTCTTGGCTAAAATCGTTTTGGAACGAGTTCATTCTATTTAGTTTTGACTGTGGCTTGAACAGTGATCGAATAACAGCAGGTAATTAACAATTTTAATTTATTTTGGCAAGATTTATTTATTTTAATTTAACCACGGATGTTTTCTCTTTTTACAGCTCAGCGGTCATTTTACCACCTTGCATTTTACCACTTTGCATTTTATCACCATTACATTTTCATTGAAATGTGTCACTTTCGTAGTAGTTTTGAACCCAATAGTTTTCACATTAAGAACTTTTGGGTGAAGCCAAAATAAAAAACAAAACCTTTTTGTTACCGCAAGGGTTGTGGTTCCGACAGGACCCGTTTAAAATGTTTTTGAAAACTGAAGTAGTATTCTACTTATCGAACGTTGGCACAAACAAGATCCACTTTTACCGAAGAGATTTTGAAGTATTTGGCCTCTAGTATGCATCCCAACAACCAGGCCCAAGTTTGAGTTATCACCTCCTGCTTGGTGAGATTTTTAACTTAAATTTATAAATTCGTCATACCTTTTATTTTTAAGTTTCATTTTCGAATTCTTATACTTATTTCTATCTATAAATATAATTTATATCACATTCTTGCATTTTCTTTAAACACTGGTAAATATTCACAAGTATAATCTGAAATAAAGGGAAGATTCTCTTTTTTTACGTGTGTTGGCGCCCTTCCATTTTATATATATTTTTGGACTTTCCTTCTTTATACACTAAATAAAACGGATTAAAAAGTTTTGAACTCTCCCAAACGCCAAACCACCGTACAAGCTAGCCTACGGGTCGTAACTTTTAAAATTGCAGTTACGTAACAAATCTTTATAACGTGACTTATAACACCGGAATTTACGTTATACAGAATTGGCGCCCAACGTGGGGCTTTAAATTTTCTCTAAAAATTATTTTTCAATAATCTTCAATTTGCTGAAACAAACAGTGGTACAATAAAAGGTATTTTATTTCCAGGTTTATATATTGCATTCTTATAGTTTATTCTACCATTATTGGTTTATTATAAATTTAAACAGCTTGTTTAAATTACACTGCAATAGGGGTTATCTTTGTATGATTTGATTTTGCCAATATTTCGTGTGATTTTGTAGTAGAACTTTTCTCTGCCTACCACGTTTTTAGCCTAAAAGGTTTTTTTTAAGGTTTAAGGGTAAATTTTGAAATTAACTTTTTAGTATTTTTCATTCAGCACCTCGAGTTATAAAAAAAATATTTTTCTAATTTATTAATTTTTTCTGTTAAATTTTGAATTTAACAATGGAAGGTGGTACAGTTGAGGCTAAGCATTTAACAGAAAAGGGAATAGATTATCTCTTGTCCTTATTTGATATTAGCTCAAAAAGAAAATCTTTAAATACGAAACGTAGTATTATTGGGAATTTAATAGAACAGGGCAGATCAAGAACAAGCAAGATCCAAATTTTAACCAAGATCAAGAAATAAATGTAATTTCTGATACCTTAGTAGAGCTCGAAAGTTTAATTCTTGATTTTGATGGCCCATCGAGTGATTCAATGTTTAAAATAATAATTTCTAGACTAATCGTTCTTAGCCAAAGAGTTAGTCGTTTCAAAATACCTGATGTACAGGATGATCTACAAAATTTTACAAAAAGTTCAGTTTTTAAAAAAGAAACTTATGTTACTTGTTTTGATTTATATACCCGTTTGAAACAAAAGGTCAAGAGAGGAGAGAGGTGATCGATTTTCTTTTATTCCTATTTCGCATAGTTTTACTCAACCTACCACCAGTTCAGTCAGTACTTCAGTAAAATCAGTTCCAATATAAAAATGGGGTGTAATTTTTAACGGATCAGGTAGTGTTAAAGCCTTTTTGGAAAGAGTATCTGAGTTAACAATAGCACGAAATGTTGACGAAGTTGAACTATTTAAGAGTAGCTTAGATTTGTTTCAAGGTACTGCACTGACATGGTTTCGAGCTAATAGAGACAGTTTTACTAGTTGGTCTGATATAACAGAGGCTCTTAGTAGCGATTTTTTACTTCCATGCTATGAGGAGCCTCTTTTAGACCAAATTAAATCTAGATGCCAAGGCAAAAATGAGAGCGTTATTTATTATATTTATGTTTCTACAATGTTAAATTTATTTTCTCGCTTAAGCTACCCTTTTCCAGAGGAAGAAAAACTAAAAATAATTAGGAGAAATCTATTACCTAACTATCTAAATTATTTAGTTTTACAGGAAATTAGTGATATTCCTGAATTATTAAATTACTGTAAGAAAATTGATGAAGCCACTTATTTTAAAACTAAATATAATCCTCCTTCAGCTAATTGTCTTGAATCTGATCTCGCATACGTGGAGAGTCAGATTAATACTTCTCATGATATAAATGTCTTTAACAATCAAGTTTGGAACGAATCCCTTAAAAATTACAGTGTTACCTGTTGGAACTGTAATAAACACGGTCATACCTAAACTACTTGCAGGTTGCCACGTAAAAAATTCTGTTTTAAGTGTGGCAAACCAAATTTTGTCGTTAAAACTTGCCCTAAATATAACCCAAAAAACTAATTAGTAACTTTGGTTATGTCCGAAACCAAACTAAGACAAAAATGTAGGCCGAACTGTTTATAACTCGGGTTATGTCAAAAACGCCCATAATCATTCTAAAGTAAGCTTTTCTTGCAGCCCTAAAACTAATTTAAAAGATTGTAGAAGTTTTTGTAAATATGCCTATTGATAAAAGACCTTACATATCTGTTAGTTTATATGATGAAAATATTGTTTCATTATTAGATAGTGGTGCAACACATTCTTGTATTGGCAGCCTTGGTATGAATTTAAGTAAAAAATACAATCTTCTAGTGTCAGATACAAATAAAAGGTCAGCAACCGTTGCTGACGGTAATAAACAAACTATTTCTGGGGTGTGTCAATTGCCTTTATCTTTGAATAATCAATGCAGACTGGTAGATGTTTTAGTAGTCCCTTCTTTAAAGTGTAATTTAATACTTGGGGTTGATTTTTGTAAGATATTTGGATTAAAAATAAATTTTTGTGATAATACTTGGGACATTACATCAGATTACGATGACCTTTTTGTAAACATTGTATCAGCTAATGATGACCTTAACACCCATACGATGCCAGGTTTAAAAACTTTATCTCCTGAGCAAAGATCTAAAGCTGAGAATATCATTCACATGTTTGGTAACATCTCTTCTGAAGGAAGACTAGGTTTAACAAATAAAATTATTGCAGATATGGATACCGGAGATGCACCACCTTTTACAAAAAGACAATTTCCTATGTCTCCATATCAATTAGAAATCATTAATAAAGAACTTGATAATATGTTAGAGATGGGAGTTGTAGAACCAAGTTATAGTCCATATAATGCTACAGTTTTTCTTGTCAAGAAAGGCAATGGGGAAGTAAGATTTGTATATGATGCTAAGGAACTAAATAAAGTTTTGAAGAGGGGTTGTTATGTATTACCAAGGGTAGATGATATTTTATGTTGCTAAGGAATGCTAAATATCTATCTAGTATTGATCTCCGACACAGTTTTTGGCAAATACTTCTTTCTAAAAGAAGTAAAGAAAAAACAGTTTTTTTCAATACCCGGAAGGGTTTTATTTCATTTTAAAACGTTACCTCTTGGCATATGAAATGCTGCTCAAATACAGCAAATATTAATGGATAGGATTTTGGGGCCTGAATTATCTCCTTATGTATTCTGTTACCTGGATGACACAATAATCAAAGGAAAGTCATTTGAACATCATATTTCTCTTTTGAAGGAAGTTTATAAACGTTTTTCAGAAGCCAATTTAACAATTAATCTTAAAAAATGTAAATTCTTTCGTGATTCTCTATCTTATCTAGGATACGTTGTCGACGGTTCGGGACTTAGAACATCACCTGAAAAGATTCAAGCTATAGTTAGTTATAAAAGACCTGAAATAACGACAGAAATTAAAAGTTTCCTAGGCATGTGCTCATGGTACAAGCGTTTTATTGAACATTTTAGTAACTTAGCAGCACCTTTAAACGATTTACTTAAAGGAAAAGGTAAAAAACAAAAAATTATGTGGACTCCACAAGCTGAAGAAGCTTCTAGAAAAATAAAACAGAGAATGATTTCTGCACCAGTGTTAGCATCACCTGATTTCTCTGTCCCCTTTTTAATTCAATGTGACGCTAGTGATTATGGGATTGGTGCTATTTTAATGCAAAAGATAATAAAGATGTTATAATTTCTGATGCAAGTGGTTGTTAAATAAAATCAGAAAGAAACCTTTCAGTTACTATAAAAGAGTTCTGGCACTTGCTGATATTCGCCTGTTAGTTTGTCCCACGTACATATTTTCACAGTTCCGGCACGGAATGCTGTATACTCTGTGGTTTTCCAGTTTAATTTTATCTTTTGGGTTTCCGGGTAGTTTACTTATAGTTGTTTGTGGCTTGTGTATTGTTTCTGGATATTAGGGTAATTGCCACAGCCTAAATTTGTGCTGGGTGATGATGTGATCTTGCATTTAAATATCTGTCTGTATGTGTTGGTTTTCTGTACACGGTGTATTCGAAATGTCCGTTATGCAAATTTGTGACCAAAACATCTAAAAATGGTAGTTTGTTGTTTTCCTCTAACTCTAGAGTAAATTGTATTCTGGGGTGGATTGTATTTACGTGAGTTAGAAATTTTTCGAGCTCTGCATGTCCATGTTGCTATACAATAAATATATCATCCACATAACGAATCCATAATTTGGGCTTTAAACTTGCTTTCTCAAGAGCTTCTTTCTCGAATATCATAGGCTTGCAATGGTATCGTCTTTTTCAAGAACGATGTCTCGTATAATTCGAATGAAATGCTCCGAGTTTTTTACGAGTGAATCAGCTTTTTCTACAGCTGGTTGCATAATTTCAGAGAGATATTTGCTAAACCATAGAGTTTAGGACATCTGCTCGACTTTTCCCGTGGTATGATTTTTTGTTGAATTTCGGGGTTTATTGGTTAATTTTTTATTTTATTTTTAGTTGTTTTTCATCATTCACACTTCATTGTGGAATCGCATAGAAACTTTGGCTTTTTGGCGAACAGAATCAAATAAGAATATTAAAACTGATAAACGTTCGAAAGAATATGACAATCTTATAAGCCTGTTCCCAGGTACCCGACAACGTACCTGGAAAAAACAACTAAAAACAAAATAAAAAATTCACCAATAAACCCCGAAATTCAATAAAAAATCATATCACGGGAAAATTCGAGCAAATGTCTAAAGTTGTGGTTGTTTTAATTCCATATAAATTTGGCAAACCCGGCGGCTGTCAATTTTTCTTTTGATTTTTGTTAAAGAGATTCTCTCATTTCTCTGTTTCATCATGTCTCGAAGAACGATGGCTGCTTTTTAAGCCATAAATCTACACAAAAATTTTTAAAAATGTAATTTGGAGTTCGTTGTTGTTTTGTCCTTGTTACATGTAAAAAGTTTTTATTACATTGATTTGATACCATGTATTTTTCTACCTGTTCGCTAACGAGTAACTATGTCGTTTGATTCAACTTTTTTTCCTTTTTGGCGTTGCTCACCGCCTTGATATTTCAAGTATTTATCATTCGGCATAATATGTAGGTAGTATTGATGATGACTAGTTAGTCGAAAGCGCTAAGCTATGATTTTGGAGTTTGAATATTATACACGTTATACAGACCTTTTTGTTCACATAAATATATATATATATATATATATATATATATATATATATATATATATATATATATATATATATATATATATAAATAAATATATATATATATATTTATATATATATATAGATTTATTTTTACGCATATTTAGAAATTATTTTAAACTATACAGGGTCACTCAAAAAAGTTGTACACCTCTCATCTTTGATTTTTTCAATACAACGCCTTATTTTTTTCTGCTGATTTGAATTCTCTATGAAATTCTAGACATTTTTGGTATAACATAACCTATACTGAAAATCAACAGTTATCGAAATATGTTTATCTAAATAAAACATAAAACACATATCAGGTAATTAAATAAAAAAACTACTTTATTCTACTAGACATTTTTGGTATAACATAACCTATACTGAAAATCAACAGTTATCGAAATATGTTTATCTAAATAAAACATAAAACACATATCAGGAAATTAAATAAGAAAACTACTTTATTAAATTTTGAAAATGTCCACCATTTACAGCTCTACAATGCCCTAGACGATGGAAAAACTCTTGGTTGCACATTAGTAACTGTATCACATTGAATATTTCTTATAACAGTTCGAATACGATCCTTAAAAATTTCAATGCTTATTTTTATACACTTCGTTTTTCACATACCCCCAAAGAAAAAAGTCTAACGGGCTTAAGTCCGGCGATCTTGCCGGCCACTCTATTGTCCCACGTCGGCCAATCCATCGTCTCGGAAAGGTTTCATTTAAGTATCTCCTGACATCAGCTGCAAAATGGGGTTGTGCCCCATCCTGTTGATACCATAACAGTTCACTGGGAAGATCCGGATCGTTTACATTAGGATGTAGATGTAGATAAGAATATTTCGATAACTGTTGATTTTCAGTATAGGTTATGTTATACCAAAAATGTCTAGAATTTCATAGAGAATTCAAATCAGCAGAAAAAAATAAGGCGTTGTATTGAAAAAATCAAAGATGACAGTTGTACAACTTTTGTGAGGGACCCTGTATAGTTTAAAATAATTTCTAAATATGCGTAAAAATAAATCTAAATCGACGGGTTCGAGCGTTTTTCTATTACCTTTTTAATTTCCAAAATAATGAATTTATTCCTTAATTTATCCTAACCCTGTATATACATTATATATATATATATATATATATATATATATATATATATATATATATATATATATATATATATATATATATATATATATGCAAATCGAACAAGCTTTATCTTAAATCTTATAATTTGTATCCTACCTTGAAAATCCTATGTTGTTTGCTTTGTTTTTTTTTTGCTCAATTTGATTCAGAACTTCTGAGAAAATATATTATTAGCTATATTTTTTTGTTATTAATGTATATCAAATTGATGTGTTATTATTTTCTATGCTGTGTTAAATAAAACGAAAAGTTTAAATTTGTTCAATTTACCCCTAACTTGCGGCAGTATTCTTCTAACCATTGTCGATTTTTTGGTTTTACTTCCCTCCTAAAGGAAAGTATTGTAATCGTGAAAAAATCACCCTCCGAGATTTTTTCAAATATTTACGCTTCAGGGTCCTTAGATAGCGAAAAACGTGTTTTCTTAAGTCCGTTGGTCTGTCTGTCGGTTGCATTCTCAGGCCACAGATTTTGTATCCTGCATGAAACCCATATTATCCAGTCTTTACCTACTGCGTTGTTTCGCAGATATTCCCCTGATATTAAGTTTCTAAATGGTTTTTGCTCGCGATCTTCTTGTTGTTAATGTGGAGTATTATTAGAGTTAGGAAATATCTGCAGACCAACGGAATAGGTAAAGACTGATAATATGGGTTTCATGTAGGATATTAAATCTATGTGTCCTGATGATGCAACAATAAAGTTGCGAACGTCGATATTTTAAATAAGGGCTTTTGCTTTTTTACTGGATCCTAACCCCAAATCACTTTAATATAACAACAAGAGGATCGTTAAGAAAACAGTTGAGATGGCGAAATAAAATGGCTGCCAAAAGTTAAGTCTGGCATAGGTAGAAAGGATATGGTAAAATACTGGTAGGAATCCAATATGATGGAACAAATAAAAATGAAAAGAAAGTATATATAACATATATATACTGTGACTATGTACTGAACTAAATTGGGTCAGACCTCACTATTCCTAGCAAATGGAAAAAAATCATAACGAGGGAAGTTCCGGGTAAAGAAATTTATCGATTTTTTTTATTCTAATACATCTTCTTGAGCTTCCCAGCCATTTTTTAAGTAGCATAGCCCAAAATTTTTTTAATAAAACGCGCCTTAGGTAAGTTTGCATAATTTCTATGATTAACCGATCTGTCGTTCATTTTGCATAATAAGATGAAAAAGCCAGAAGATAATAAATATAAATCTTGTTTTTAGGGTTAAAGCAATTTTTATAAGGTAACTACGTCTAATATTAATATTTAGGCTTTGTAAGTTTTTCAGATACATACAATATTTTGTTCTAATGCAGTTTTTTAGTTTAAGAAATTATGGCTAATGAAATATTCTGACTAAACATTTAAACCTTTCATTTTGGTATCAGTCGAATTAACGTAAAAAATTAACGAAAATGACTTTTTTTTTTAAAATTGATAAGCAATAAAAGGTTTTTCTTGTTGAAACTGGTTAGACATAATATCTCGCGAATTTTATAAAATCTTATTTGGCTATGAAATAAATAAATTTAATCTCTTCGAAATTTAAATCCTTTAATTTCGATGAAGCTGTAAATTCTCAAATAATTTTTTTTCTACAATAAAAAATAATATCCATTTTTAAACTCAAATTTTTTTTTTTCAAACGACAATTGATTCTTATGCATGTTATAAACAACTTTATCCATCGATAACCTGCGCCCAACTTAGTAGAATGTGAAAGAGTATTCTCAGAACTGAAAATGATTGAAGCAAGATTATGGCGGTGTATATCTGACGAACTTTCAATTATCAAGTCAAGTATAGGTATAGTACAAATAAGGTTTTGGGTAATTATTGACTGAAAAGGATATCTTATTATCGCAAGCATTTTAGAACCAGAAAATGCTCTTTTTTGTTGTAAAATATCAGAGCAAGGTTATATGGCTGAAACAAAATAAAGCAGGTTAATGTTACAGGTTGAAAAGCTGGAAAAGAAAAAAAATACTGAATGGATTGGCGACATAGTTACAGAAAACGAAGAAGGCAAACGACACAGGGGAGCTTTACCGACGCGTAACACGGTAGCGACAAGCACAGCAAGCGGAAACCGAAACAGACATCCTAGAATAGAGATAAATGGCATCGCTGCGTAAAATATGCTTAGGCAGGGAAACATAAAAATAGGTTGGATCAGGTGCCAGGTTAACGAAAGGGTTACCCCAGAAAAGTCCCAGAGATGCCAAGGATATGGAAACTGTCAAGGCCCAAGAAGAGAAGAAGGATGTCTAAGGTGTGCACAGGGGGAATGCAATAATAATACTTTTTGTCCCTCCTGTCTCGAGGGGGGACCTAGAGTCGATAGCATGAGTTGCCCAACCTTCAGAAAGCTGGTAGAACAAACAAGAAAGAGGGGATATCATAGCAAGCAGTAATCACCATAAACTTTACAGATTTTAAGATGCACTGCTGCTACAGCTCCCCAAACTTAAAACTTTTAAAAGATAAATTGACGATATCATAAACAGATGCAGAAATCTGCAAGGAGAAAGCATTGTTGCAGGCGACTTGAGCGTCAAGTCCCCACAATGCGGATCCTAGAGTACGGTCGTTAGAGGAGAATATCTCACACAATGGACCTCTGAACTGGACATGATAATACATAATACCGGCGGGATACCTACATTCGTGAGGGGAAACACAGAGCCATATATAGAGATCACCTGCTTCACACAAAGAATAGCAAGATATATTACGGGATGGAATTAGGTACTGGGCACTCTCAATGTACTAATGAGCAAGCAGACCATTCCAGAAACCTGGAAGAAAGCTAAATTGGTATTAATATCAAAGCGACCAAGTTTAGACCTATCTGCCTTCTTCTCACCATAAGTAAGCTGTATGAGAAAACGATCAAGAAAAGACTGAACAATGATCTTGATAATAAAGAGGGACTATCAGAAAGCCAGTATGCCGCATCACCTAGGGATTTTATGAGCATATGATACTAGTCATACCCAAGCTACTGTCCCAATAAGATAATCAGATTCAGGGGATAACGGTGTAAAATAGGATATTATATTACTAAAAAATTCATCTCGTGAACAAACAGTTAGACCACCTACGGATTTTACCAGCATGTATTACTAGATATATTCGAGCTACCGTTCTAATCAAATAACCAGATTCAGAGGATAACGGTGTAAAATAGTTCTTTATGTTATTAAAAAATTCGGATCACTGAAACCAAAAGCTGCATCACCTACGGACTTTACAAGTACATGACACTAGTAATGATTAAGCTACAGTTTTAATATGATAAGCAGATTCAGCGTATAACGGTGTAAAATACAACTTAATATTATTAAAAATTGCATATCTCGTGAACAAACAGTTGCATCACCTACGGATTTTACCAGCATATAATACTGATCATACCCAAGCTACAGTCCTAATAAGAAAACCAGATTTAGGGAATAACGATGTAACGTTTTATTATTAAAAAAAATCATATCTCCTGAACAAAGGGATGGATTTTATAAGCTTATGTTACTAGTTTTGTTTAAGCAACAGTCCTAATATGAAAATCAGTCTCAGGGGATAGCGGTGTAAAATAGTACTTTATTTTATTAAAAAATTCATCTCTCGAACGAAGAGCTGCATCACCCACGGATTTTCCAAGCATATGACACTAGTCATTTTCACACTACTGTTCTATTATGATTAACAGATTCGGGGGATAACGGTGTAAAATATGAGTTTATATTATTAAAAATATCATATCCCGTGAACAGAGAGATGCACCACCTGTTTAAGCTACAGTTCTAATATGATAAGCAGTATCAGGGGATAGCGGTGTAAAATAGTATTTTATATTATCAAAAAAAAATCAAATCTCTGAAACTAAGCATCACCTACGGATTTTACAAGTTTATAATACTAGCCATATCCAAGGTACACTCCTAATTATATAATCAGATTCAGCGGATTACGGTGAAAAATAGTATTTTATATTACTAAAAAATTCATATCTTGTGAGCAAACAGCTGCATCACCTAGGGATTTTACAAGGATATAACACTAGTCATTTTTAGGCAACAGTTCTACTATGATAAACAGATTCAGGGGATATGGGTATTAAAAAATACTTTATATTATTAAAAAATGCATATCCCTAGAACAAAGGGATGCTTCACCTACGGACTTTACGAGCATATGATTATAATCATATTTAAGCTACAATTCCAATATGATAAGCAGATTCGGGGTATAACGGTGTAAAATAGAACTTTATAATATTAAAAAATTCATATCACTGAAACCAAAAGCTGCATCACCTACGGATTTCATAGGCATATGACAACAGTCATTTTTAAGCTACAGGTATAATATGATAAACAGATCAGGGAACAACGGTGTAAAATTTTACTTTATATAATTAAAAAATACATATCTCTGGAACTAAGTGCTGCGTCACCTACGGACTTTAGAAGCATATCATACTAGTAATGTTTAAGCTACAATAAAATTCTAATATGATAAGCAGATTCAGGGGATAATGAGCGAGGGATTTTACAAGCTAATGATACTATTTAATCAATAGTAAAAGTTATGGTACGAGCGGGGATCGAACCCACACCTCTGGTTAAAAAACAAATTGATAAAATACTTCTATTCTATTGACTTATACGGTTGTAAGGTGAAAGTTATAAATTTGCTAATATGGACGGTACTTAATAACAATTTCAGATTTGACGCCCATATTTTGACATATTTTTTTTACATTACAAACAAAAAATGTTTCCAATGTTTTCTACTTTATACACTAGACGGTTAAGTATCTACTAGCAGCCTCTGCATTTTTTCTGCCAAACACAAGACATATTATATATTAAATTTATTGTAAATTTTAATATTTGTTGCATTTTTAAATTAACATAGGTATTGAATTGTGTTAAGAAATTTTCTGTCCCACTTACATGAATAAAAATGATATTTTTTAATGTAATATATTTTATGTTACTTAACAAATTTTCATAAGCATTACTTTTCATATTATTGACTACTAACATATTTATACATGTACCTACTTTATAGATTTATGCAAGGCACCTTTTTCAGTTTAATTTTACTTAATGCTTAGGTGTAAGTAACAAATTGAAATAGTCAATTAGTTAATTATGCTTCATATAAAATGTAAGTATTAATATTAAAATGCTTTAATACAAACCGTTTAAGAATTTGTTGAGCTTTTTTGAGCCCTTGTTACGTTACAAATTGCAAAATGAATAAAACCTCCATTTTAACTTTTTTCTTTTGGTTTTAATTTATAAATGTATTAAAGCATACATGAGTAGTAAAAGTATACGGATGGTGCTACACCCCCTCCACTCGTCCTTGATTTAAGCCCCGCCCCCTGATCTTGAGAGCGCACGTATGTCATATGATTCAAAAGCAATTTAGATAAAACAAGGTCAGACTGTTTCATTTATTTTTATTATGTAACTTGAGTTTTTGTGGCCTAAACAATAAACTAAAGTATTATAGCAAAGCAAGTGTGTTTTTCTTGGGTTTTCAGAATTAAATATGTACAGATATTTATTGTCGATTTTCGTGTAATAGTCCGAGTGAATATTGTTCAAATTTTAAGATTATAGTAAAATTCATTATTTACTTAAGTAGGTAGAAAGGTAGATTAGTGTTAAGTATTAAGGGTGTCCTTCATTTGTTTTATAAAGGGCTGTAAATTTGTAACTAACGGTATATTTAATATTTTCATTTGGAAAATATGGAAGTGCTTAAGAAAACTCGTACTAAAGCTAAAAGTGTCATAACTAGGTTAGAAACTTTTGTTAATACTAGTGGAAATGACATTAATGTAAATATGAATGAATTTTCTATAAGGGACAATGGCAACATAAGGCTTTTGATAATTATTGTAAAATTCAAACGCAAATAGAGGTATTGGATGAGGCTGAAGAGGTCCATATAGTTAGTGTAGAGAGTCAATATTTTAGAATTTCGGCTAGAATTCAAACAATTATACAAACGCGTTTAAATATGGCTAATATGAATAACCCTTTTGGAAACCCACAGCAACCTTCTACACAAATACAAAGTGATCCGATAAGTAGAGTAAAATTGCCAAATTTAAATACTCATTCTCGGGGTAAATATGAGGACTGGATGTCATTTATTGATTTATTTATGGCTCTGATTGATGACAACAATTTGTCATTGACGCATGATCTCATGGGGTATTTCCACTGCATTAGATCTATTAAAAAAAAGGTATGACAATAATCTTGTCATTGTAAATACGCACATTAAGGGTTTTTTGGACACTCCTCTCATAACAAACGGCGATGGGGCTCAACTTAGAGCATTTTTAACAAACATAAGGCAACATTTGAATTTACTAAGGGCATTAAAATTACCGCTCGATAGCTGGGATATTTTACTTGAATATTTATTCTCACAAAAACTTGATTTTTAATCACACAGAACTTATGAGCTTGAAAAAGATATTACAGCTTTGCCAACTTTAGCTAAATTTCTGGAATTTCTAGAAAAACAGTGCTGTGCGTTCAAAAATATGTCCGAAAATAACAGGAGTTTTAATCCTAAATAATTGAAATCTGCTTTATTAACAACTCAAGAGGATACAAAGGGTGATTTAAAAAACGAAATTCAAAAAACCTGTTTATTTTGTAATAGAGAGGGCCATATGATAAATAAATGTTTTAAATTTAAGGGTTATTTTTTAAGAGATAAACGAAAATTTGTCCTACAAAATAAGTTGTGTTACAACTGCTTGGGTTCGAAACATACAGTTTCACAGTGTCAATCAAATAGATGTAAGGTTTGTAATAGCAAACACTATTCGTTACTCCACAGCGAGGAAAAATATGTAAATGAAAATTCATTTACAGGAAACCAATGGGAGTCTACAAACCCTTTTATAAATAACACGGTCTTAAGTAGTTTAAATGTGTCGCTATTTTGTCAAAATACAAGCGTATGTTAATGAAATTCTACTAAGGTTTTTGCAGGAAATTCGTTGGGTCAAGCAGAAAAAAGGTTTCATTTTCTAGAAAAAAGGTTTCAGCATAATAAGCAGTTGCTCATGGAGTATAAAAAAATCATTAACGAATACATTTCGTTAGGTGATGTTAAAGTGGTACCTTTTGATTTCAAAAATTTTGTGTTTGATAACACGAATACTCATGTGTTTTTTGCCTTACCATTGCGTGATCAAGACAAGTAGTAAAACTACGAAATTGCGAATTGTTTTTGATGCGTCTTCAATAATCTCAACGGGCTTATCACTTAATAATATCAAGGATTCACTGTACAACCAGAGTTATTCGAAATTTTGTACCGCTTTCGAAGTTTTAATTATGTCCTAGTTGCTGATATTAAAAAAATGTACCGGATGGTAATGGTAAATCCTAACCAAAGGTATCTGCAGAACATTATATGGATAGATTCGTGTCAGGAGAAGTTTAAATGCATTGAAATTCAGAGTGTGACGTATCGTACCAATTCGGCCCCGTACCTGGCAACTCGATGCTTGAACCAATTAGGTTTTGATGAGGCTACTAATTTTCCATTAGCTTCAAGGGCAATTCTCAATCAATGTTACATCGATGATATTTTAGCTGGGGCTAATACTAAAGACGAAGCATTGCAATTAAAAGACCAATTAATACAAAGGTTGGGTAGTGCTAATTTTATACTTCACAAGTAGAGTTTCAATGATCAATTTTTAATTAATGAGGTTGAGGAAATAAATGGAAAGGAAAAATATATTTTGGAAGAAACAGTTTCAAGTAAAATTTTAGGTATTAGTTGGAGCTCGTCCAACGATGTTTTTAAAATTGCACACATTGCATAATGCACATTCGACCCTTTGGCATTAGTAGGACTAGTTTTCGTGTTGGCGAAAATTTTGATGCAGGAAATCTGGAGTAGAAAAATAGGCTAGGTTGAAGAACTTCCTCCAGATTTCAGGGGAAAAAGGTTGACCTTGGTCAGCAATCTATCGCGCTTGGAATTATTGAAAATTCTTTGTAGTTTGTTTACAGGAAAAACAGTGGTTGAGGTCCAGTATCATGGATATGCGGGTGCGTCTGTAGCCGCTTATGCTGCTTGTATATATGTGAGAAATATTTACTTTTATCGTAGTATTGCATGTAATTTGCTGTGTTCTAAGTCTCGTGTTGCACCACTGAAGACGGTTTCACTTCCAAGGCTGGAGTTATGTGGTGCACTACTTTTATCTAGGCTTATACATTAGGTTGTCCCTATTATTAACTTAACTGCTACAAAGGTTTTTTTGTATGCAGATTCTAAAATAGTTCTTTGTTGGTTGTGAAGTTCACCGTCTAGATGGACCACTTTCATTGCCAACAGAGTGATTGATAATCTCATTGGTGGAAAGGTCCCAAAATGTCTGTTGGATCCAGGGTATTCAGTGACACCTGCTGGTGCAACTGAGTTAGATTCAATTCCGGAACAGAGAAATGTCTCTTTTGCTCAAACATGTCATAATCTGGAGCTTGTTATTCTGGTCAAGGTTTTCAAATTTTTCTCGTCTGCAATGTGCAATTGCTTTTTGTCTAAGGTTTGCTAACAACACTCAAAAGAAGTCGGGCGTGTTGTATGGTTCACTTTCAGTAGCTGAATTAAATAATGCTAGGTTAAGAATTGTTCACATTGTTCAGCGCGATTCATATTTTAAGGAAATTGAAGACCTACAGGCTCAAATTAATGAACATTACACCTACAAGTATCAACTGGTTTTTAAGGACAGCAAAATACGTTGCCTAAATCTAAAATTTGTTGATGGTCAGGATTTGATAAGAGTGAATGGTAGAATTTCCAAAGCAGACATCTCTTACGATCAAAGGTATCCGCTGCTGTTACCAGCAAAGCATCATGTCACTAAATTAATAATTAGATTAGAGCATATAAGACTTGCTTATGCTGGAGCACCATTTCTTAATGTGGGGATCGATTTCGGTGGTCCGTTGTTTATTAGGTAATCGCGACTTCGAAAATCTTCCAAGACAAAGGCGTACATTGCGCTGTTTGTGTGTATGGCTACGAAAGCCATACATATTAAGCTAGTGAGTAGTCTCACAACAGAAGCATTTACGTTTACATTAAACAGGTTTATTGCTAGGCGTAGCAATCCTACCAACATATATAGTGATAAATCCACGAATTTTAAAGGTGCGTCTAACGAATTAAAAGACCTATATACATTTTTTAATTCTGATATCAGCAAAACTGAAATTTTGAGTTTTGCTGGTACTAAAGAAATAGTATGGCGCTTTATACCACCCCTAAGTACACATTGGGGTGGTTTATGGGAAGCCGACATAAAGTCAGCCAAGTCACATTTACGTAAAATTATTGGCGATTCATGTATGACATTTGAAGAGCTAAGTACGTTATTAACTCAAATAGAGGTTATCCTTAATTCACGGCCACTGCGTCCCGTGTCGGTAGATCCTAACGATCTAACCTGCTTGACTCCAGTTCATTTTTTAATAGGTTATCCACTCACCAGTTTTCCAGAAGTTGACGTTTTCCATTTAAATGAAAACAGGTTGTCTTTTTGTCAAAGATGTTCTAAGATGCGCCAAAATTTTTGGACTCGGTCAACTGAGTATTTAAACAGGCTACAGAATAGATCGAAATGGTTTCAATCTCCCCAAAAAGTTAAAATTAACTCTGTTGTTTTGGCAAATGAGAACTAATTGAGGACGTTGCCTCAAGGGGGGAGGATGTTGTGGTTTCAAACAGAAAGAGTAATTTTTGTTTAGATTGCTCTGCGAAAATGTAGAACGTAAAACTAGTATACTGCATAATATTGTTAAATCTATTTAGAGAGTTATTTTCGTAGAAATATCTTTGCCTCATGCCGCGGTTATCGCTGTAAAAAACCTTGCATCGAACTATTAGTGCCTTGTTTGCTTAAAGAATTATTTTTCTTTCGTGCTTGTTGCTTATAAAGGGTTTTTGTCAGTCATATTCGAAAAATCAGTACGTGAACATTTCGGTCTCACTTTGGCTGTTTTTTATATTCGACATCGCACCGGTCGTTCGGATTCGATTGAATTTGTATTTAGTTATTTACTAAGTCATGTTTTTTGTGTCCTAATAGTCTGCGTACTGTGTACCTTTACGTCGTGCAGTTTAAATTTTGCTACCTATGGATAAGTTAACTAATTAAACCAACCAAATTAGTTTATTGGTTGTTTTATTTTGGTTTTTTAACTTGGGAATGGTCCTTTGAAGAAACTAGATTTTTCAGTGCTAATCACTACAACTAGGTTAGGTTAGGTTAAAAGTGAGTGGATCAAACCGACCCTCCACTGCGACTCTGTGGTCTATTGTGGCTCACACCTATATATACACTGTCCCAAGCAACTCTAAATTCTCAATAAATCTTATCATTACATTTGACAAGGTATTATTCGAGTCCTCGGGCAGCAGAATATCCCTATCGAATACATCAAACAAAAGCCATTTTTTATACTTGTTCTTATATATGGCAAATTAATTTTATTACAATTTCTAGTAAAGTGAAAAGAATACCATTGCTCATAAGTTCTATATCCAGCTTTGAATACCCAATTCCACTTATAGATTCATGGATAAAAACTACACTACTCTGGTAGAAGTACTCATCTTTAATTGATAGTATGTTATAATTTCTATATAAAGTAGCAGTTTTGGAAATTGCCTATTCAAAGAGTACGAATTTTTTAGAGCTTTATTTTGAAGGGTTTCCAATAACAAAGATTTCTACAATTTAAATTTTGACTCTACTAAGTATATTATTACTGAAAGCTGTGGTATTTATCAAGATATCCAGAAGGATTCCCTACTGCCTCCTCTGTTCGTGTAAGGTTAGGGTTGCCATATTTTCAAACTTTAAATAACGTCAATTTGTCGCTGACCGGTGCATTCACCATTTCTTAAAAAGTGATCCAATCATCAAGTTTAGAGTATATTTTACTAATAAAATTCAATTTTGGAAAAGATATGTGAACAATATTAACAAATAAAATTCAACGCAGTCTTCGAAAATCTAAAATAATTAATATTTCTGTATCAAGACTGGTAAATAAATAATAGAAATAAAATATCTAATATTTAGATATCTTTTTTACCCATCCATTAGCACTTGAAGAGGAGTCCACAGGTTGTGTATCTTCAGTACAAATTAAATATAGAATGTTTTTTTTCTGGAATTGACAAAAAAGCACTGTTTACTTGGCTAGAAAATGTCTACTTTTACCTTATTTTATTTACAATTAATCAAAGCAATTACTTAATTTTATAGCATTAGTGGTGACAACTAAATAAAAATCTTACTGAGGATTCTTTGTGAATGTAAGAATAATAGTGTATATTACTTGGGTGAAAAAGATCCATTATAATTGTACTATGCATTGCTTAGATCGAAGTTGGAGTACGGAGTGTCGTACTATGGGCCCCAATGCAGTTTGTTTACTGTGAAATGCTAGAGAAAATTCAAAAGAAGTGAGTTAGATATATTTATTATTTACAATATAATGTATCTCCTATGTACCTAGTATTAATTTCATATAACACACAAATATTAGACTTTCAAAGATCAGTCCTCTACACAAACGCCGCTTCACTAGTTTCCAAATTTAACGAGTTTACTGTATTTATCAATTATGAGAAACCGGCTTGCATTGTGGTCACTGAGACACGGTTTAGCGATAAGCTGCCTGAGTGTTCTGTTAGTCTTCCAGGTTATTCTTTATACAGGCAGGATCGTCGTAACAGGAGGGGTGGAGGTGTTTGTATTTATTTCTGGATACCGTTTTTCGTGATTTTATTATGAAAGCGATTATAGGAGATTTTCCTGGTGCAGAGTTTTTGTCCTTGTTTAAGCAACATTCACGTTTGTGTGTTTTATACAGTCCCCCGGACATATCACATCATCAGTCAATAGTTGTTTTCCCGTTAAAACCCTGGATAAACTCCCATTTAGAAAGACTCCTAAGGCACAGGAAAACACTTTGGCAAATATTTAAAAGGTCAAAACTCCATGCTGATTATGACACGCATCGCATATTCTCAACATTAGTTATCTGACGATATTAAATCAGCTAAAATAAACTACGAACGGGGAATTGTAGACAGCGGAAATCCTAAATCGTTCTTCAAATATCTGCGGTTGAATCTTAGTAGCAAGATCAGTCTACCCGGTCTACCTAAGACATGTGCAGCAGAAGTTGCCAAACCATTCAGTCTACTTATGCAACAATTTTACAGTACACACTCTCTACCCACGGGATGCAAGATATGACGTTATGTTTCAGTTGCAGTTTAAAGTAGATCTTGTAGGGAGATTAAAAGAACAGACACCGTAAGTATACTTATTTTTTTATTGACCACAAAAATAAATAGCTAGTTTATTCTATCTGCAGATACATTCACGAAATTTTAAAAATACATGTAGGAAATAGGTCAAAGAACTTAAATATGAAAAGTGTTTGTATTTGCCTTCGACTTTTAACTTAATTAGGTCATCGTCAGGGCACTAAAAATAGAATGGATTACAGTATTAGTATAAACTTGCAAGTTACATTTTTTTTAATATGACATATTTTATATTTTGTTTTTTATGGAGTCTGTTAATCATTTATTTAGCCAATATGCAAAGCATTTCGAGGACAGACAAAATATACACAGAAAGAGATAGATTAGTGCTTTATGCCGAGGATTGGTCTACTTAAAACTATACAATACAATTAAAGCACAATATGCTAAACTCTAATCAACACTAGACATTATTAAACCAGATATGAACAAACATCAAATAATATATAAAAATATAAGTTTTATCAAAGGAATCATGCTTACAGACTGCATACATAAAAATCAAGTTTTTTATAGTTACCACAAATTATAATATCTAAACTAACCATCAGGTAAATGATTATACAGAATTTTAGAAATCAAAATATGCCTATCATTAAAACGAGCTTTGTCGTATACTTCTGGGCCACCTTATATCCATAAAAAATACCGCTGTTAATTACCCCGATTAAGAATTAGTTTATTGTACATTTTACAACAAAAACATTTGGCAATACATTTTCTCTCAGGCGGATTAGCCCCGAAGCCGAGGTCCTGTCAACGCTGTCTTCTGAGAAATGATAGGAAAAGACAATAGCATTTTTTGGAACACACGAATCCTACTGCCATCATCCAAGCAGCTCTTCTTGCTTCATCTTTTCGGATTCTGCAATGGAAACCAGTATTTAGAAGAATTTTCTATAGCCATACAGCCAAGTTAATGGTTTTTGGAACACACCACCAAAATTTTAATTGAGACTTCCTTAGTCCATTCTTAGACCTTCTGATTGGTTCCGTTGCCCCCAGAAAACGGGATAAAATTGTAAAAAAAATTATCTTGTTGACTTACTGTGAAGTTTTTGTAGGGGGGATTACTAGAGAGGCCAGTTTTATAACTTTATAAGTTATAGTTTATACTTTTTTATTTTTTGGAAAAAACAAATATATTTTCTGAGATTGGGTCAGTGATATAAATACATTGTTTATTCTATGGGTTATACACAAAATAAATAAAATTTAGTTTAAAAAAACTAAAAACCAGGCTTTAATAGTATACCGAACGAAAATGTAAAACATAATTTTTACTAAAAGAATAAAATGATTAATGAGAAAATTAATGTCATTGAAAAAAAGAGGCGTGGAGTGCTCGATATCAATTGTTATAAATATTTCATTGGTAGTATTACAAAAGTAGAGTTAGTATAAAAATATAATATAAAGCACCCCACGTTTTTTTTACAATGACATTAATTTTCTCATTAATCATTTTATTCTTTTATTAATTAGTTAATTTTACTTTATAGTTAGGTTTCCATTAAAGCGTGTCGTTTAGTTTTTTAAACTATTATTTATTTTTTTATTGTTGATGTTAAATTTTCTAATTAAATTTTGTTTGAACTTCGAACGTCCTCAACAATTTTTTTCATAATTCATATTATTTATTGCAATATTTTGGTTCAAAATATTTAAAATTTTTTTTCGAATATTCTTGGACTAAATTTATTTTGGTTTTCAAAATATTAATTTATGAGTGCAAATTATTACAATTTAATATGACGCCTTAAAGTCGATGAAAATCGCATTATAACATACCTTCACATATGTACATACATACATAAAATTAATTAATCGTTGGTCCTAAAGATTCTGGGCAGGATATTGTCATGTTAAGAATTTCAGTATTATTTGTTAATATTAAATTATATTAACGTTCATTTAAATATGTGTAAGGAACTCAGAAATGGTCAGTTCTCAGTTCGACCCAAAATATTGTCGAGTTCAAAAATACACTGAAATTACACCAACGGGATTATTTTTCTTACAATATTTTTGTTTCGTGGCTGCCGTAATACCAAACTATGTTATGATTTTTTTAAAATAAAATGTAGGTATCCAACACTTTATTTTTTACTATTCACTACCACACTACAGGAACTAACGCCAACGTCAAGGTATAAAAGTCCGATTTTAGTTTCACTTTAGAAGTGCTAATGTTTACCATAGAAAATTGAACTGACTACATAAAGTTAAAAACCATGGTAGTGCGCGTTTAGACTATATTTCTTTCAACCAACTAAAAGTTAATATTCACATTAAATTAACGATATTAAAAAGGTTTTAGCAATAGTTATTTTGGATTATATTTTATGAACCCCAAATGAAACTATAATTGTTCTAAATACATACCTATGAATTCTTATTTCCCTGCACTTCCGCATTATAGGTCTATATAATATAGTAAATAGTCTAAAATAACACTACAGTTTTATAAAATACTCAAAAATCGAAAGAAGAACAACTCGTAAACACACTCCAAGCTTGACAGATGAATGACCATCATAGGAAGGATGCATACGCTCTCATTAATTTCTGTGCTCGGAGGATAGAGAGCTTGTATTTTGAAGCAATTTGGAAATAGATGGTCAGTAAAAATTTATTTTTCTCCACTGTATTGCTGATACTTGTCCGAGGACATGGTTTTTAAAACTATAATTGGTACCAGATGGTGTTTTTGCGTGGGTATAGGACGTCTTGGTTTGACTTTAAATAAAGCAGTTTTTCATCAAAGATTTATTTTTCTCTGTGGTCTGAAATAAGTGTTGATTTTCTTTTTCCATTTTTCTACTTTTTTATTTTTTTTTCCAGATTAATACTGTGAGTTTTTTTAAATCTTAGTAATTTTTTAGATTGTAACTGTTTTTGCCTGAACTTGTTCATTTTTCTTTTTCAGCTTAATATTTTTAATTTTTTATTCTAATTTTAGTAGAGTCTTTCTGCTATAAACGGTAGTATTGTAGTAGTTGCTTTGACACAGATAGTCCTCTTAGGCGAGGAATCCTCCAAACCATATTCTGTTGTGTTTATCTCATTGATGAGTGCTACTTATCATTCTTCCATATATTTTATCAATTTTCATTCTTCTTTGTCTTTTTTTTTTTAGAGACCTTCGATTAAACTGTACTCGTGCATCCGAGAGTGCCTCGAGACGGTGATCATAATTCGTATGCTAGGATGTTCCGGAGTTCCTTCCATGTATGCTGACACCTCGACCTCTAGTCCTTTACACCCGATGCTGTCTTGGAGCAACCCAAAAGAATAGATTGTCTCCCCATATCTCTCTACCTCTTTATTATTATAATATTCTTTGTTATAAATAACTAGTAATCTTATTTCTCAGTTTCTCTGGTTTTACTCTGATACTTTTCTCAACTTTTAACTGTCACTGTACATATCTTCCCTTATATATCCTTAGACACAGACTACCTGCCTTATCCTAAACTATTGGGGCCACTTATAAATAAATATTTACATTTTATTTTGTTCTGTAAACGTGTATTTTCTTCATAAATACGCTTATTTTTACAAAATCCTTTGCTTGGCGTTACGAATTTGTCCTACATTGGCTTGCTTGAATGACTCTTATACCTTTCTACAACTTTTTTATAAATGTATACCTTTTTTCTTCTACACATACTTTTTCTTGGAAAATCTTTTGAAATTTGTCACCATTAAGTAATTTCCACTTTTACTGTAGTATATTATCTTGATAATAACTTTATTTTCTTTGTATTAGGGGTTTTCTCTTTTCTCTTCTGCCTAGCGTTTCCGAATTTGCAGTTTTCTAATTTTTCTCTCTTTCTTCTAGTTACTTTTTCTATAACACTTTCTAGTTCTGCTTCGTCTTTTCAAGGGAAAATTGCTTCCCAACTGTTGTATGACTAACCTTGTTTCTCCTACCTTCATTTGCTCAACGGGAGAAAGCCTTATTGTAGGAAGCTTCTTAAGTAATTTTCGTGCTGGTTTATGATGCTGCTAATACCAATACGCATTATATACATCATTGATTTTTTACAAGAATCTTCTATAGGTATTTCATTTCTTCTCTAGCTCTTAACAGATATAATTCTTTTTAAAAATTTTCAATTTTTTTAATCAATATTTCTTTTTCTTTATTAACGTCATTGCTTTGCTAGGCCTTTTCTGATTTAATCGTACCGGCTAAACTACCGGATGTTCCTTTTGCACATTTTGTGCTTCCAAAAATCTTCTTGACATTCATGACTTACAAGAACACAAAATTTCTTTATCTTCTGCTTGTTCCTTTGCCGTGCTTGGAGACTAACTTGAATCTTCATTCCTGTTCTGTATTTGCCCGTTTTTCTCATTACTAACCTTTTTATCATAACTTCTTCCTGGTCTAAAGATAAAAGCAGTTCGCTAGTATTACTACTTTTTCACGACACACCACTGCTGAGATCAGTCTTCGGGGGAACGCGTACTTGTCAGTTTGCGGTACTTTTTGGATCTTCAACGACATAGGTACGTGAATTGTGGTACATACACCATTTTTCACCACAGTCGCGCCGCCTTTTAGGCATTCTTCTGTGAGTAACTCAAAATAAAAACACTTTTTATAAGTTTACATCTTGTTATAGAAATAGCGCGTGTATCTTTTCCTTACTTTGATTTTTTTTTAATAAACAAATTTACAAAGACTTTATAACAACTTGAGTATATAAACTTTAGTATACATGGTTAAGGAGAGTGCCTCAGAGTGCGTTTCTTAACTGGTGAATAATTTGCGAAAGTTTCGGAATAACTTAGGGTAGATATGAGATTCAAGGCAAGTCTGAATCTACTGTTTTTCGAGTTGCCTTTTAAAATAGAAATACTGCTTACTCTCAGTAACGTCAAGTGTATTGTCACCTAGTTAATTTATTCATTAATTGTCTGGGCAAAATATAAATAAAAATCTTAGTCTGGATACTATCTGTTAATATAAAAGACAAAATATATTGTTATCATTAGCTCCAGCCACCTATGCATGTTAGATAAAATGCATTGTTTCCATCATGCATAGTTACGTACGAATTTCCTAATTAATTGAGTCACGGTACTCTATACCTAAATAAAATATAAAATTTAAGGTATTACGTAATTAAGTTTATTTTGAGATACTGACTAATGAATTGTTGCTTATTGAAGAAAAGTAGGCGTTCTATTCATGTTATATTCATAAACGTTTTTTAGCAAAAAATTCCGGAAATGTTTTGAACTCAGTGCCCTATTACATATACAAAAACACCCAATATAGTTTTAAATTTAATTATTATTTTTTTGTTAAGTGCAGTTTTGTAGAGGGATTGATTAATTGAAACAACATAAATTTGGAAGAGCTTTTTATGTAAGGTATACCTAGTTTTTTATCCCATATTATGCAATGCCATTTATATGTAATAAATAAGAATTTTCATGGTGAGTGGTCTATTAGAAAATCTTAGCAATGAATTAATATAATATCAACAAAAAATTCTATGATTTGTCGTTTTAATTTGACTTTTTGTAATATCTAGAAATATTTTTTATTACACATAGAGGCATGGGTAAACTTCTATTTTTTTAAATGAAACTCCCAATTCTTGGGAATTTTGGATTCCCCTTAATATTTTAAACACATTTCATTTAGCATGTCCTATTCCTAAATGTGAGTCTGTAAAAGCTGAACCATTTGAATTAGTGTTCTTATGGTCTCAATTTCATGACATTATTCTACTTAGATCAATTGTTAATGTTGTCAATTTTCAAATGTGAACGTTTCGAAAATAATTGAACTTAGGCATACAAAATACTATATCAAACATGTTTCTTCTTTAGATTTTAAAATATAAAGAAATAGGGTGTTTTCTTAAAAAAAAATAAAAGTTAAGGCGTCCGATTTTTGATATCTTGATTAATTGCTGATATTTTCTAATAGTCCACTCACCACGAATAACTTTGTGCAAGCAAGTTTTTCTAGTATACCTTTAACTAATTTGGTTATAATATTTCTTTTTTGTGTTTAGAAAAAGTACGAACATTTAATATATTTAATTAATTTGAAGTCATGTCATACGTGTTTTAAAACTTTGCCATGCATTAAGGATATTAAGGCTAAAAGCCTTACACAACCATATACTATCTTTGCTAAATTAACCCTTTCCCTAAGGATAGGTATAAAATTGTCCACGAAAGTCAGTTTTATGGAAAGTGCCTTGTCATACAGCTTCATTTGAATGAAGCCTAACATATACAAACATTTTACAATATAAATAAATAGTTAAACTATCTGAAAAATTTATAAAAATGAACCATGGTAAGTCGTTATTTTTTTATGGACCTAAATTTTCATTTTTGGAAAAGTGTATAATCTGCTTATTAAAAGAAATTAATTTCAAAATAGTATTGTTTCTATAATGTGGACATTTTTTTTTGTTCCTGCAATCAGCTCATAAAGAAAAATACAAGTGTAAATATACATTTTTCTATAAACTTAAATCGAACGTTTTGTCATAATTATTCAATCCCTGTGTGCCTTTCGGTCTAATAAATTTTCGTTCGGACAGTGAAAATTATATATATTTAATTTGTTTGTTTCCTGTCGAGTTAAAAATAGACAATTTTAGTTTATTTTTGCCCAAATTATTTGTTTATTTTTTATCTTTATTTATTTCCATTAATTTCCAATCTTTCTTAAATCCCTAGAGATGTGTCTTAAACTAATCATTCACGAAGTTTTTTTCAAAAGCAAATTAAATTTTTTTAATGAATAATTGTTTGGCTCGGTTTTAACTGTATTGCTTTCGATATGAGCAACTTTGAAAAGTGAATGGGCCATTATAAAAGTGCTGTTTTTAGCTTCCTCAACAACAAACTTAAACGACCTTTGTTGTGCGATAATTATTTTGCGTAGAAATCCTATTTTTTCCATTAGGATAGGAAGATTCTCAAGCATATGTGTAATAATTGCTTCTGACGAAATTAACAATTATGTTTTGATAAACCCATTAATGTATTACTTCACCACACCTAACCATTATCTCATTCACCAATAGGTGGTTTTCTTTTATACTTTACCTTCGAATATTTTTGTTATATTAATGCTCTACTTGATGAACCGTGAGATTTAACTTAATGAAAAAGAATGGATCAAATAGATTAAGTTAGCAATATATGTCATCTCTAGTTTGCTTCAGTAAGTTTAGAAATGGTACAGTTCTGTTATCTACATACACAGTCGAAAAAAAACTTACTTCTTCCATTTACTCTAACAAGCAAACAAGAAATCATAAAGAGGTTATACATTCGAACAGTCCCAGTATGAATAGTTCAATACTGTATTTAACTACTATATAAACACGTAAGTACTCAGTAACTTGCGTTTTTTAATGATTAGAGTTAAATACTAGTCACACATCAAAAATGAAAACAAGATAATTTTCACAAGCAAGTTCGATATATTATCTACCACCTTCATGAAATACATACATTGTTCTTCATATATAATACCAGAAACTTGGGTTTTCGTAAAATATATTGAAATCAGCCTGACTAAGTGTAGTAATTGCTTCTGACGAAAGTAACAACTATATGTGTTGATAGTCCCGTTAATGTATTGATTCACCACACCTAACCTATCATCTCATTCACTAATAGGTGGTCATCCTTCACACTTTGCCATCGAATATTCTTGATATATTAATGCTCTACTTGATGAACCGTGAGTTCTAACTTAACGGAAAAGAATGAATCAAATAGATCAAGTTAACAATATATGTCATCTTTAGTTTACCCCGCTCAGTAAAGGTAGAAATGGTACAGTTCTTTTATATACATACACAGTTGAAAAAAAACTTACTCCTTCCACTTACTCCAACAAGCAAGCACGAAATCATAATGAGGTTATATATTCGAACAGTAATAGTGTGAATAGATCAAATTTGTATCTAACTAGTATATAAACAGTAATTTGCGTTTCTTAATTATTAGGGTTAAATACTAGTCATGCGTTGTAAAGAAATCAAAAATGAAAACAAATCAATTCCGACAAGGAAGTTCAACACATTATTTACTATCTTCATGAAATAGATACATTGTTCTTAATATATAATACCTGAAACTTTTCTTTACGTGGTTGTCGTGAAATATATTGAAATCAGCCTCACTAACTGTAAATTTTGCAAGCAATTATAATTAAAAGAAATCTTAAGTTCGACATAGGTATTTTAAAAGCTATATAAAATTCATTTGATTCATTAACGAGCAACTTCGATACAACCACTTTTCTCGCCGTATCGTTCAGCTATTTGTTCTTTAGTTTCAGAGGAAAACAAAATTACATTTGTTGCTCAGATCTACGCATCTGCAATCTTTAGAAAGGCAAAATAAAATTTCATTTCATATATAGTACTTGTACTTAAACCCTTGCTTCCGAATGTTTCTCGAACAAAAAAGAATTCATTATTTTTTCATTGAGTTCTGAATCCAAGTAGTCAATTTGGTGATTGTCATTTTGGAGGAAGACGGTTTGGCAGAAGAAAAACATGATAAGGGCTAAATAGGATTATAAACCTTACCTTAAAAAAATAGTTTTATTACTGGCGCTGTTGAATTTACCGAATAATCAAATCTAGCCAAAAAGTACGTCGGATAATATTGTTTCATCATAGCAAATTGAATTTAAGTTGTACGTCTTAATTTGAAATATTTTATTCAAATTCAAATGAGACGTCAAAAACCATAATTATCATTAGTGTTTTTTGTTATTTTGAGGTTACATAGTTTCGAAAATACAAAAATTAATTTAAAAAATGACCGTTGTATAAAGGGTAGCACACAACGCATAAAACGTTCAGTGCAAACGATATTTTTTTTTGCATCTCTTAGATACTTTTTAGAATTATCACATACTTAACATTGGCAGTTCAAAAAGATTTTCGGTGGTTTTTAAAGATTACGGTTGGTAACCCTAATAGTGCTTTAGGCATAAGTAGTAAATTCAAAGGTTAGGTTAAGTTTTTGTTGACGGATTTGAAACAATTTAGATTTTAGGAAAAACGTCGTTCCGAATTTCCTATTGTGCAAAAGTTTTACGGTTTATTGTATCCGGACCGCTATTTTGTAGTATTTTCAGCTCACCAAAATACTTATTGAAAAAATGAAGTTTAATAAAAAAAAATAAATTCATGTTTGTGCGTCTTCATATTGCAAAATATCGTGTCAGCCCTGAAGTAGCAGAAAGATATGAGAAAATTGAAGAAAAAAAGAAAAATACAGTAAAGCGTATCCCAGATTTGCACTAGATTAGGTTCGGATCGCGACAGCGCTTAAGCATAATTGGAATGGTTAAAAACAACAAAACAAGAATTTTTGCCGATCCCCTACTACCTCCGCGCTCCGCTGCCCACACCGGGCTAGTCTGATATCGATCCACCTAGGTCACTACATATCCATAATAATTAATTCATTTAAATATTTACCGTATTTTCTCTTTAACCAACAACAAACACAAAACCAATAAATTTTCTCTATTAAAAACTGTGATTGACAGATACGATTATATATGAAATAAATTTTGTTGTTATGACGTTATAAATTCAAAAATGTGTATTGTTTCGATATTTTAATTGGGTATTCATTCAACTAAAATTATGTCTATTCCTCCTCCTCTCTAATATAGAAAACTATTTAATCGGGTTCGTTACCTTAGCCTTGTTTCCTAAGGTTATTTCTTTAAGCTATGACCAATAATATAAGATTACTTACTCTCCTCTTAACGTTAAATTGTAAATAATGCATTTTATGACAATTAATTTCATTATTTAATGTATCTCTCTTTTTTTCTATATTTTTACCATTTTGTGGCTTATTTATTAAAGTGTGCTAATGAAAATTGTTAATACTAATATTTTTCTCTATAATTATTTGTTTTCCAAAAATAGTTATTGAAATTTATTTGAATGTAAAAATGTAAAATGTATTTTGTATTATTGAAAATTTTTGTAAAAGTATTTACATTTACTTGCTCCTGTATTATAATCATTCTTTTCTTGGTATTATATTAAACACATTGCCTTTATTTAAACCAGTTTGTTTTATAATGCATACCTATATTCTATTATACGCTATTGTAGCAAATTCTATGTTTGTTTAACAACCATTTAAAGTGGTAAAAAGCGAAATATGTTTAAAAAAAAAACATTGAAACATGGCCCGAATCTTGCCATTTCATAAAAACTGAAAAAATTAACAAAAGTACAGTAGTTTTTTCCTACCAGATAAAACAAGCTGATAAAGACAGTAATTTTTTCAAAATTTTATATTATTATTATTATAATAATACGATTTTTGACACTAACTGAATCAAAAATATGTAGAAAACACTTCATGCGAACTTAATTATAATTTTATTCATTTTTATAGCAGATATTGCGACTTTGGCATGTCATACATATTATATATTATAATAATTCTATTGGTATTTTTAATATTTCTGGCGTGTATTTATTACCGATATAAATTAAATTAAAATACTATTATTTTCAAGTTCTTTGTATATGAAACATTTTTAAAAAACCTTGAATTCTAATGCAGAGTAGTGGGGGAATTGATATAAAACCGAGAGATGTTTAAATTTAGCAACACAATGTTCAGTAAAACTACCCAAGCAAGTGTATATTCGTTAAATTCTAGAATGAACAGTGAAATTGAAGTTTGCATAAAATTAACTAAAAAACTTATTCATTTTAAAATTTATTATCTGAACAATTGTGCCTCAAAGTTTCTTCGTGTTGGATTCCGATTAGATGATTTTTCGCCAACAATTCAAATAGGAAGTCAGAATTTTTTATTAGTTTTAATGAAGAAGATTGGAAGAAGTTCGCGATATATTAAGGGTTATAAAAAGTTATTTTTATACGCCTGTTATTATTGGTGACATTAGTTTATATTTTGAAAAAATTAATTCTACTCCTATTATAAGAATTCAAAAATTGAACGGAGTTTATGTTTGCCTTGCGAGTAATTCCACGGATAAATTATGGGAACTGCAAGAACTTGTTGAATATAAACTTAAAATACTTAGAAACCACCAAGAATTCGATAAGTACTTCATTATGTACCAAATTTCGAATCTCAATGTGGGAGGTAAATTGTTAACGAATGTATATAATATTTTTAATTCAGGCCAAAACACCAACAGTGAAAATGTTAGTACAATGTTGGAAATGTTATGAAGAAATCAGTGCATATTAATGAAGCTAACAGTTAAGTTCATTTATTAGTAAAGTGTAAGTTTGCATATAGGTATGCTCAAATATGTGAATATCAAAAGTTTTATTTAGACAGGATGCAATTTGAGAATAGGATTTTGGAGTACGAAAAATTATTAGCAATATTTTGGATAAAGAACTAGAAATATATTTTATAAGGAAAGATTTAATGTATTTAAATAAATATTTGAAATAAAACAATTAAGTAATTGTTAATCTTTTATTTGTATATAAAAATCTAAAATATATAAAAATATATTACAATACATCTTTTTTAAGAATTCAACAAATATGAGTTTTATCTAATCCTAACATTTTACTAAAACTTTATTTCCTTCTCGCCTTAAAATTTTTTCAACTAGGTGCAGGTCAGGATATTTGACCTTTTGTAATTCCTCCTCATAAAAGGCTCCTTTAATTTTTAAATTGTTTTCATCTTTAATTAAATACGTTCTGGGATTTGTTAATTTAACCTCATATATTTTAAAAATTTCATATGACCAATTAGGAGTGTAAACCTTTGTAAAAGCTTCTCTTTGTTTGCTAATTTGGACATGGTCACAAATTTTAAATTTTGGTTTTCTAAGGTCAAATGTTTTCTTATTTGTATAAGACAATATCAGAACTTCTTTTTCATTATTTTTATTGATTCAGATGGTTTTTTCCAGTAGTGGAATAAACTGTATTATAGGTTTTTACAATTTCGTGTAAAATGTCTATCCATTTATAATTTCCACCTTAACTAAACTTTTTCCACATTAGAGTATGATTTCCTTCTTCTTTCCTTTTCTGTTCTATTTACTATCTCCTCGACACTAGCTTTCATGTTTGAGTAAGTATTGTAGTGATTTATGTTAAATTTAACCATTAAACTTTTAAAATTTGTAACAAAAAACTCTTTTCCCATATCAGTTTGTAGATTTTTCCGTTTATATTTAGCTCCCTCTAATATTTTTTGCACCGCCAAAGTTACGTCATTTGCAGACTTTGATTTAACTGGTTCTATCCACAGAAATTTTGAAAACACGTTGATAACTACAAGAATGTATGTGTATCCTTTATTTGATTTCCAGTATGGTAACATTTCAACTAAATCACCTTGCCATAGATCATTTATTCCTTTTACAATAACTCTTCTTCGTCTATATTTTTTCCTGCTTGGTCTATGAAATTCATTAACAACTACTTCTTTAATTATATTGCTCATGACTGAAATTGGACAATGATTAAGTTTTAATAATTACCGGACATTTTATTACTAATTCACCATAAAAAGTTGGTATAGTCACATTATCTTGAGGATCAAAACCAATTGCATCATTCTGGTTGATATATATATATATATATATATATATATATATATATATATATATATATATATATATATATATATCCGCTTTCCATATGGAATAGGAATATTGCTTATTTTTAACAAAACCGCATCTTTGGGGTACTCAATGTAGTAATTGTTAATTCTGTTCTTTAATCTGACATTTTGTAAAAAATATTTTTTGTTTGACGTTTCCGTAGTTGTTTCGAGTTGTTTAATAATGGCTGAATTCACAAATCAAAAATATGCAGAAATTCATATCATTTATAGACTTGCCAAGGCAATTGTTATAAAGCCAGACGACTCTATGAACAGAAATACCCAAATCGCATGGTGCCCAATAGACAAACATTTGCAAAGGTACATAATCGGCTATGTGAAAATGGATCATTCAAGAAATCCGCTCATTTAATAGAAAGGTTAGGACTCCTGAAGTTAAACTTTCGATACATGAAAATAATTTCCAGCAACAATTTTCAGTAAATGTGTGGGCCGGCATTATTGGAGATTATTTGTTAGGTCCATTTTTCCTGCAAGCAAGGCTTACGATATTATCGTCAATTTCTCGAAGACGAACACACGGTATTGCTAGAAGACGTGCCAATTCTTCTTAGAAATCAAATGTGGTTCATGAACGATGGTGCACCAGCACATTTCAGCAAACAGGTGAGGGAGTTCCTAAATAATAATTCTAACAACCGTTGGATAGGGCGAGGGGACCTCAGCCATGGCCCCCTAGATCTCCAGATCTGAATAGCCTAGACTTCTTTTTCTGGGGACACCTGAAAACATTGGTGTATCAGACTCCAATCCAGACAAAAGAAGATTTAAGAAACAGAATAATAGCTTTATTCGACATCATTCGCAATACTCCTGGAATATTTGACAGAGTCCGTCAGTCCATGAGGCGAAGACTTCATTCTTGCATTCTAGCAAGAGGCGGACATTTTCAACAACTTTTATAATTTTGTTTTGTTTTTAATTTAACTGTAATAATTTTATCTGATTGTTCATTATCATGTCGGTTGATTTAAAATAAAACCCGTTTCTTCATTCTTTGCTTAATTTCGCCTACATGCCATCAATGCTGAATGAAAACTGTGATAGATACGAGAATAATGCAAAATAAGAAAAAGCTAAAGAAATGAACAGGGAGTTTAAAGTTCATATCAGAATTCATACAGGGTGCTCCAAAAAAAAGATCCGCAAGATAAACTTGTAGGTGGTGCAAAAAAATGTAACAATCTGTAGTAACCAGCCACGATTTTGATATTTTATCGTAGAGGATTCTAAAAATAATACATTTTCTAAATTTGAACTAATTGTCTCAGAAGGAACTGGAAAAGAACGCAAAAAATGAGAAATAAAATGAAACTTTTACAGCCCGTATAACGAAAAATGGTGCGTTCTTGACCGTGTATATATTGGCTTTTTTTTTCATATTTTGTCGAGTACTATCACCCCCTGAAATATGTCCACGACATTAATTAACACCCTGTATATAAAATGGGAAGACGAAGTAGATATTAGGAGGTCAAAGTTCATGACAAGAGGTGGTTCGTTAAATACTTTAATTAATAAGTTACCATTCGAATTACACATTCCATTACACAATTATTGTGGTCCAGGAACCAAACTAGGTTAACGGCTTGTTAGAGGAGATAAGAGCAAAAATCCTTTAGACGAAGCTTACAAACAACACGATATTGCTTACTATAAACTTTCTGATTTAAAACATCGCAACGAAGCGGATCAGGTATTGGCATCAAGGGCATTTCAAAGATTCAAGTCACCTAAGGCACCAATCGGTGAAAAAATTGTTGCTTTAAGAATAACTGGAATTATGAAAGCTAAATTAAGGTTTGGAATGGGGTTACGAAAATGAAGAGGAATAAAGTTAAAAAAAGGGAAAAAAGGTTCAATCAAAAAAATTTCGTTTTAGTCTGCAGTTCAAAAAGCTAAGGAAGGAATAATCGGAAAAAAATATAATAGAAATTTACATGTTGCAGCTCAAGATGCGTTGTCTTTAATTAGCAATTATAGAGGAGGAGTAAAAATCCCACAAATCGAATTTCACAATTCCAAAAACCGGGGGAGTTTTACCATGAATCTCTCTTTTTGCAGGATTATCTGCATTAGGAGCACTTAGAGGTGGGGCTGCTGGACCGTTAATTCGGCGAGGACCGCTAAAAATAAACTTGAACTACAAAAAGTCAGAATAAAGTTATGGAGCAATTATCTATTGGAAAAGGTTTATTTTTGCATCCATATAAACAAGGGTATGGATTATATTTAAAACAAAAAATCTGTTAAAGATACTGCCTCGCAAACCACTAACTAACATTGATTTAAGAAAGTATGTCAAGAAATTACAAATTCCAAATTTTCGTGGTGTATTTATACCGAATAATATGCCAAACATTATCAGCAAATATGAAACTGGTATTATAAATTTAAATGATAGTAATGGAGCAGGTACAGATTGGACTGCTTATATTAAAAATGATAAAATTATCAATTATTTTGATTGTTTCATAATCATAACTCCTACCAGTCTTACAATTCTTCAAAATGTTTCTTTATAAAAACACACAATAGATAATCCTAGAAATCATTTAAGAAGAGAATATGTTAGAATGTCGTTCACTTTCGCTCTCTGCTCAAGGAGCAACGTTGCACGCGGATTTTAACCCTCCAGTTTACTTAAATGTTGACTCAGTATATGTTATAGGTTTAATTAATTTTGAAACTTATAATGCTATTCCAAATATTGATGAAAAAAATAATAAATTTTTCTATGTGGATGGTAACGATTTTATTGAAATCACTTACGGAAGCTATTAAATTCAAGATATTAATAAATATTTAATGGAACAATTTGATAAAATAGGAATTTCGTTTCATTTATTTGCAAATAATAATACTCTACAATCGGTAATTAAGTCTTCTACAAATATCACATTTAAACAGGGTAGTATGGGCAAAATTTTAGGATTCAAAGATCAGGTATCAGAGGTGATGGAAAGAGTAAACATTCAGATGTTCCTGCAGAAATTATAAAAGTTAATTCACTATGTATCTACTGCAGTATTGCTGAAGGTTCCTACTTGAAGGGAAGACCCGTTCATATTATTCATCAACTTTTTCCAAACGTCTCTCCTGGATTTAAGGATTTAAAATAATTGAAAGTTCTCAAAATACTATATATATTCAGTCATAAACAAAATTACTGTAAGAATATCAGATCAAAACGGGGAAATAATAAATTTTCGGGACGAAGCAGTTACACTTGGACTGCACATTAAAATGGTTATATTATACAACAAAGATTTTAGTATTCCAAATAAAATTGTTCAAAAAACATATAATAGGCATAAATTAGTCAAGAAAAACATTACTAGACGTGTTAACTTAAAGAGCTAACAACTGCAAATAAAAAGTTTCTGGAGATTCTAGGACTTAAACTTTTAATATGAATATATTTAATGTTACAGAAAAGCTTTTAATTGATAATTCCATCACTTATTCGCAAATTCATTCTTATGAACCTTATTTACCCACCAAATTAGGAAATAATGATGATATAATAATTCCCGTCCATGAAATTGAAAAATACACCCCTCCTTGTGAGAGTTTTCTTTACATAGAAGGAAGGTTAACTATAGAGGACAAAACAATTTCTAAAACATTGAGATTAATAAATAATGGCTTTTTTGTTAAAGAAATAAGATACCACAAATGGTGTTACTATCGATTCGGTTAGAAATGTTGGTATCACATCAACTCTAAAAGGTTATCTTTTATTATTTAGTGAAAACGAGTCAGTTAAATTACGAAATGCAGGCTGACATCCTGTTAAAACTCTTCAAACAGGCGCGACTATGACAACAACTGTTTCTATCGTCGATGAAAAAAACAGGATTTTTTTAATGTTTGCATAACCCTTAAAACTTTAATGGGATTCTTCGAAGACTATAAAAAAGTATTACTAAATTCAAAACAAGAGCTCATACTTGTTAGGGATAATACCGATAACAATGCCATTTCAACCACAGATGACAAGGAAAATCCAAAATTATTCTTAACAAACTTACATGGAATATATCACATATATCAGTAAGAATTCCTAAAGAACTATCACTAACAAAAATTATAGACTAAAATACTGATATAATAATAGCGTTTAGAAGTTGAGAATTAATTGAGTATCCAGAACTATTAAATACTAAATACTGGCCAGTTAAAATCTCAAACCGAGTTGAAAACCTCCGACAAGTAAACCGAGTTGAAAACCTCCGTCATGTTATACTTGCACTATAACAAGAAAAATGGCATAAAAAAAAGACCAATATGGGTAAATTTAATGATATAGACTTAAGGACCATCAATGTATTTTTAAATCCTGAAAGGTATATATATATATAATGATCTCATATTAGATATGAGTGAAAATAAATTCGCTATCTTGTATAAAATGTATTCCAATTTCCGCAATACTTATTATCGAAAAACAGAAAAACCATTATTTGATCCGCTCATATTCAAGGAGAAGGAATTAAAACTATGAGGCTAGTATTAGATTTTCAAGGTTTTAAGGACGAAAAAAATAAATTTATACCTAAAGAATTGGCAACTTACGATGGGGGATAGAATAAGTCACTAAATTTTTAAACAATCTTTTCCTTTAAACTTTCTTTCGCCTGAACAACATAAGCAAGCTATTTGGTTAATGAAAAATTATCATTGTATATACTAGAATTCAGGGCATACCCTACTTCATCAATATTCAAATATAATCAAAGAATTGACGTCGGATACTGAATTTGTTTACGTTAAGGGGAAGGAAAAAGCTGAATGTATAAGAAAGTATTCAAAAAAGCCAATTATTGATTTAGATGAACAACCAGTTGGTTGGCATCTCAACCAAAATGTTTTTATCACTCTAAATCATTATGTATGTGCGGACTTTCAAACGTTTTATACTCGTTTGATAATTTTTTTATTAATGATTAAAAATAATATTAGCTTTATGTACTTTGTTTTATTTAAACTTATTATAACATAACTTTAAAATAGTATGCTAAATAATGCTGTCAATATCAGCAAAAAATTGTTTTCTGTTTGTGTTTTCTAAAAATTTTTTACGCACTTGCAGTATTTTTTTACAAAATTCAGCATGTCCTAAATATTTGTGACTTTTCATTAAATCTTGAGCATTCATGTTATCATCATCACCAGCAAAAGCTAAATATCTTGAGCAAGCTTCTGACATAATAAACTCTTCAAGCACTTCAGTCACTTGTTTTCCTATCACAATTAAACAATTTCCTAGAATAAACCTTCTTGAGATATTGACAAGTAAAAATCTCTTTCAGATTATACCGCTGATATTTCTTTCAAAACTGTTGATTTTTAAACAAATTTTGTTTAAACTTATGATCTCGCTATAAACAAATTCTAACAAATTTTAAATAGTCAACACACAACGATACTGCCTTTGAATAATCTTCTGAAAGTTCGGAATAAAATGAAAAAAAGATGGACTTCTCATTTGATGCTCATTAACTTTATATAATAATTTGCAAAATTCACTATGCAATTCTGGAATGGTTGTTGTTAATTCGTTATTTTCAACCTTCTGCGGCGAGGCTAAGTTAACGAAGTCGTTTCAATAATTTCCAATATTAGGGAAGAGGAGGAGGAGTAGATGCTCAATGAGGAGGAGAAGGAGGGGCTTTTCTCCTTAAATATATATATATATATATATATATATATATATATATATATATATATATATATATATTATTAGCAAGCGTGCGGACAAATTTTGCAATAGTTGGAGCTAATTATTTTTGTCATGTAATTCGAAATGCGTTCGGCAGAAGACATTCGTGGCTATATAATATAACAAACTTAAAAAAAACTCTTTTTTTCTTCAAACCCAATTTTCCCAAAACCCATGAGGACTACAGAAAAAACGTAAATACCTGCCCTAAATTTTTCAATTAAACAGTTTTGCTTGATCTGATATAATTTGGAAGACAGAGATCCAGTTAGCCTACTTGTGAGCTCTCTATATATTCTTAAATAACCCCTTAAGAGGTACTGTCTCTGGTGACTGGGCTATATTTAATAGTATTTTATCATATATGTAATCATTTAATTACATATTTTCAAAAATTGTTATTTTACTTCAAACTTGAAGGATAAAATTATTTATTTTTCACTTACTAGACAGTAAATTGCCAGTAAATTTAGAACTAAACTTAACTTTGCCTCATCCACTTTACTTGCAATAAACAAAACACGAATGAATTTACAGCAAAAAAACGAATTAAGTTTGCTATAAAATGCACCCAAGACAACACAACAGCCACTAATGTCACTATGAATAATTAAGTTTCTAAAGCAACTTTATATACCCCACTATCTATTTTTGGGCGTTCTCACTGGCTATGCTTATTTACAATTAGTGTAACAGATATTTAGGTTTAAAATATGGGATCGAAGTATAAGAAATTACTAACCATGCAAAGAAGTGTAACGCTATCGCATTATTTTACATTTAGCGAAATGGGAATAATGGAGATTATATTTGTTCATATTTCAGTCCATCAGTTCAACCATAAAATATATCATCTAACAACGTTGATTTGACTAGAAGTTAGTACATAAATATTTTTTCTTCTCATTATTAATTAATTTGTATTTCAAAATAATTTATTGCACTTTGCGTGAAAAGCAGCTGGAGGGAAAGTTCCATCCTATCTCTATACGTTAGTGTTGTTAGATAGTATGAAATACGCGAATATTATATTAAACGAAATACATCATAGCTGAATAAACCTTTTCATGTTAATGTTAAATGCACGAAAGTCCAATTCAAGTATACTAACACTTCTGAAAAAGTTGCAGCTTTTTTGTTGGTCTGTCTGTTCGCGGCATAGCAAAAATGTTCCTTACCTGATTAACTTCAAATTTTGGTCAAAAATTAAGGGTCACAAAAGAATGATCTGCTAACATTTTGGTAAAAATCCTACATGGCGAAACAAAATGGCTGCCTAGTGAATTGTTAAAAAAAAAGTATAACTAAAAAAATATTTATCTAATTAACCTGCAAAATTAGAAAGGAATTGATAAAATGTTGGTGCGAATTCAAGATGGTCAAATCAAATGGCGGCCAAATAAAGTTGGTAACCTTGAAAAGTCACACTCCCATACATATCTTTTCGTCTTAGCGTTCATAGATGCAAAAAATATGTTTTGTCAATTTCGTCCGTCCGCCTGTCGGTCTGTCTGTGTTAAGAGTTATATTGGGGCTGGTAATATTTTGGTAAAAATCCAATATGGCGAAGCAAAATGACGGCTTAGTGAAATGTTAAAGAGATTATCACTAAAAAAACTACTACAAAAGCTTTCACGGCTAAAGTCAATTAAGAAATCATGGTTCTTGGGTTTAGACCATGTCTAATTGGAATTACTTCTCGACATTTCCCCTGCGATTCAGGGTTCTGCACTGCACAAAATCAAAACCAGTGTTTTGCTACCTTGCTCAGTAGCAAGGTAGCAAAACAAAATGGCCGCGTCATAAATTGTTAATTCAATGTTCAATGTTACTAAACGACTATATACTGATCTAAATTAGGCGACTCTCCACTTTTCCTAATAATAGGAAAAATTCATAATGAGGGTAAGGGAATCTATGAGTCAAACACATAATATATTTATTTCCACCGAGCGATTTTTTTTGTGTAGATACCGATATTTAATTGAATCCGTACAAATGACCCAATTTGTCCGTAATATTAGGGTCGCCATTTTCAATTTTCAGTTCAGAAAAGTTCATAATTTGCACTGTTTAATACATCTAGATATCGACTTTTAGTTGAATCTGTACAAATAGCCGAATTCTTCCGCTAACGTCAGTTTTTAAATGATGACTAAAAATTCATAACTTGCATACTTTAATACCTCCAAATTCCGATTTCTGGTTAAATCAGCACAAATGGTAGAATTCGTCCGTCATTTAGCGCCTTTATTTTAAAGTCAAGTGCCAAAAGTCATTTGACTTTTTGCACAAAATAACCAAAAAATCTAAGCAAACTAGTAACAATAATTAATTATATACGTTTCGATTTAACTTTAGGCTACAGATAAACTAAAAATTCCATGGTAAATTCAATGCTGTGAACTGCTAAAATTAATATTTTTATTTTTAAAATATGACTGGTAATAGTTTTTTTTTTGTCAAATCATGAGAGGCAATTGTCTCTCCGCTACCTATGCGCCTGCGCAACTCCTGGATCGAACTGATCCTATATCCTCTATTTTAACAAGATCAAGTTAAGTGACTATTCTTTGCAAAGGGGCGAATGGAAAGATGATAGATTTCATATATACTTCGACCTTGTTTCATCAATCAGCTTTTATTTAAATATGTGATAGTAATTTAAATTTTTTTTATTAAGGTTATTGAGCAATATTAGTATTATTAACATTATCATAATTTTAGAAAATGTCCAAAATACCACCATATTCCAAATAAAAGATTTATATACGCAAGAAATGGAAACATCTGAAAATATTACAAAACATATTTTGATTCAGCGATTTATGGTTAACTGGAATGTTAAACAATGGACTCAAGATGGATTTTTTGATGAAAAATATATTTCAGATATTAACGAACACTGGTTGAAGTTTAATCCGCCCAACACATCTGATTTTATCACATTGGGAGTTTTGTATATTGTGATTATGCTCATTGGCGTTTTTGGAAATTGTTTAGTTATTTTCATGTTTTGCAGGTAAGTACGTAAATTTGCAATTATGGCATTTAATTGGTTTGTAGAAAAGTTTTTTTTATAAAATAAGTTATATTGAATTCTTGATAAAGAGAAACTTTGGTTTCGAGGAAAGTTCTGGTAAAAGGGTTTTACCTTTTTTGTACCAAAGTAACTAGTAACTAACTTATTTTAATATAAAACTCCCGTTTTTTTACTAAAAATATATTACAATTCATAAAATATTCCCAATGTATGTATAAACTTTGTTATCTGTGTGCTGTGAAATTTGAGAGATTTTACGACTAAAGGATCATTTACCAATTTTTGATTTTTTTAAATTTATTTTTCTTCATATTCATTTCGTATATATTTTTTTCAAAGTTTATTCTACATGTTTATGTTGTTTTTGCGTTGTCTTGAAAAGTTCTTTTGCGCATGCGCAATTAACAATTTAAGAAAAAACCTGTTTCATTCTTATATCTAAAACTTATTCAGATTGAAATAAACATACATTTTTATCTCCACCACTTTTTGTTGTCCAAATCTAATATATGCACATACGTACAGATATTCGTTCATTTACCATGCTTACTTATAAAAACACTGCTTCGATTATTCAATGTATCATTTTCTTAATTTTTTTTGTTATTGATTTTTAATATATTATTTTTACTATGTTTTATTTTTTATAACTCTGTTTACATAATCTACAAACAAAATAATTATGACATATATGATTTCCTTCTATAAAAGACTAATGTCTAGGAAATTAAATTTTCCTGACTTTTAATTGGGCCGCCATTTTGTTTTGCTATATATGATTTACAACATTTTACCAATTTATCCCGGTTTCATTTTTCTCGCTTTTGTACAAAATGGGAACTCAATTGGATAAGTGGTTTTGGATACTTAAATACTTTGGATATTTTATAAATTTCATTGGGCCGACATTTTGTTTCACCATAATGCTTTTAACCAAAATTTTACCATTTTATCCCCGCATCACACTTGATTTGTGTGCAAAATTTAAAATCAATAAGCACTAATTTTTTAAAACATTTAATTTGGTCGGCATTTTTTTCGCCCATCTTGGATTCGTATCAATTTTTGCAGTTCGTCCATCACTTGTTTTTGTGCAAAATTAGAAAACAATCGATGAAATAGTTTTTTTACATTTTTTTTAACAATTTTAGGCCACCATTTTGTTCCGACATCTTAAATTTGTAATAAAATTTTGACAGTTCATATCCGTGTCACACAATTTTTTTGTACAAAATAAGGTACATTGGATAAGTAGTATTTAGTAATAATTTTTTTTGACATTTTATTAGGTCACCATCTTGTTCCTCCAAATTTTCGGTTTTTATCAAAATGTTACCATGTCATCTTTTTATGGCTCTTAATTTTTATTCAAATTTTGAAGTAAATCGGATTAGTAGTTTTTGAGCTAGGCCGCGAACCCACAGACATACTGAAAGACCCTAAGGGTGTTTTTTTTGACGATTAAAAATAAAGTTTAAATTAATTAATGAATTTGGTCAGTTTGGAGTAGTTCGATAATTTCTAGTTTTGTTTTAACTAAAAATGGACATACAATCTGAACTAGCTTAAAACTATCATTTTTAAATTAAATATTTGTTTGGTTTGATGAAACTAAATAAGCCCGAGTAACATCTAATTCGGAGAACTGTTGCATATTGATACAAAAATATTGATTTTTAGTGGGTTGACTATTGTTCTCACTTTTTTTAGGACAGAAATTGTGTCATACCTACTTGTTTTAAAATTGTGAACCTTGGCTTTGATATTATTAGAATTTCCTTCGTAATTGTAATCGTGACAAAATTGCTCTCCGAGTTTTTTGCAGATCTTTGCATTTTACGGTCCCTGGACTCTAAAAAACATGTTTTCTCAATTCCGTCAGTCTAACTGTACACGGCATAGCTCAAATACTACTTATCCGATTAACTTTAAATTTTGGTCAAAAATCAGTGGTCATATGGGGATGAATGGTTACATTTTGATATAAATCCAATATGGTGGAACAAAAGGCGGCCTTACAAAATGAGGAAAAAATACTATTTTAATTAAGAAAATACTTCGACAGTTCGTCGAATGGAGGAAAATAAAGTGTGATAGATCTGGTAAAATTTTTGTATAAATTCATAATAGCGGAACAAAATGACGACCTAATGAAATGTTTAAAAATTCAGTACCAAAAAATTACTTATCCATTTGACTTGAAATTTTGCACATAAACTATGTGTTAAACAGACTCTATGATAAATTTTTAGTGCGATTTCTATATGGAACATCAAAACGGAAGCCTAATAAAATATTTAAATATTCGGTAAAATTCAAATTTCTGGAATAAAACCTCTTCATGGAGGAAAATTTAGGTAGAGGGTTCTGTGTGTTAAATTACAGTTACAGTCTCCTTCGATTAGCGACGCAAGCAGCTTGATGTCGAGTATGGCTACTGCAACGACCCCACCACCCCTTGTGGCACCCACCACCGACTCCACACGCCCAGCTCTCGCTGTTTCTGAGGAGACGCATCTTCAGACCACGAAGGCTCGAAAGCCAAGGATGCGTATAAAATGGACAACAGAAATTGTTTCATAATGCGGTCTTATCATAAGATCACCAGATTTGAGACCGGCTTAACCACCTACTGGGCCGGCCTTCATAGTGCTTTTCCTCAGAAATGCCCGGATTTTCAGAACATTACCGAGCAACGCATTGCTGAATAACGACGAATAATTGTCCGGAATAAACTTTTGGTTGAATCCATCCTGGAACAACTTAAAGGAGAGGTGCAGCTTGAACTTGAGAATGAACGCGTCGAGCCCAAAGCTCCACCTACAACAAAGGAACCCCAGGAGGAATTACGAAATGAAGAAAATATAGGCGAAGAAGAATCTACAGGACTAATTATCATTGTTAGAGCTAACAACCCCCAGGACAAATATCAGTATACAACGAACTTCAAAAAGCTGTTGCTGAGCTTAACGGCCTAGATCCAACTCAAAGACCTAAGCCCTCGAAACTTAGAACTAGTCGGAAGACTCACAGCATCCTCAAGAATTCCAACACCATACTAACAGAATTTAGTTTGGAGTATGATACCCTTGAGAAGCTTCACACACTCGTCTACTGCCGTTTCGTCGACGTTCTTAGATGCCATAAACAACAAGTGTATTCCCAGAAGAAAACTAGCAAAACTACGCACCAACAAAAACCCATGTGATAGAAAAGACTTAAAAAGAGAATTGATGATTTGAGACAGGAACTAAGAAAACTCACAGAATTTCGGAAGAATGATACCCCTCCAGCAGACTTAAAACACGCACAACACCCACTGATCTCAACCACAAAAACTAGATAAGTATCAGGACACACTAAAGCGAAAACTAAAAGCTAAAGCGAAAGGTCTGCAGAGATACAACAAATGATCAAAGAGAAAACGACAGAACTGGCTTTTCACCAACCAAAGACATTTCTATCGGGATATCAATAACACCACAGATCATCTGAGAAGATACTGCCGAGCAAAGAGCATTTGTCCGAGTATTGGTCGAACATCTGTGAAAAACCAAAACAGCATAACCGAAATGCTACTGGATACAAACTGAACGTGATCGAATTCAAACACCACAAATGGAATTTGACTCTATCACCAAGTAGGAAGTTAGCAGCTTTATTAAGGGAACGAGCAACTGGTAGTCGCCAGGAGTTGACAATATTATCAATTTCTAGTACAAGGAATTTGAGGTCCTCCGTGGAGCTCGTCATGTTTACCAAAATAATGCATCATCCGGAGACAACCCCGCATTTCTCGTGCTGGGCACTACAACTATGCTGCCTAAAAGCATCACCTGTTTGCCTACCATGTACAAGATCCTAACAGGATGCATTGCGAATCGTATCTATCACCATATTGACAGTCATAACCTATTAGCCGAGGAACAGAAGGGATGCATTCGAGACCATCAAGGATGCAAAAAACAAATTATAATCGACTGTGTGGTACTTAACCAAGCACAGAGAAAACAATGCACATACACACTGCTTTTATAGACTATAAAAGGGCGTTTGACAGTGTACCACATTCCTGGCTTATAGATGTATTAGGAATATTCACCCTATGACCATTAATTTCCTGGCAACTATCAAGCACCAGTGGAGAACGCACTTGAGGATCTATAATGGCGATCAATCTCTTACCACCGATTCATCAATAGGGGAATTTACCAAGGAGACTCGTTAAGTCCACTTTGGTTCTGCTTAGCGATGAACCAACTATCCTCGTTACTCAACAATACAGGACCTGGCTTCAACTTCAAAGCCAATAGAGTCAATTCCCGAACCATATCCCACCTTTTTTATATGGTTGATATTAAGCTCTGTAGTGGAAACCATACCCAACTAAAAATGCTTATTGACGTGACATGACTTCCCGAAAGACATCCATATGTAATTTGGAATGGAAAAATGTAAAGCCTTAAACATCGAAAAAGGCAAAATCATTAATGGTGATGTATCCCTACCCAATTAAGAAATAGTTCTAGTGATGAACCAAGGAGAGACCTACAAATACCTAGGATTCCAACAAGCTAGACTGCTCCAGGATAAGCAAGGAAAGAGCAGGCTGAAAGATCAGTACGTTCAAAGAGTGCGAGCTCTTCTGAAAACCGAACTGAACGCCAGAAATCTCATTACAGCAATTAACACCTATGCTGTTCCTATGTTGACCTACAGTTTCGGAATCTTGAAATGGACTAACACGGAGCTAAAGGGACTACAACGAACTACTCGCCTAATGATGACCAAATACAAGTCACACCATCCAAGGTCATCAACTCTCCGAATGACCTTACCACGAAGAGAAAATGGAAGATCTCTTATTGTCTTCAACAATTCAAAATCCCGACAGGTGTAGAAATTGAGAGATTTCTTCACCAACAAGGCACAAACATCAAGCCTCCATCGCATAGTGACCTTATGTGACAACTCGTACTCTCCACTCAATCTCGCAAGTGACAACATAATCCTAAAGTTCCTTTAGGAACCGACAAACAAGAACAGTTGGTTCAAATGGCACTCTACCGCCGACATCACAATAACTTGAATCAGGCACACAGATAAGGAAGCATCCAACAGGTGGCTGAAGGATGAATAACTATTCCTAGAGACAGAGGGATTTGTGATGGCAATACAGGACCACGTTATTAACACAAGAAATTCATCATCAAAGACCGGTCCGTTGAACCCTATAAGTGTCGAAAATGTAGCGAGAGATCAGAGACTATACAGCATATAATATCTGGCTGCACTTACCTAGCAAACACGGACTACCTCCAGCGACATAACCACGTGTGTAACATCATATACCACAAGCTTGCCAATAAATACCGGCTCCTGAACACCTTTGTGCCCTATTATAAATACCATCCAAGTTCATTGCTTGAAAATAATGCCTTTAAACTGTACTATGATCGGGCAATTATCACCGACAGACGGGTGACAAATAATCGGCGTAAATGTAGTACTGCTAAATAAGGAAACAAAGACAGCTTATTTGGTAGATGTCGCTGTACCCAACAATAACAACGTGCTAGATAAATATCAAGAAAAAAAGGCCAAATATGCGGAGAGGCCATAGAGATACAGCAGATGTGGCAACTGAATGAGGTTCAGGTGATACCGATCCTCGTATCATCAACTGGACTACGAAATGTAGCGAGAGATCAGTGTCGAAAATGTAGCGAGAGATCAGAGGCTATACAGCATATAACCTCTGGCTGCACTTACCTAGTAAACACGGACTTCCTTCAGCAATATGACAAGGTGTACCAAGTCATGTCATCATACACCAGAAGTTTGCCAATAAATACGGGCTCCTGAACACCTTTGTGCTCTATTATAAATACCAACCAAGTTCAGTGCTTGAAAACAATGCCTTCAAACTGTACTACGACCGGGCAGTTATCACCAACAGACGGATGACGAATAATCGGCCTGATGTGGCAGTGTTAAATAAGGAAACAAAGAAAGCTTGTTTGGTAGATGTCGCTGTGTTGGATAAATATCAAGAGAAAAAGGTCAAATATGTGGAGCTGGCTATGGAGATACAGTAGATGTGACAACTGAATAAGGTTCATGTGATACTGATCATCGTATTATCAACTGAACTAGTTCCAAAAACACTATAACAGAACCTGAAAATCATAGCACTGCACACCTTCAGCGAGATCAAGAAGGCAGTCCTGCTAAGTACTTGCCACATAGTGAGAAAATTCTTACAGGACAACACATAGAACTAATAAAACCAGCCCATTCCTTTTGATGCATGCATCCGGGATGGGATTGGAACCCAACATTAGTTGAGAAATTGATTGTCCATTTCTATAATAATAATAACCCCACACGGGGGTAGTCGCAAGATTGCTTGGAGACTAACGTCGCGACGTAACGTGTCATCCGCAAGGGGCTGTCGCAAGACTGCTTGGGGTGTGACGCCCCCACGGTCCGAGTTACCTTGGGTTAACAAGGGTAAATGGTAGCAGATCCATGGAAATGGTGAAAATCCAAAGCTTCGGTAAAACGCTGTTACCTGAAGATCTCCAGGGCACTCTTGGAACCACTACTGAGGGTGACAGCATGCGAGTTAGTGGCGATAGAATGTTGAACAGGCGGATCTGTCAATAAAAATGCGACAGCCGAACATACCTCTGACACGAGCTTTTCAAGATCTAACATAATTGGAGATCAAAGTTGTCTCTTCAGGTCCGTCAGCCTATACATGTACGACCTCCAAGACAACCACAGAGATCTAAGAGAAACAGCGCTTACATATATAAGACGAAACAGTTCAGAGCTTCACAATTATGAGCTAATTGAAGATGAAAAATCTCGATAATTGCACACATGCAAAAATTAACAACATATGGAACAAATCTTAAGATATTCTCTCTCTTTAAAGCTCAAGAACTTAACTTTCACATATACAATACGCAAAGAAAGACAAAAGCAAAGAAAATAACAATGAAAGGCCAGCCAAAAATAATAAATAAACAACTGCACCCTAGTACAATATATTCACTTTTAAGTGGCAGACCTGAAGAGGAACATTTTGAATTATCAACACCAGAAAACAGCGCCGAATCAGAGAATAATAACCAACCACAAGGGAGTCACCAAAGATTACAGCCCCGCCCGAAGAAGGTGCTGCGCAGGAATTCCAGACAACGCTCACTCCTGCGGGACGACCCAGAAAACACATGAAATGGACAAGCTCTATAGACGAAACTATTATGCGTTTATTTCACAGAGTCACACAACTAGAACATGACATGAGCAGATATCGGGAAAGATTAACTTAGAACTTTGCCAAGAATACCCACAGCTCCAAATATTTAAACAGCGTGTAGCAGATCAATATAGAATGATCCTCAGAAATAAGTTAAGAAGAAGCGCGACTCAATGCCATCAAGAGTGTGTTAAAAATTATTTACTGGAAATTAACAATTTAAATGTCACCATAAATACTGACACATCAATGACCGAGACACCAGGACAACAACCTGAAAATAATAACAACAAAAAGACAGCCAGAATCATGAAAGTGACCAACTTAACCAAAGCCTTGATACCCAAATGAAAAACGCAATATTTGAGTATTGTGGCACAGATCCACTAAGTAGTACTTAATATCATGAACAACCGAATATTACCTGACATTGTTCCAGATGTTGACCCTTAGAATATTTGCACATGATCATCTATTGTGCAGCACTTTCGGTTACTAAATCAATGGGACTTAAATTGCCAACGAGAAAAGGAGAAATAGGCTCAACGACAGGGCAACGAAAGGAAAGGGAAAAGAGATTGAAAAATAAAATTGACCATCTTAGGAAGGATATTGGAAGATTGACTAAGTATGTAAATGGGCAAAACTACAGAGATTAATGGAATCGATCATGCAACATACTAGAGTATAGTCCCACCAAAATTAAGAGAATATTACAGCTATTCAATGCCGCGATACTAATAAAAAGTCTCTGTATATGCGGGTTGTCTGAGAGTAGTATATCTGGCGGGGTTCTTGCCGCAATGGTGTTTCGGATGGCATATCCGCAGCAACCAAACATTGGGCGTGGCTACACTTCTTCACTTAAAAAGTGACGTAATTTTCTGCAAGAATTAACGAAGTCAACAATGACTTATTTTACCAGTGTTTCTTGAGCTTATTAAATAAGAATATATACCTGTACCTATCACCTGTTTTTACGTGTTTTCTGATTACTTGTACCTATCACCTGATTTTACCGGTCATCTGCTTCACCTGTCATCTTTTTACACATTACCTATTACCTATTACTTGTGACCGCTGTTATTACCTGTCCCGCTGACGTCACTTTTTTTAAACGGACCAGCTGTGGATTCGAACCTGAAACCTCTGCCGCGATATCGTGTAACGTAAACCACTAGTCTACGACAGCATATTGGGAATAAAGGCTTGTAGGCTTAAATGTTATTTCTTGACGATGTATAGTTATTATTAATTTTTTTTAAAGAATAAATTAGCGTATGTTATTAAGGTTTGAACAAAGAAAAAAAAGTATAACGGAAGCTTTCACGGCTTTGGTCAATTAAGAAATCATGGTTCTTAGGATTAGACCGTGTGAAATTGGAATTACTATCCGACGTTTCGCCTTCGTAGGTAGTTGGTAGGTGGATAAAAAAATACAACAGCAATTTAAAACGTGTAATTCATTTATTAAATATATTTATTAAAAATTACAATACACCAATATTACCATAAAACATTTTAAATTTCAGGCATTTTTTCATCACAGTATAAATTAGTTTTACTACTTAGTAGTGGTCTATATATCAATAAAATTATGTCTATCAATTGATTTATTACAAAAACAAAAATTTTTTGAACAGGTATTACATCTTAGTGTGCCTCTAAAATATGATAAGTGACTCTGAAATACAAAAAAAAAACCAATTACATTTTAGTATATCCCCAAGGGTCGGTGTCAGTATATAAATAATTTAGAATTCGCTTATCGTCTGATAGGATTCAGCGTTACTTTCCTCTAATCAATAGTATAAACATCGTGTTTAAAGAGTTTAATTAATTTTTGAAAACACTCAGTAATTTGGTGATTAAAACGGTGTTAATAATAATCATCAAATGTTATTGTCTTTAAAGAGTTTGATTTTATTCCTTTTGCTTTTTATATTCTTTTTCTTTGTTGAAATCAGTAATAACTATAAGAATACATCTTGGACCGCAAGCCAATAAATTCAGTCATGATCTGCCCATGGTTTTCATCTTTCATTAAACCAATATTTTTTTTTTATTTTTTAAAGATATACCAAACACATTATTTTTATCATAATCTGAAGTATCAAATTTATCTATATCTTCTTTACTTTGTTTTTTTAGTTCGGTATTTAAGTCAATGAATTTTTATACAAGGCAGATTGTTTAAATTTGAGAACTCTATGAATTTTAGTAATTTTTAAACCTAGTTGAAGGGCTTGTTTTAGATTGCTGTAATGAAAAATATAGTTCTCTTTATTGTATAATGTTTTAAGTAATTTTGGAACTTTGGATTTGAAAACAGGTGGAACACAATTTTCAGGACAGATTGGTAAATCTTTATGTAATTCATATAGTTCTTTCTTCTCTTCATCATCAGGAATATTTAATATATAATTTTTTTCCTGATAAAAATCATTTACCCATCGGAATTCTGCTTGAGGTAAAGGTACACTCATTGCAGCACTATATAGATTATTTACATCATAATACATAATAAAGGAAGTTGCCTCGTTACTATTATATTGTTTCCCCATAAATTTATTATTTGCTTTAGCATATCTGTTCGAATATTGGGAAATTCCTCCGCGTATACCCCTTTCTATGAACATAAACATGTTAGGGTCTGTAAGTAATTCCAATTCAGTTTTGGTCATTTTTAAAAAGGCATCAAGTGCTAATGAAGAGGTAGTAACATAATATAAACAGTCAAGATTGTAAGTTGTCATACAAGGAGAACGAACATTTTGAAAAATATTTGTCAATAAAAGCACATCAGTTTTATAATATAGTTCAGTATATTCTTTTAAATTTTTAATTTTAAAAGTTTCTTAAACAATACAAGCATGTTGATAGCCATCATCAGTTATGTTTTCATCATTTAAGGAACTATAAAATTTTTCTTTTGTGGGTAAGTGATCCTCTTTTAATTTGTCTCAATTATTTAAATATTCGTACGGGAATACCCCTTTTCGAGTTAATACGTTGAATTCATTATCATTTGAATAAAACATTCTAGTAATTATTTTACAGTCGTCTGTTAAATAGGAAGCTAATTTTTCAATACTTGATGACTTAAAGCAAAATGAATCGATAAATCTAAAAGAAAAAATTGTATTTTCTATACATTTGGTGAAAGAAATATATATTTCTTTGTTTACAAGAAGTAAAGTAATTTTCCCTTTATATTTGTGCTAAGGGCTTTAATAAAAAATGACTGTCGTACCCAGATAAATTATGAAAAACAACAGGTATATGATGATTATCAGTAAATATAAAATCACAATGCTGGTGACGGGGGCCTCTGAAAAAAGTGGTTATGATCTTTGACACGCTTTTCCTCTTCTAAAAATAGTTTTTCACACACATGACAATTTGTAGCGTTCTCAAAATACTCTAATTCTTCTATAGTTAGTTTTTTAATAGATAGGAGGTTTTTTAATAGAAGGATTTGCAAATATCTCTGAAATTTCATGAGATAATTTTTTAAGTTGATTTGTAAACCATTTAATATAATCAGGACCAGTGTAACAATTAAGTCTTGATAATTATTTATTATATGAACATTTTAGATAATAAGCTATGCTGTATGGAACATGTTTCTACTTTTTTTTGTTCTTAATGGTATAATATCTTCTCTTTCACATTTAGTAAGTATACACTCAAGATCAGCATAAATTGTGAAAGGAGCTTGTTCTTTGTTCTTAACGTTATTAAATTTCAAAATGTTTTCTTGTTCTTTAGGCATTGATTTTTTGGTTGTATTTAATTTTTTATAGTCTATAGAATGTTTTAATAAAATTTGTTCAGACTTAAAGTGATTTAAACAACGTTTACATAGCCAGAATTTGTTATTTACGTTACCAATTTGACAATTAACTAGCCCGGACAAATTTTTATATATGCAAAATTAAAATATCTTGTATTTAAAATGTTCACATTTTTATTCAAATAAAATTCATCACTGTCAGAGCTATTGCTCATTGTCACCATTATGCTATGCATCATTATCACCATTAAAACAAGGTATAATAAGTAAATGAATTTTTCGTTGAAAGTTTGTTTCGATTAAGCTTACAGGAAAAATTTCTTTCTTTTCATAAGTGTAGATAATAATAAAAATTGAATTCATATTTTCGAATTTTGAAATATCCTTTAAACCAATTGGAAAACTAATACCTTCATAATATAGTTCTTTTACCTGTTTAAAATGTGGATACGAACTAGTTAAACTAGAGTTTCTATGGGATGCTGCAGGATATAGTGCACACCCTGTTGACCATAGGAAGCAATATTTATCACTATTTTTAATATTAATAACCGATTTAGTTTTCTTAATAAATTTTGGTAAATCTTCATAAGTCGACCAGCCTGGACTAATGGGGTTATACTTATTAATGTTAATTTTTAAATGAATAATTATATGTAAAGGCCAACCACTGTGCCTTTCTTCAAAACTTTCCAATTTTGCTAAAATTTTATTTTTAATATTTTCATTATACCAAAGTTTTAAATTTGTTCTATTATCAATTATACGATTTTTTGTAGAAAATGTTTTAATATCTGTTTCATTAATGTTAATTTTTAAAAAATGTTTTAATTCCTTTTTAATTTTAATGGAAAAACTTTTAAATTCCCTAAAAAATTTTTTTTGGGTCCTTGTATTACACCAGTTTTATTCTCTTATTAAAGCAAGATTCAATGTTCTGCCACATAACATCGTTCAAGCTATTTCTACATTGTCTAGATTTTCCAAATTTAGATTTTTTTTTTACAATTTTTTAAGTTACAATGATAATGTTTTAAAAGTGCAAAGTGTTAGCCACTAATTCTTCAAAACTTTTGGTGGTATAGTAGTGAAGAGAATTAGAAATCCGGTTTCATATTATCAATTAATAAGCGACTAGAAAACGATGGTTAGCGCATTAATGAAAATCCTACCTTACTTGACAATCAGGGTAATTTTAACATATGTTTTGCATTACGCTCTCTATTGGGATTTGCAGAGGATTATCAGAAAATAATTATGAATGTTAATCAGGAATTGGTTCTAACTCGAAGTCATACAGGTGCAAATGCTATTATACAAATAGGAAATCCACAGACTGCTGAAGATTATAAAACAGTTTTATCAAAAATCTTATGAAAAATACCTCATGTATATATTGCATTTAGAAGTTAGGAATTGCATGAATATCCTATTTTACAAGAAACTACAAGTCATACATGGGCTGTCAAGAGTTCTGCATTAATTTCAAGACCACGTTGTCTAATCTTTGCCCTATCAACAGATAGAAAAAATAAAATAGATAAAAATATGAGTGTTTGTGATCATGGAAACTTATCAAATTTTAAATTGTATTTAAATGCAGTTGTTTATCTATACGATAATCTAAATCTTAATTTTGATACCAAACAATGGGCGGTGCTATATGAAATGTATGCACAATTTCAAAAAGCTATTACTATCGACGTCATGGGGGATCACGTTATGAACCACTTAAATTCCATGGTGTTTATCCGTTGGTTGTAGTTGATTGCGCACACAAGAACGACACACTTAGAACTGGAGCAATAGATATTAGATTGCAATTTCAAAGTACAGTCAATACTACAGCTTATTGTCTGATAATTGATGACCGCTTGGTAAAATATAATCTTTTAACAAACTTGGTAAAAGCAGTGTCGTAAAAAAATGTTTATCTCAGATGTGCAAGGATTTCAATACAGATACAGTAACTTTATTTGTAAAGATATAACAATAATCAACTTGAAAAATGAAACAATATATCATACCTTAGTGAATTTTTCTCATGGTTCAATGATAACATACAGCAACGTATGAAGTGGTTGAGTAATAACATCCATGGCTTGAATGGGATGACAATAATTTTAAGTATATTTCTTAAGAAGCTATTTCCAAATATATATCAGATATTGTACAGAATGAGACAATTTATGTTAAAGGTTTTGATAAAAAGTTTGTTTAAAAAACTTGTATCAAATAATGGTATAGGTTGTCATAATATAGATGGATTAAAAATAATATATAAAAATCATTTTAATTTTCGTTGTAATTAAGAAATATGAAGATTGTATTTCCATATACCTTCTTATGTTCCATTTGTTAATGTGAGGTAAGAAAATTTGAAAATAAAAACTTTTCGCAAAAAGCTAGAATTTTAAAATATTGTAACAATTGTTTAATCAATCATATTTACATTAATTTTTTCTTAATAATTTTAAATGTATTTAAAATAGTTTATTTTATAATAAAAAATATTTGTTATTTGCAATTCCAAAAAATCCTATCCATCTTCAAAAACCCGTTATAAAAGGTTCTAAAATTAAAAGAAAAATATCAGTTTAAATTAGACATTGATAATATATATAAAAAATTAACACATGCGAATATATGTATTCAATCCTTATTAGTATTATCTTATATTTTATTTGTTGATGGTATGCTAATGATGTCTAATAGTTCAAACAGTACTTTTTACCAGCAATGTAATGATAATAATTTAAAAGACAACTGTGATGTCCTGTGTAACACAAGTTTATATTTATACAGAGAATGCGCTTCCAGCGTTGATAACTATATTCAGTTATATGAAAACGAATAACAAGTTAATGATTTGTTATTGAGTCAACTTGAAAAATGTGAGAACACCACGACTAATCTAACACATTCCTTAAGTTATACAAATCAATTACAACTGTTGAAAAAAAACATTGCTTTGGAATCTAGTATACTGTTGGTTCACAAAAAAGTTGAAACTCTCGATAAAAAAAAATTGTTATACCTTGATAAACGATAAGAATGAAGAAATATGAAATTTGCACAAAAACATCACAGACAGGGTAGACAATGATTTAAATCAATGTAAAAACGAGTTACAGAAACAAACAGAAAACTATAAGAAAATTTTTACTAATCTAAATGCATTTCTCGAACGAGAAGAACGATTGCAAGATCAAAAGGGTACATATGTTGTGAAACTAACAACCTGTAGAAAAACTAAGAAAAAAAGCAATAAAAAATTAATAGCTTTGTTTTCAAATATAGGGACAGTTTTCTATTAAAAGTTTCATAGACTAAAATATTGAAATAGGTAATTAAGTTTTTTGTTGCTGTAAATACAGACGGAATTGATGTAAGTACTTCACAATTATGTCATCAGTACAAGGAACTCGACTGTTAATAACATATAAAGGTACCAAGAGAAAAAAATACGAAAAAGTTAAAGGCAACCAATGTTATTTCTGTTACCAAAACGTAAATTATGATAAAATGTTATCTGAAAAATGTACAGTTACCCATAAGAAATGTGTGCAACAAAAAACAACCTAACCTAACCTAACCTACAAAAATACATAAAAAAGGGATATCTTTAAAGAAATCTAATTTTTTACCACCTCCACTTCAAAACATGCTTATATAAGGGAGAAATATGTTTAGCTAAAATTATTAGTAGTTTTCTGCCTAATATTTATATAAATGCCCAGCTAATATAAAAAAGTAAAGCAAAGTAATTAAACAGACATGTTATTTTTGGTTGATGTCCAACGATTTCAAAGTGGTATTCTTCTATTCGATTATAAAGAAATTGCCATTTACGCTCCCGAGGTACCTGAGTTAATATATAAATCATAAATTTTTATCGATGTTAATAAACAACTTGGAAACTCAAAAACAGAACGTGTTCATGGTTTACACTGGTATCATCATGGTGATTTAAACCAAGAAGTTATTTCTGACTTTCTAGGTGAAACTTTTAGTTGCTATAATTATGCAAAACAAACGATAATTGTTAAAGGACCCCGAACGAAAGCATTTAAAAAAACATTTAAAACACACCAATGCTGAAATTATCGACTTGGAGCAGCATGAACTTGACTTCTACCCATCAGATTCTGTTTTAGATACATTTTTTAAATCCTACCATTGTAATAAACATAATATTAATAACTTATCTTGTGCTGTAAAAAAATTATATAATTTATCTTATTGGTATCGTTACTGTAAAAAGGTATAAAAAAATGTTTTTTTGTTTTAATTTTACCCGCTAAAATAAAAAAGAAAAAATAATATCTCAGATCAAAGTTACCCTAGGCTAAGCCACTCTATTTCTAGCTTGTGTAAGGCACACAAGGCCTTTTTTTCTTTGTTCAAATCTTAATAACATACGCTAATTTATTCTTAAAAAGAAATTAATAATAAAAATACATAATCAAGAAATAATACTTAAACCTACAAGCATGTATTTCCAATATGCTGCCGTAGACTAGTAGTTTACGTTACACGATATCGTAGCAGAGGTTCCAGGTTCGAATCCACAGCTGGTCCGTTCAAAGAAATGTGACGTCAGCGGAACAGGTAACAACAGTTGACACAAGTAGCAGGTAATAGGTAATATGTAAAACGATGACAGGTACTAGGGTAAACAGGTGACAGGTAAAAATAGGTGATAGGTACAGGTTATATTATTCTTCAACAAGCCTGTCTCAACTACCACTGGTAAAATAAGTCATTGTTGACTTCCTTACTTCTTGCAGAAATTTACGTCACTTCTTCCGTGAAGAATGGAACATATGCCATCCGAAGCACCATTGCGCCTAGAACATCGCCAGATATACTACTTCTAAGGAGGTATAAAGTAAGCAATAAGAGAAAGCACGATAACCCTTTATTTACAAGATCAGAAAAGGGATTTTACAAATTTCTCAATAAAAATACGGAAGGGAATAATACAGAATATCCTAATAAGGAAGTGGTTGGGCATTTTTGGAAGGAGCAATTATGTACCTCAGTAACATCTAATTTAAGCGCAAGCTGGATTGAAGTAGAAAATATTGATGCTCGGGAATATAACCAAATGCAGTATAAAGCTTTCACAACTGAGAAAATTACGAGCATCCTTAAAACGGTGCACAACTCGAAAGCCCCAAGCTCTGATGGAATACATAATCACTGGTTAAAAAAACTCAAGGCAACACACGAAAAATTAGTATTTTCCCTTAATAATCTAATGCAGGAACCTCAAAATATGCCATCTTTCCTTATTCAAGGAGCTACCTACCTTCTTCCAAAAGACCGAAACAGCACGCTCGATCCTTCTAAATATCGCCCAATTACTTGACCTCCAAAGCTTTATAAGCTGATAACATCCTGCATAACTTTAAGGATATCGACACATTGTGCGCACAACAAAATAATATCTATACACCAAAAGGATTGTGCTAAAGACTCTATGGGTTGAAATGAGCAACTGATAATTGATTCCGTCATCTGGAGCCAAGCTTGCTCTGAGCCGAGAAATCTCTTTATGGTAAGCCATCCAATTATACAGGGATTGTACCCTTTGTCTAACCTTTTAAGACTTAGTAACTTATCTACTGGTTATGGGTTCAGTATCAAAAAAAAATCAACAGAAAAAAAAATAAGTTAAACCATCTTTTACATATGGACGATTTAAAAATAATGGCAGCTGCCAAAAACGAGCTGGATCAGATGCTCAAAACTGACGAGAATTTCTCTATAGATATTACAATGCGGTTTGGGTTTGATAAGTGCAGAAATATCAGTATAAGGAAGGGTAGGATTCAGAAAGATAGATTTGAGATGCAGAACGAGTAGAGTATGGAAGCAATGCGATAGAGATACCTAGAAATATCTTGGTATAAAGCAAGGGCAGTGTATTACTCACCGTCTAAAGAAAGATGAACTGACAAGCGGGTTTACAAGAAGAATACGACAATTTTATTGCTAAAATCAAAACTTAACAGCAAACATTTAGCTAAGGCGATTAACACCTACGCTTGTTTTGTGCTTGGCTATTTATTTGGGATTACTAAGTGGTCCAACACTGACATCAATAACCTGCAGCGAAAGATCAGAACTCTACCTACAAAAAACATTATCCAAGAAGTACCGTAGAACGTACGACAATTCCAAGGCATGAAGACGGAGGAGGATTAGCATAGATCTGAAAGCAGCTAGACCAACAAATCACCAAACTACGAAGCTATTTTCAACAAAAAGCACGAACATCTGACTTACATCGGAATACATGTCATTCGGATCACTTTCCGCATTTACGGCTAAAAGAGCAGCAAGTTTCAACTCATCACGAATCCGTAGATGAGAAACTGAAGAGTCAGAGGGAAAAGCCTCTGCATGGCAGACATTTAAATGAGGTCAGTGAGGATTATGTCGATAACATCGCGTCGAACTACTGGCTGACGTCGGGACGGATGTTTCCTAAAACGGAGGGTTTCCTAGTTGCCACACAACATCAGGTAATTCCGACCAGAAACTACTTAAAATATATTACGAAAGATGCCACAGTGGTAAATGAGAGCTGCAGGTATGGGTGTCGGATGAGACCATAAAACATGTTACAGGGCGATGTCAAATGTCAAATGTTCGCTTGGCAAAAATTCTACACCAAGACCTAGCAGAGAAATTACAGCTCTTGCAGGAACAAAGAGTGCCATATTATATGTACAACTCAGCCAATTTTAGAAAATAATCTTTACAAGATTTATTGGGACCGCACTGTTTTGACAGTTTACCAAACTAACATTTATAATAGACTAGAAGAAAAACCACTTTTATAGAGGTGGCTCTACCGAATACTCATAATTTACGTCACAAGTATGTAGAAAAGATGGGAAAACTTCGTGATTTAGGGGAACAAATCAGAAGACAGTGAAGAATGAAGAGCGTCCGAATGCTGCCTTTTATTATGTCAACAGGAGTTATCCCAAAAAGTTGCTTCAGAACATCATGGATCTTGGCTTTAATGAACGTCTTTTTCAGGCTATGCAAGCGGCAGTGCTACTCGTGACATCCCGAGTAGTTCGCAAGTTTATGGGTAACTTAAAAACCAATCACCAAAATGGACCCAATAACACAGAAACGGTCCCATCAGAACTCATTCTATTTGATATGCAAATATTTGGAATGAGTGAATATTCCCCGCTCTTTGGAGAGAGAGAGAGAGAGCGAATACCATTCGGCATTTAAATAATAATAATATTACCTCAGTGGTATAAAGAAATGCCTTTATATCTCTCTATTCACGGGCACTGAACGCCGGAAATCTCATTACAGCAATTAATACCTATGCTGTGCCTGTGCTGACCTACAGTTTCGGAATCTTTAAATGGACTAACACGGAACTAGAGGTACTACAACGTACTACTCGCCTAATGATGACCAAGTACAAGTCGAAGTATCGAAATGCAGCGAGAGATCAGTCTGTCTGCATATACCATCTAGCTGCACTTACCTAGCAAACACGGACTACCTCCAGAGACATAACCAGGTGTGCAACATCATATATCAGAAGCTTGCCGATAAATACGGGCTTCTGAACAACTTTGTGCCCTTTTATAAATACCGACCAAGTTCAATTCTTGAAAATAATGCCTTCAACTGAACTACGACCGGGCAATTATCACCAATAGATGTGTGACCAATAAAGCGGCCTGATGTGGTATTGTGAAAAGAGGAAACAAAGACAGCTTTTATTTGGTAGATGTTGCTGTACCCAACAATAACAACGTGTTGGATAAATATAATGAGAAATAGGCCAAATATGCGCAGCTTACCATCTAGATACAGCAGCTGTGGCGACTGAATAAGGTGCATGTGATACCGATCATTGTATAATTAACTGGACTAGTTCCAAAAACACTAAAATAGAACCTGAAAATCATAGGCCTGCATACTAACACCTTCATCGACATCCAGAAGGCAGTCCTGTTCAGTACTTACCACATAGTGAGAAAATTCTTACAGGACAACAAAGAACTAATAAAAATCAGCCCACACATGAAAAATTTTGTTTTGTATCTTGAACCCCTGTATGGGATTCTTCCCACTGGGATTTCAGGATAACCTGGGGCCTTCCCTCAATGAATTAGAATGACAATTGTCATGAGGTATTTAACCTATGAGCTTGGCTCATTGGCAAATTTTTTTGTAAATTAGAAAAAAGTTGGTTTAGATTTGGCTCGCCGCCTATTTCTCTTGGACGCAAAATATTGGGTTTGAAAATTAGAAAAAATAGAATCTGGCGCCAGTTTTTCATAAACACAGACTTTTGAAGTTTGTTGCAAAATAGTTAAGATTTGTCTCAGTTGATACAAATCATCTTAGTAGAGGATATTGAGGAGTTAGTCTCTCTCCTCCCACCACTTTTTTGATTGGTCGACCCCCGCTCCTCGCACCTGTCCTTGTTCACGCCCACTTGTTTTGTCTCCAGTTGATTCTTCCCCACTCGTAAATCCCGTTCTGACATGTGCGTCAGGACGGAGATGTTTTATTTAAGTGTCAGCAGCCAACAGAGCAATTCTTTGTTACTTTAGTATCAGTATTTTAAAAATCAACGAAATATATTAATGTATTAATTAAAATGAGTAGTCGCCACGTAGTTTTACAAGTTCTCGTGATCTACATTTTGATAAAATGGAAAAAATGTGTTCCAGTTATGACGGTGAAGTGTAAAATAGATAAAAATAATTTTAAAGAGGACCAAGAGGGCAGTGAAGATGAGAGCATGAATGACCAGATTGATGCGGGTTGTAATGAAAAAGGCCTTGGAAATATAAAAAATAGTGCTAGTGATGCGGTTAAGGAACATTACCTACGTCGTGAAGTTTGTGCATTTCAAAATTATGTTGTAATAATATCTTCTTTTGGTGATGCATCTAGTGTGTGCTTACTATGTTATTATCTGCATGCACAACACAGTTTTGTTTCTACACACTATAAAAGAGCAATGTAATGCTGTTAAAAAAACTTGCGCTGCAAATTGTATTACCATAATTTTTATTCATATAAGTATTCTCTAAACTTATGTAGTGTGTAATAAAAGTGGAGTACAAAAAATTGAAAACTATTTAGTGGACAAATGTAATTTTGAATCCCAATGATAGTAGTAGTAGTAGATGGGGGGAACAAGCCCACCGACTAGGCCTGAAAGGCCCTTTTCGCTAACCCCGGGCCATGCACTTTTTTATTCAGACAACATATAATGAAGGGCGTCTTGGCTACATCTGTGTGGTGATCAAGCCTTGACTGCCCGGTGAAGGGCGCGCGGAAAGAAAAGGGGACCAGAATCGCCCTTCTAGGATGGGGGAAGAAATTTTTACGCCTGGGGAATGTCAGCCAGGGCCCTACATCGAGGAGTCCGAACCTCGGCCATCCCCTCCACCTGAGAGGGTATGTGATGGCGGGGAGTGTGAATTTACTCCCAAACTACCACGGGAATATCCGGTTCCCCTCGGCCTGGTTACCGGCGTGAATGGCAGCGTGGAAAGTGAAATTCATTTTACACTCTTCCCTGTTGGATATTTAACTACTAATATTGGCTGCAGACTTGAAAAGTCGTGCATCCATCTAGGATTCGAACCCAGGCACCCAGACCAACTCCGGTATAAACCCAAAGCTTTACGCTCTCGGCCACCGGCTGCCAATCGCAATGATAAATATATTCTAATTTTTTTTTTTAAATACAATGAAATTTCAAAATAACGTTTAAAATTATCAGTAGGTGACTAATCATGGTCGAGTGCGAGTCAGAACTATTCGTCGTCATTCAAGGCTATAACTGTTTATTTGGCCTGGTTCCAAAAGGGCTAGCTATCTATTATGGTGTACGCTGGCCTAGTTACAATTGTGTTTATCTTGAGCCAGTTAGTCAAAAGGTTCCTCTCGTGCTTCTCAGTATTCACGGTGTAAATGTTCTTGTGTAATACTGTTTTCGGACCTTTAAGTGTGCAAATCCCTAGTTACTAAATCTAAGTAAATTTTTTGCTCTAGTTCACAGCTGTATTTTCATATCTTTTCCTGTTACTAATTCTAAGTAAATTTTGTGTTCTAGTTTACAGCTTTGTTTAGTATTACCCTGTATAGTAAGTTGTTATGGTTAATATATTGGGAATTGTTTAATATGTATAAGCGGAATGAGCACGCTGGTGGTAAATTAGATTAGTCCGGAATAGATAGATTTAACTAGAGATAGACCATAGACCTTGTCGGTCCGGCCCTTGGGCTATACTGGAACAATAGTCAAAAGAAGCGTTTAGTTACCAACGACTTTCCTTACTTATCAATCTGGGACTAAGAGTAGGGTAAAACAACCCAATCAATTCATCAAATATTAATTACATTTGTTTTGTGTTTTGCAGGTTTGATTTTTTATATTTTTACCTATTATTCAACATGAATTCCGTAACTGATTTTAATTTCGAATTTGATTCTACTTTATTTGATCTGGAAAAGGCTTGACCAGTGCATAATTTAATGGATTCTTATTTGTGTAAATTGTACGAGAAAGTTCGCCCTGAACTAATTGAAACAATAGATTTTGAGGACCTGGGGAGTTTTGGGAGATTTTATTTATAATAGTTGTAAGATGTGAGGTGAAGATATTAGTCCGTTAAATAAAGTCACAGAGTCATTAGAAAGCCTTAGAAAAGCCTCATCAAAATATTTCAATAATGTTTCAGCTGATGACATTGGTACTGTATACATTATAGGGAGCACAGGGAATTTATATATATATTTATAAAAACAGGCAGAAATTAGGTATCCGGGAGAACAGGAAGTTGAGGGAAAACAGGGTGAAATTAAATTTCAGGTAGAACAGGGATTCGAGAGGGAAAAAGAAGTTGAGGGAGAAATTGAATATCAGAGAGAAATTTGATATCAGGGAGAAATATTACCTATATACTCACCAATTTGTGATGACTCGTCCGAAGACCGTTATTGAAGTAAAAAAATACACGGAGGAGTATCAACCAGCTCGTAAATTTAATTTCGACCAAAAATGGATAGCGGTTTTCGACCAAAGCTGTAATGAAATTGTAGGTGATGGCGAAGTGTACCCTGTTGTAAAAAATTGCAATCATTGCACAGGGTGTCCGGATTTGGCTGCAAAAGCAGGGTATCTCGCTTATTTTTAAAGATAGAACCTTGCGGTTTTCACGAACCTGAGCTAATTTTTTGTGAAACTCATAAAGCCGTAAACAAAATTTTCATAGCCTTCTTCGTTTATGAGATACAGGGAGAAATAGAAAATTTTGCATTTTGGGACACCCCAAAATGCAAATCTCGGTTATCCTTTAACTTAACGCAAAGGGAAAAATTGCTGCTTATGCAGTTTTTACGCTGGATCCAGTGGCGTAGTCATATTTTTCATTTGAGTTGTTATTTTTTAGATATGACCCAAAGTTGTGTTTTTTAAATGAGACACCCTGTATATTTATCCAGAAATTGATTTATACTTTTAAAAGCTTCTCAAAAATATATAATAGTATGGGTCTATTTTAATAAACAACGACAAAAATCCTAATTTTTATAATTATCATCCCAAATTTTGCAGTAGGCCATGCAAAACAATGCTGCCTTTTATTTAAAGTCGTTAACAATATCTACATCTTAACAATAAATCAAAATAAATATTTAATTAAATCTATTTATCAAAATATGTATTGATAATATCGCACCAAAAAAGTACCACCTACCTAGATTTATGTAACACAAGAACAAAACAGTAATAAATTATTATGTAACAAGCCTTTCAGCAAAAATCAACTGTCGTATAAGAACTACAGTAACCAAGCAAATCAAAAGAAGGGTTCAAACTGATTTCTATTTTGTTCTATGCATGTTTCGCACAATTTTCGTATTCGTTTTAGGGAATTAGGCAAAATAACGGGATGATTTTGTAAATAGCGAAAATTTTCTCTTATTGCATTTCCTAAATCTTGGACATTATCATAGTGGTCTTTGTAAATTCTATTTTCCAGATATCCCCATAGAAAGAAATCTAAAATCGACAAATCTGGGGACCTACGGGGCCATCTTATAGGTCCATTTGTTCCGATCCATTGATTGGTAAAATTATTGTCCAGAAATAATCTCGTCATTCCAGAATTGTGTGCAGGAGCACCGTCCTGTTGAAAATAAATTTCGTTAATTTGCGCTAGATGAACATCGTCAAGTAATCCAGGTATAGCTGCCTCTAAAATTTCTATATAGGACACACAGGACACATTTAGACCAAACCTGCCCGGCTGTCTTCTGGGAAATATTTGGTGTTGATTTTCCTGGGACCAGAATCTACTATTGTGCCTATTGAGTCTGACCATATAACCTTCCTTTCAAAATCTCTAACCATATCGCATCTTTCTCGAAACCAATTGCAGAAGACTACCCGACGCTCTGCATCTCCTGGCTTTAAGTGCTGCACGAGCCTAAATTTGTATGGGTGGTATTTGTGCTTTTTTAGAATTTCTTGAACTCTAGTTTTTGGAATCCCTATGTTCTTTTCACTGGCCCTACAAGAGTTTGTAGGGTAAGCTTCTGCATTAGCCAAAACCGTAATTTCCTCAGCCTCCCGATTTTCTTTTTTATATGTTTTCGTACGAGGTTTGATAAATGATCCGTGATTAAGTAAATTCTTTTTTATCCGATAAAAAGTGGATATATTAGGTTGCCTCCTTTCTGGATATCTAAATAAAAATTAAGCAATAGTATTTCAACATACCTAACAATTAACTATTTACCTGTTAAAATACATCTCAGAAGCCGCTTCAACATTTTAATGTTCGAAAGTTTTCTTGGTTTTCTTCCATAATAATACAAATATATTTTTACACAAAAAATAAATACAAAAAACTAGCGCTATATTTTATATACGCGTACAAAATTGGGAAATGTCATTTGCTTCCAAGAAAACAAAAGAAAACGGCATCGTTTTGCATGGCCTACTGAAAAATTTGGGATGATAATTATAAAAATTAGGATTTTTGTTGTTGTTTATTAAAATAGACCCATACTATTATATATTCTTGAGAAGCTTTTAAAAGAAGAAATCAATTTCTGGACAAATATACAGGGTGTCCCATTTAAAAAACACAACTTTGGGTCATATCTAAAAAATAACAACTCAAATGAAAAATATGACTACGCCACTGGATCCAGCGTAAAACTGCATAAGTAGCAATTTCCTTTGCGTTAAGTTAAAGGATAACCGAGATACGAGGGGGGTCCCAAAATGCAAAATTTTCTATTTCGCCCTGTATCTCATAAACTAAGAAGGCTATGAAAATTTTGTTTACGGCTTCATGAGTTTCACAAAAAATTAGCTCAGGTTCGTGAAAACCGCAATATATATATATATATATATATATATATATATATATATATATATATATATATATATATAATGTGTTTTCATTCCGGGTGTACATCCGTTCATTACTGTCGTTCTGAAAAGAACAGTTTTGCTGACGTTTCGCCAAAATCACGTTTGGCATTTTCGAAGCTTTCTTTCTCGCGTCCGAATAGAGACGGATGTACACCCGGAATGAAAACACATTGTATTTTTCCATCCGTGAAGGAGTAAAAATCAACACATATATATATATATATATATATATATATATATATATATATATATATATATATATATATATATATATATATATATATATATATATATATATATATATATATATATATAAGTGCATAAGCGCTAAATTTAAATCAATTTTTTCCTTATTTAACGAGAGACTAAACAGATAAAAATTAACTGAACTAGAAAAATTGAGCTATCAGTACTCGAGCAAGTGTCACATTTGCAACAAAACATTTGTAAAAGATGTTTTACTTTTAGCAGATATTTTTCAAAATTTTAGAAAAACCTGTATGAGCATCTATAAACTAAACCCGGCACATTATTATACATTTCCCGGTTTGAGTTTTGATTTCTGTTATACGCTATACAGGTGTGAAAAGCCGTTGCAAATAATGTATTTCTTTCTGATTTTGATCCTTTAAAGCCTACTAATTTTATTATGTATCACGATGCTACCAATATTTATGGATACGCAATGTCTCAATATCTTCCACAAAGAATTCTCATATGACTTTCAAAATCAGTAATAGACAATTTAGATATTACAAACCTTTCCGACTCTTCTGAGAGAGGCTATGTCCTTGAAGTTGACTTGGAGTATCCCACGGACTTACATGATGCTCATAATTACTTTCCTTTTTGTCCTGAAAATTATAAACCCCCCAATTCTAATTGGAAAAAGTTAACACCAATTTTAAAAGATAAAATAAAATACGTAATTCATTATACACTTTTAAAACAGTGCATTAAACATGGATTGAAATTAACTGGGGTACATAGAGATTTAGGGTTTACTCACTCCCCATGGTTAAATCCGTATATTGACTTGAATACAAAACTACGCAATGAGTCTAAAAATGAATTTGATAAAAATAATTATAAATTTGCAAATAACAGTATATATGAAAAAAATATGGAAAATGTCGATAAAAGAATTGACATAAGGTTAGTTACACAGTGGCCAAAAAATCACAGAAAAGATGGCGCAGAAAATCTAATTGCCAAAGCGTATTTTAAGATTTTATTTAAGACACCCCGTCTATATATATATATATATATATATATATATATATATATATATATATATATATATATATATATATATAGACGGGGTGTCTATATAGATATATATATATATATATATATATATATATATATATATATATATATATTAAAAAGTCCTCTCTGCACACACCGTCTGAAGGAATTTACACAGAGACGAAACGCCATAAGACACATAAATGAATTGTGTGTGAAAAAAGGCACAAATCATAATCGAGATAAATATTTAATTCATGGTAAGTATATTTTCAGAATTCTCCAAAAATTATGGAATATTATGTTCTATGTTATAATATATTTTATTATATTATAGTATTATAAATTATGTTATTTTTTGTTTCAGTTGATGCAAAATTCTTCACGATTAATGGTTTAGACATTATGAAGACTGTAAAGCTGATATTAATCTAAATGCTTAGAATTCTCATCTGAAAACAAACATCCACAAAAGCAATAGTACTGGTAAATATGGAAATCAGTTTAATCATTCAACACAGTTTTCCACAACGTGACTGAGACGACTGATTTAAACTTTTGACGAACTTTTCAAAATTCAGACAACCAAGACAAATGAACTACCTGAACGTGATTCTGGTAAATTAATAATTTACTTGCTAAAAATGTCGTCATGGTTAGAATAGTTACTTTAATATTTCTCATTTGTTTCAAGTGTACTGCTTCTGAATCTTTTTATTTAGAACAGTATTATTATTGAATACTTATTATTTCTCACTTAAATTGCAGGCTGGATTTTACAACAAATTCTCCATTTAGAAGTAAACATCAACAAGTACAATCCTTTATGTGTCTCCTCTTATATTCCAATTCCAGAGTTTCGGGTAGTTTGGTCAACATTTTGAATGAGGATGATTGTTTTGTATATGCCGTTGTGTCAGTAGTATGTAATATTGATTGATTGAAGGTGATCTTAGGAAAATTCATCGTTCCCAGACTTCAGAACTATTTGTGATTTTACAGGATTATACATTTTTTAGTTAAATTACAGCAGATAAGCACTTTTGAAAACAAAAATAGTTTATTAATAATTTTGTCTATATTATAGAGTTGAAAAATTCTTTAGAAATGGTGTAAATGTAAATGAGATTGGACCATTAAACTATAATAGATATAAAAAGTATTTACATATCAATCTACTTTTAAATACTTCTGATTACGGTAATAGTGAATATTATTGGATAAAAGATTTATCTAAATTACTTTTTTTAACAACTATCAGAAAGAAAATGCAGAAAAAAATGATGTGATGGATGTATACACTATTTTAGTACATATGCAAAATTACAAAGACACAGAATATGATTATACATCTTTTCGAATTGAATTTCTTTTAGATGAACTTATTTAACAAGTTTGGAAATCAAATTCCGGAAAACATATTAAAGTTTGAAAACATTCAAAAGTAGTATAAAGCACCTTTTGTAATTTATGCGGATTTCGAGTGTATTCTAAAAAATATTGAAAACAACAAGCTTGATCCTATAACCTCTTATATAGTTAAAACTGCTGAACATGTGCCATATTCGTTTGCTTATTAAAGTAAATCATCATTTGATACAAATCTCACATATTTAAAACTTTATCGTGAAACTAGCACAATCAGTGAGGTTTATTGAATAGGTTGAACAAGATGTGAAAAACCTTTATAACAATTATTTTTAATATCAAAAGCCGATGAATAGGTTAAGTAGCTCTCAACAGAAAGGATATGATAATGCATTTGTGTTATATATGTGAAAATTTTTTTTCAGATGGAAATTTTAAAAAATGCATGTTCCACTGTCATTGTATTGGTAAATAGGGGCAGCTCATTCAAGGTTAGTTACACAGTGGTCAAAAAATCACAGAAAAGATGGCGCAGAAAATCTAATTGCCAAAGCGTATTTTAAGATTTTATTTAAGACACCCCGTCTATATATATATATATATATATATATATATATATATATATATATATATATATATATATATATATATATATATATATATATATATATATATATATATATATATATATATATATATATATATATATATATATATATATATATATATATATATATATATATAATATATATATCCTCTCTGCACACTCCGTCTGAAGGAATTTACACAGAGACGAAACGCCATAAGACACATAAAAGAAATGTGTGTGAAAAAAGGCACAAATCATAATCGAGATAAATATTTAATTCATGGTAAGTATATTTTCAGAATTGTCCAAAAATTATGGAATATTATGTTCTATGTTATACTATATTTTATTATATTATAGTATATTAAATTATGTTATTTTTTGTTTCAGTTGATGCAAAATTCTTCACGATTAATGGTTTAGACATTATGAAGACTGTAAAGCTGATATTAATCTAAATGCTTAGAATTCTCATCTGAAAACAAATATCCACAAAAGCAATAGTACTGGTAAATATGGAAATCAGTTTAATCATTCAACACAGTTTTCCACAACGTGACTGAGACGACTGATTTAAACTTTTGACGAACTTTTCAAAATTCAGATAACCAAGACAAATGAACTACCTGAACGTGATTCTGGTAAATTAATAATTAACTTGCTAAAAATGTCGTCATGGTTAGAATACTTACTTTAATATTTCTCATTTGTTTCAAGTGTACTGCTTCTGAATCTTTTTATTTAGAACAGTATTATTATTGAATACTTATTATTTCTCATTTAAATTGCAGGCTGGATTTTACAACAAATTCTCCATTTAGAAGTAAACATCAACAAGTACAATCCTTTATGTGTCTCCTCTTATATTCCAATTCCAGAGTTTCGGGTAGTTTGGTCAACATTTTGAATGAGGATGACTGTTTTGTATATGCCGTTGTGTCAGTAGTATGTAATATTGATTGATTGAAGGTGATCTTAGGAAAATTCATCGTTCCCAGACTTCAGAACTATTTGTGATTTTACAGGATTATACATTTTTTAGTTAAATTACAGCAGATAAGCACTTTTGAAAACAAAAATAGTTTATTAATAATTTTGTCTATATTATAGAGTTGAAAAATTCTTTAGAAATGGTGTAAATGTAAATGAGATTGGACCATTAAACTATAATAGATATAAAAAGTATTTACATATCAATCTACTTTTAAATACTTCTGATTACGGTAATAGTGAATATTATTGGATAAAAGATTTATCTAAATTACTTTTTTTTACAACTATCAGAAAGAAAATGCAGAAAAAAATGATGTGATGGATGTATACACTATTTTAGTACATATGCAAAATTACAAAGACACAGAATATGATTATACATCTTTTCGAATTGAATTTCTTTTAGATGAACTTATTTAACAAGTTTGGAAATCAAATTCCGGAAAACATATTAAAGTTTGAAAACATTCAAAAGTAGTTTAAAGCACCTTTTGTAATTTATGCGGATTTCGAGTGTATTCTAAAAAATATTGAAAACAACAAGCTTGTTCCTATAACCTCTTATATAGTTAAAACTGCTGAACATGTGCCATATTCGTTTGCTTATTAAAGTAAATCATCATTTGATACAAATCTCACATATTTAAAACTTTATCGTGTCACTAGCACAATCAGTGAGGTTTATTGAATATGTTGAACAAGATGTGAAAAACCTTTATAACAATTATTTTTAATATCAAAAGCCGATGAATAGGTTAAGTAGCTCTCAACAGAAAGAATATGATAATGCATTTGTGTTATATATGTGAAATTTTTTTTTCAGATGGAAATTTTAAAAAATGCATGTTCCACTGTCATTGTATTGGTAAATAGGGGCAGCTCATTCCATTTGTAATTTACATTTCATACCTCCAATTTCTACTTCAATAATAATTCGTAATCTAAAAACGACTCCCACCTATTTATTAAGTCATTATGTAAGAACAAAGAATAGATTAGCGTTATTACTAAAAACAAAGAAAAACATATCTCTTCTAGGAAAAAATTATGGTAAACACTTATGACTCTAAAAACAAAATGCTTGTCTACCTAAATTTACGATTTATGGACTCAATTCAGTTTTTACCAGAATCTCTTGAATCACTATCTAATATTTTAGATGAAAATACAAGAATTCTAACCACACTACACCACAACTTGTTACGTTCTGGATCCGTGTTTCGATAATCATCTACTGATGATGCTAACTTGGTTAGCGAAATGCGCGTCCAGAACGTAACAAGTTGTGGTGAAGTGTAGTTAGAACTCTTGCATTTTGATCTATCTTCCACCACAGGATTCAGTGTTAGGATCTAATATTTTAGATAATTTCCAATGTCTTTAAATTAGGAAACATTTTTCAGAAAGTTGGCTCTCTAAGGATTAAATCAATGAAATTATTGGAATTAATTAATATTTTAAATATTTCAGATATATCATCTACGGGCTATGTATTTGAAATTGATTTAAAATATTCCCAGAATTTACATAAAAATCATAACGACTTTCCACTCTGTCCCGAACAATTTAAGCCACCAATTTAAAAGTATTCTAAACTAAATCCCAATATAAACAATAACTATAATTATGTTATTCATTACCGTGCTTTGAAACAAAGTTTAAAATTTGGACCCTTTTAAAAATACACCGAGGTATTTGATATACACAATCCCCATGGTTGGCTAAATACATTGATTTGCATACTATTTTACAAATTGTTTCAAAAAATAAATTTGAAAACAATTCGTACAAATTGGAAAATATTAGTATTTTTAGAAAAATTATGGAGAATGTTGATAACCAAGTAGACATTAAGCTGGCAACTCAATGGGAGAGAGAGTAGAACCAATATTGCATGTAACAATTTCCCCCCTTTCATAAAAAAATAAGAAAAATCCAATAACGTTCCCAGAAATACAGACCCACATTTTTTTTTCCTAAACCCCTGCCAATCGAAACTAAGATGCTCTAATAAAACAAAGAAACGGTATGGTGGAATCTCGTGTATTGGCCTACAAGAATCCCAACCGAGAGACACTTTTGCTCGCCCGCAAAGACACAGTCAAATGACAGATAACTTAAAAAGAAAAAGAAACTACTGACCAATAACAAGCAATAAAAGATGATATCTCTAAAGATCTACCTCATAATAGAATGAGTTTTAGCATTCACTACGCTAATATCAGCAATTTTATTGAAAAACAACATGCAGCTCAACTGGAATAGGTTGTCCGAGTAATGTTAGTGCTGCCAATCTGTCGTCACGTAAAGGCTGATCGGAGCTCAGGCCATACACAATAGCGAGCTCCCCTGGCCTAGATTGCTCTAACGCAGATTTTATGTAGGAGTCAGACCTCCACTCCCCATGCCGACCATTCCAATCAATCTGTTCTTCCCCAGACCACCAAAGGTCTTGCGAACTTGCGAAGAACGGTGTGACGGTACCTGACAGCACCCACCAAAACTCAGCCGTTTATATATTATAAAAAAAAACTGCATGCCGAAATACGAGTCTATATATCTATGCTTGACATCAATCTAGGGCAAATAACAAAATTGTTTAAAATGAAAAATGCATTACTGCAGATTACCAGGTCCAAAATACTTAACGGCAAATATCTTGTGGGAAAGATATAAAAATTAACACTAAAATTACGGTTTACTATAGGTACTTTTTTTACAATATTAATAAGTAAAATAACCAAAATGAATTGAATGAGAATAACAAAATTACATCACCATATTATTCCTCAAACGTTGACGAATCTATCAAGTCCTAAAGGAATATGGAACTCCTTTAGATTTACCAGACTCGTCCTGCAGTTCATAAGTCCAGGGAGACACGTTTGCGAATTGTGAACGGGCCAAGGTGCTCTGGTGCTAATATTTTTTCTATTTCTTCGCGAAATATTTGTTAGCGTCTGACTGAACGTAATTTTTACGATAAACAACCTGACTGAGAAGATATTCAACTTGACGACATCGTAGGTTAGGTTAGGTTAGATTAGGAGCTCAACACTCTTCTTTGCTGCGACTTCTAACCTGCGTTTAACATCTGTGAACAGTTCGTTTATCAATTTACTACGATGTCTCAAATCAATGTCCATCTGCACATCAACCTCTAGAACATCTTTCTTTTTATGCTCATCACGAGATAAAATCGTACGTCTACCAAAATTCACAAACTAAGGACTAACCTTAGTAGTCTCGTGTGCAGATGTTCGAAGGTCACAAGCAATCTTGCCAATATTAAGATCCCAATCACGATGGTTATCAGACAGATACATGCGCAACATTGTCTTTAAAGTTCGATTTACTATTTCAGTAGAGTTAGCGCGTGGATGGTAATTTGCATTAAACTTCAACCGGACTTTATATCTTTCAGCCAGTGCTAAAAATGCTCTTCCCTATATTGTGGGCCGTTATCTGTTAAAATAGTGTACGCCAAATAATAAGAAAACTTCTTTTTCCATAAAACGAGAGACAACTTCAGGGGTAGCTTTACGGGGAGGACAAAGTAGAGAGAACTTACTGAAATAATCGGTTACTACTAACAGAAAAGGATATCCTTGCTTTGACCTAGGTAAAGGTCCAAGAAGATCGGTAGAAATTTCTTCCCAAGGACGTTGTGGATTGGTATGACTCATCTTCTTTGCTTTTGGAAGTCCTTCTTCTACTTTGTCTTCTAAGCAAGTTTTACAGCGACGAATAAACTTAGAAATATCACTTTTTTTAGGCCAGTATAACTTTTCAGCAAATCTAAAATAGGTCTTATAGATGCTTGCCCATATGTCCAGATGCAGGCGGTTCATGAGATTATGCAATTAGTGTAACCTCTTCTTCCCTCGAATTTACCTTCTTCCAGTTCTCCACCTCAGAACTGAACTCAGGATAGTTGCACTTAACAAATTTGAAAAACTTACCGTTTCTCTCTTTTCAATCGGAGAACTTTAACTGATTTGACCTAACCTGTCCTAGCATTCTAAGGTACCATTTGTCTTTAATGGATGGTAAATCTACATCTACAGAGTCCAATTTAGGTACAGCTCGGGACAGCATATCGGAAACAACATATTCCTTGCCTTTTCTATGAATGAATTTAAAATCGTACTATTGGAGTTGCACATGCCATCTCGCTAATCTTCCAGTTGGTTTGGTAATGTTTTGTAGCCATACCAGAAAATAGTGATCCGTGATAACCGTAAATGGAACAAGGTCCAAATATTGACTGACCACCACACAGCCAAACACTCTCTTTCAGTTGTGGAATAATTTTGCTCCTGTTTAGTTCCATCTGGCTGAATATGTATCAAAACTGCGCCAATTCCATATATAGAATTGTCTGCCTGAACCACAAAAGGTAACTAGTAGTCTGGACAAATCAAAAGAGGTGGTTGCACTAAACACTCCTTGATCTTTCTAAAGGCTGTCTCACACTCTTGTGTCCATTCAAACTTATGAAATTTCCGCAATAAAGAGGTAATAGGAGTTATAGTGAAATAAAAATCTTTGATAACCCTGCGGTACCAAGAAAAAGTTCCCGCAAAACGCCTCACTTTAGTAACAGTCCGTGGTGCCTTTACTTCTAACATCGCTCGAACTTCCTATCGACAACATTACCTAAATATTTCATTTGAGGTTTACAAAATTAACATTTCTCTCTACTCGCCGTAAGGTTGGCTTCTCTAAGTCTCTTAAACACCTCCTCCATCACCTTAAGATGAGTCTCGAATTCCGAACTCATTATGACAATATCATCCAAATATAAAGACATGTGGCTCTAAATCTGCTCCCAGATCATTGTCAATCAGGCGTTGCCAAGTTGCATTGTAAAGTCTAAATGGAAGACGTTTGAACTGAAAATATTCTTTATTCGGTACAGTAAAATATGATCTCGAAGATTTTGCAACAGGTACTTGCCAGTAAGAAGGCTTGATATCCATGCTAGAAAAGATATTTGCAAGGCAATGTTTCTATCCAACAGCTCATTTAAAATGCTCTCTTCGTGTGGAGTTAAAACCGTTTTATTTGATTAAACGAAGACGATCTCTTACCTTCATTGGTACTTCACAAACACAAATACTTAAAGTTGGCCATTAGCCACTTTACAAGGTGAAGTCTGCGTTCTGTACAGTTTAAGTTTCAAATTTTTTATTAAAGTCCAAAAATTTACTTACCCAAAATATCCACACCGATATAAGACCTCTCATAGTTCTGCGGATGCTTCAGCACAAAATACGCTCACTAAAACAAGATGGCGATCTAAGAGCGTCTTTGGGCGTTTCCCGACGACCTACTACAAATAGGACAACTCGTGACTGTGACTCCCTCTTTTTTGCATAGGAAGCAAGTGTTTTGGTTTAGGTAAAGAACATTCTATAGCTCGATGACCAGGTTTCTTTCAACGCAAACAGACAACTTCATTATTACCAGAACTAGTACCCTTTGAATCCTTAGATTCATCAGTTACCCTTAGAGTAGACACGTCAAGTTCATCTACAACATATGCCAAGTCCGGTTCTAACATATTCCCACATCTAGAAGGCTGAACGTAACTTTCCACCGATTTACGTCTCTCCTCTAAACGTCTACATACCGAACGTAATTGGCCAGCTGAGGTAATATCCACTAAACCCAAATGACTGTCGTAAAACGGAGCTAAGTCCCTTGGCAAAATTTTCAATTTCGTCTGTTCAAAGATAGGACAAGTAAGTCTCTTAAAATAACCAGCCATCACAGCTAAGTAAATATCAATGCTTTTGTCTGGTCCTTACGTTTGTCAACGAATCTCTTCAAACAGCTTTTCGTTGTAGTTACAAGGCTGAAATTCTTCCCGTAAAAGGTCAACAAACTCTTCCCAAGAAGTAACGTCTGTTTGATAGGCCAGATAAAATTGATAAGCCTTGCCCTGTCCGGAATGAATCTATTCCGGACGTCTTTAGGTGCATATCTCGCTATTCGGAGCTCTTCACATTTTTCCAAAAATGCACTTAGAGACTTCTTATCTTAGGAAAACTTCAAATTCCATTTGCTTGGAGGAACAAACCTAATGTTGACGGTTGTTGCAGAGTGCCTTATAGGAGAAGAGTTAGCTACTGTAGCCAAATTGGTATTAAAGTTATATTTGTTCTCATCCGAGCTCTCAGACACAGCTTGTAATGCTTGAGATCCACTAACTTCCTCGAATAGCAAGCCCATAGGTAAGCTCATCCTGGGCCAGTCGATTGATGTGAAGTTTGCGTGATATAATGAAGGAATATTAAAACCACGTATCACTTGTAAATGCAACGCACTATGCACTCTATACACTTAAATCCCAATCACTAACCATAAAAATAGTTAAATTCAGACGCGAAGGAGAAACCGCAGAATGCATTCAATTTGGTCGGAAAATTAAAATTTCAAAATCATAGACAGTATTTAAGTATATTTCAAGCAACGAGTAAGGAAAGGTAAGTATTTAAATAAGATCAACAGTATTATAGTTTACCTTGGATCTCAACCAAACATACAAAAATTAAAGCTATCTTATAAAACAAAACAAATTTTGTGAAAATATTTGGAAAATATAAAAGCTATTTCAGAAATAACCATATCTTTACACACAAAAATAAGTGAACACATAAAACAAGGGAAGCAAGATAGTGATTGTAGAATAATTAACTAAATCTAGATATGAACTTCTGGCGAAAGAAAAATTAGGCAAAGATGTGGTGTGGACGACAGGTGGCAAAATCCTTGCAAACATTGGCAATAAAAAAGTTTGGCTGAGAAACGAAGAAGATGCAAACGCTATTAAATAAATTATGGACTACTGAGGTGAATTGGACTTGATTTTTTATGACCTTTAATATAATTAAAATTCTTAAGTTCATATGATTTTTTTAAGTAAATTGTTTAGTTAGAAAATTATTTTCCTTTTTTTTTATATATACTTGATTTTTTTTATCTTTTACTTAAGATCTCAGTTAGTATTATACTATAGAGTAATTAAGCATTTATAATGAAAGATGTTTTACGGGTTGCTTATCTGAATATAAGGTCGCTTGTGCCACATTTCTCCAATTTTACAGACTTGGTGAAAGAAAATGATTACGACATTATAGGGCTGCCAGACACATGGTTACAATCTGGCAGAGCGGACAATGAGGTGAACCTCGAAGGGTATAATTTGTTAAGACAAGACAGGTTTACAAGGTGTGGCGGTGTCGCACTTTATGTAAAAAGAAATATTCAGTTTACAATCAATTACTCCGAGTCCGGAATTATTGAGGAAGTTTGGAATAAAATAAACATTATAAAAAGAAAATATGTTGTTGGAGTTCTTTATAGACCGCCCAGGGGTAGCGTAACTGAGTTTTTAAATGTATTTGAAAAAAGAATATCTGATTTTCAACCTTTCGAAATTGTCTGTGGGGTGATATAAACTTAAATCTTCTAATATCTTCTAATATAATATTGTTGAACGGTGCATAGATATTTTTATGACTACGTAGGGTTCATTGAATTTACAACAAGTAATAAAAGAACCAACAAGATGTACTAATACTAGCAGATCTTTATTAGATATAATTTTGATGTCAAACGAGGTAATAAATTATGAATCGAGTGTCAAAGATGTGGGTTTATCTGATAATTTCTTGACATTTTGTAATATTTTATTAAATGAAAAATTGGATTATTCGAAATCCGCGAAATTTAGAAATTTAAAAGATATTGATAAGGATCTGCTCAATAATTTTTCGCAGTATCCACGTTTGAAGATATAATTTACTTGCGTAATATTAATGATAAGGTTGCAGCTTTTAATAACTTCCTAATTAACATCTTCGATACCTTGGCACCTATAATACAGATAAATATTAAAAACAAGAAACCACTTATTCAATAAAAAAAAAATGATTATAGTAAAAAATAGGGCGTACAAAAAATATCAGAAAGATACAAAATTGGAACTATTATAAAGACTTCAAAAACCAAACAAATATCGCTATACTTCGAAAAAAAGGCAATATCTCCAAAATACTATAAACAATAATATTAACAATTCAAAACTTTTTTGGAGCAAATTAAAAAACTTAAATATATATTCTGCCGGAAGGAAAAACGAGATTCCGACTTAGAAAAACCCAATAAAATAAATAAACACTTTTTAAACTCAAGTGCTATAGGTCCGGTCGGCCCAAATCTTTTACATTTTTATAACAACAATATAAAAAGAGAAATAACAACGCTCCTTACTTTTTACACGATCTCTGAAAGTACAGTTAAACATTGCCTATTTGAAATAAAATCTTTAGCTACTGGGTCTGATCAAATAAATTAGATAAGTTTCTGCTTTGTTTTGACAGAATTTTACCTTTTCTTACGAATATTATTAACTCATGTATTTTAGAAAACACGTTTCCAGATGATTGGAAAATATCAGAAATATTTCCTATTCTTAAAAAACAAAATGCGGAAAACTACAATGATTTAAGGCCCATAAGCATTCTGCCGGTATTATCAAAAATAATTAACTTTCAAATAAGAGAACATCTGAATTTGTATAATGTATTACCTATAAATCAGTCAGGGTTTAGGCCCGGTTTTAGCTGCACTACAGCACTTCTAGGTGTTACGGACGATATTGTCGAAGCAACCGATAGAGGTAAAACGACTGTTTTATTACTTTTAGATTACAGTAAAGCATTTGATAGATTAAATCACGAGCTGCTCCTCTCTATACTACACTATACAGGATTTGATCAAAATGCTATTGCTATGATGAGTAATTACTTAAGCAACAGGCTGCAGTATGTTGAAACATACAAAGGTGTATCGTCCGTGTCACCTCAGCTTTGTTGAGTGCCCCAGGGATCAATACTTGGGCCACTCTTATTTACTATTTATACCAGGAACATAACCGGCTGTCTCACCTTTTGCAAGAGTCGTCTTTATGCGGCCAATACACAATTGTACATATCATTTTTTCCAAGTGAAGTTCGTGTAGCTGAAGAAAGACTAAATTATGATTTAAAACAATTAGTTGAATTTTCTGACAAACACCAGCTTTTAATAACCCATCGAAATCGAAATTTTTATTATCTGGAAAGAATCGAGAAAAATTATACCCTAGTATAAAACTGAAAATTGGGACAGACGAAATTTCTCATTCTGACTCTTGTCGAAGTTTAGGATTAATGATTGATACTTCTTTAAGATTCAAACCACACGCAAATAAATGTACTCGGCTTGCATATGCGAATCTTAAAAAACTCAGTTGCTCATAAAATCGTACCAAGCGGGTATTTGATTTTGATTCCGATAAGCACCTTGATGTCTTTCTTGGTTTTTGTTTTTGATGTATTGTAATTTGTTTGAATGTATGGTAATGATCAAACTTAATACGGACTACTTTTACTTTTACGTTTAAGTAATAATATCACAATGTATTTATTTTGCAAATAAATATTTATTATTATTATCATTATAAGTCTTATTTTTTTTTCTAAAAATTTTCCGAATTGCGACGGTGATCTGACAATTAACAATTTTCTCCCCCTTTCTCAAAAAAAAAAAGGTTGGGCGCGAAAAATATCCAATTTCTTAAAAAACGTTGGGTGTCAAAAATCAATTCTTCCCTTCTTTTTTAAAAACCCGTTGGGTGCATTACTATTTAGTTGTTAACACTAGCATGGTTCCAAGGCTAGATTTTGAATAATTTCGAAAGAAAGTAGTTGATCTACTATCACTATTTTCGAATTCCTCCTCTGTTTTATTTAATTCTTGTTCTAATTTCTTAATTACACTATCCACTATCTTTCCAAAGGAAATATATTGTTGTTTTTCTTCCAAAGAGAGTTGATCAATTTTTCTACTGTTAAGAATGCTATTTTGATTTCTTTTTTTTTCATCATCTAACCTTTTTATAAAAGTTCTTAATTGTTTAATCTTTTCCTTGTGTTTTTCAATTATTACTTCTCTTATATTTGTTTCCATTATTTTATTAATTTTGTTGATATCAACACTTAATTTTTGTCTTCCTTTTTAACATGTTCGTTTAAAAATTGCAAATTTTTACTTATTTGATTTAGGGTTAGCAACTGTTTATTAACGTTTTCAATTGAGGTATAACATCCTTTAATTTGGTTTCCATACTTTAAAAAAAGTTCATCAAAAACCTTAAGCTTTTAAGCAAAGATTTCATTATTTGTTTCATTTTCACCTAATCTACTTTTTAAATTATTAATGTCACTAATTCCCTCTTGATTTTGTTTAATAAAATCTAATTTAAAATTGTTGAGAATTTTACTTTCAATATTTGAATAAATTATATTTTCCAAAGAAGCAGAATTTATTAATTGACGTTTTGAAATATGGCGTCCAAATTTATCAACTGTCATGTTGAGCTTTCATTAAACAATAAATGTTATTATATTTAAAAGCTGTTATTTATAGTATAACTTTATCTTCTCTTAATTCTTCAATAATAGAGATAATCTCGTTACTATGAGCATTATTTCCCGCATCACTTGTTGAAATTAATAAACGTAGCCTATCAACAATTTCGTTTACATTATTCCAATATACATAGTCTGTATTTGGTCTGTTTGTTTTCAAAATTAATCCCTTTCCTGTTGTTTTGGCTCTAGTTGTTCTAAACGGAGGTTTTGGTTTGTTAAATGCTGTAACTAATCTTTGCAAGGTTTTTTCCTATTATTGTAACATATTTGTGTGATGTATTTCCTTGAACTTGTTCATTTGAATCAAAATTCCTACGATATACATTTGTTTTAGCTAGAATGTTCATGTAAATATCTAAATCTTCCTTCTTATAACTTTTTGGTTCTTTTTTGAAAAGCAACTCGTATAAACCTGGCGTGCCTGTGTACGTTATTCTGAAGTTTCCGCTATAACAGTTGATGTCAATGGTTGTACTACAGGAGAGGAAGAAGTGATACTACTGTCATCTAAAAATGTTGGTAGTTCTGTGGGGAGTAACGGAGTTTTTATTTATAAAGTTTATAAAGCTTTCTAGGTGTTTTGAATTCTTCATACTTTGAAACTCTTTCTTCTTTTAAATCGAATGGTTCGGATTTACCAATATTTCAAATTAGCTGTTTAAGAGGTTGTGTTATTGGTCTATAAGTTTGTTCTAATTCGGATTGAGCGCTAGAAGTAGCTAATTTCAAGCTTCGATATTTCTGCTTCACGGCTTGTCTCGATTTTATTAGTTCTCTAGCTAAACGTTTATCCATGCTGTATAAGTTTTAAATGAAATAAAACTGCAAATATTTCACTTTTATAAATATATAAAGGAATTTAATTCACTCCTGTATCTGCCGTGATTTACTTCACAATCTTTGTCAATTACAAGAAAGCCATATGGATCCATCCAACAGTTAGCACAAATATTTTTAAACTGATCAAATGTCGTATCCAATATACAGTGGTCGATATATATATATGTTTTAAACTCAAACAGTCCTGTTTAAATAAAATTAAAAAGTTGGAATTTTTTCGAATTAGACGTTTAAGGATTGAGGAATATCCTTGAAAAATAAAAAAACAATCGGTGTTTCTATGCCTTCCATGCGTGAAATAGTCCCTAATAATAGATTGATTATGACAAGGAATATCGTCAAAAATGATAACGGAATTTGGCTTTACCTCATGAGGAGAAATAATGTTCTCATCCCTATCGTATTCAAAGTATCCAATTTATTTCATAGGCTCTAACAACTTTCTTAAATATTCATATTTTGGTTGATCTAATGACTTTGAATAAACATAGATATTTTCAAACCTAATTCCATTAGGATGCTCGAACAATGTAAGCATAACGTTGGTTTTACCGCTACTAGTGCAACCAACTATGAGTCCTCTTTTTGAACCACCGCAAAATAAGTCACCATGCTTTCTCAACTGTTTACTTAAAATTTTTTCGTCGGATATATATTAGACCATATAAAGGAAAAGAACTATTTATTAGACCTTATAAAGGAGGATCAGTCAAAATGAAAGCAATCAGACAAAAAAAAAACTCAAAATAAGTTTTCCAAAAAGAGCACTTACGAACAATGATATTATTAAATATGTAAAGCTGTTAAAAATAACTGGCTTTAGAGATGTTTTTATGCTTGATGAACTTCCAAAAAGAAATTAATCTGAAAGAGTGTGGCATTGTAAATTTGGATAAAAAACAAAATAAAGGATCTCATTGGACTGCTTATATTAAAAATAACAAAAATGTAATATGTTTTGATAGTTTAAAATTTAATTCATATAACTGTGGTCCAACTATCCCTAAAATTTTTGCAAAAAAATATATAAACTCATTATTTGTTGTAATATCTCATTCATAAATAAACTGCAATGTCCACCACAATTGCCATATCAGGAAACAGTTCTGTTTTGTTTGCTGATTTTAATCAGCCCATATATTTAGAGGATGGAAAACAATATTACCTGGGTTTAGCTGATTTTGAAACGTTTATGACTATTCCCAATATAAAAGAAGGATATAATAAATTTTATATAGATAATAAAGTAATTGTTATTCCCGACGGAACTTATGACATTACAGATATAGAAACATACATAAGAGAAAGTATAGAAGATTTATTTCCAATTTTTTTTCTTTTAAAAGCAAATGTTAACACTCTAAAAGCTTTTTTAATGTGTAGTAGAAAAACTGATTTTACCAAGAAAGATTCGATAGGAAAAATGTTGGGTTTTAATAGCAGGATACTAAAAGCTATGAAAGAGGAAGAATCAGATAATGTTGCAAAAATAACTAAGATGAATGCTATTTGTATTGATTGTAATAGTTGTGTCGGTTCTTACAGTAATAGTAAACCTGTTCATATTATTTACCAGTTTTATCCAACCGTAACTCCAGGCTATAAAATAGTGGAATCTCCTTTGCCCATTTTGTATTTTCCAGTTAGCGTCAAACCAATTAACAATATAACCGTTAAAATAGTTGATCAAGACGGAGAACTTATCAGTTTTAGAGGAGAAACTATAACAGTAAGGTTACATTTACAAGCTAGTGACATAAAATGGTTTTTAAATGGTTGTTAGATATAATAGAGCCCTATAGACCTCTGACAAGCCTGCAGTATATTAATGTTAATATGAGAGGATAAATTATTGCCAATCAGCCCCTTTAGTTGATTGTTCCTTTTTGCTCATGGTAGAACTATTTTCCTTAATCAATCTTCAAATATTCTTGAGTCAAACCAACCTAATTACCGCTTTTTAAACTATATATAAACGTAGACTGTTTCTGTCAGCATTGACAGCAAACAAGAGCGAAATTGTCCCTTTCGATCGCATTCATGAACCTTTCTACATACTTTGGTCCTCATCTAAAAATACACTTTTGTGATCCAGAATTATCACCAAGACTTTTTTCATTATAGTTGAGGACGTTGTCTGGAGTAACCCCTTCCAAAGTAATTTTAATTCGATCAAAATATTCTTGAATTTCAACTTCAGTGTTCACTGTACGGTTGCGTTTTAAATTTTGTCTATATATTTTGGTTGGAAGACCTTTGTGTCTGGTAATAAAGTTTTATAGTGCCGGATCTTCTTTGAAGATAACACCATCTAAATCATCAGTTGATCTAAAAAGAACTAATTCCTGTTTCATATACATAATAATTTTTCTGTAATCTTCAAAAAATCCTAAAAGCATTTTTAGTGGTATGGATACGGAGAATTTTCCATCATTATCAACTAAAATTTTATCACCTTCTTTTCGATGTGGAAACCAACCTGCATTTTCCAGTTTTAAACTTTCGTTGGTATTGTGGGAAAGGTAGCTTTTTAAGGTTGATGCTAATCCAACATTTCTTATTGAATCTATAGTAATTCCGTTTAGTTCATAGCGGATTTCTCTGAACAAAAAGGCTATACCATTGTTAATAAATAGCAATTCTTTCTTATATTTATCTTCTGTATTAGTTAATTTTCTTTCGATATAAAGTAAACTATCTGATGGTAGAGTGTAAGCATCGAGTTCTTGAATTGGGATACTTATTTCATCATTGTAATTGAATTTTGAAGAAATATATGGTTGATATGTGTGAAGCTCTGTACTAACGATGGAATTGTCTACATAAAGCTTTTCGTTTACGTTTAATATGTTCATTATTCTAAAACAGTGAAACCCAAAATGTGAGAAATTTACGATTATCTCGTCTTAACTTGTTGGTGTTGGATTTGATACTGAACTGTTGTTTAGTCTTTTTCTTTTTATAAGTTTTTACTTTGTTGATAGTGGTAGGTGCAACTCTCATTCCAAGGGCCATATACAACATATAATTTAGAAATAAATTTGTTTCATACAAATATACATCGTCAGTCAAATTTAAACATGAATGGTTAATTCGCTGGGTTATAATTATTAATTTAAATTAGAAGGTTGCTCTAATTTAAATTAATAACCTAAACAAATCGGAACCAGACCATCCAGAGGAATAAATGCTCGTATATTTAAAAAAAAATATTTTAAAGTAACATAAAATTATGGTTTATATTCCTGATGCACGAAGTGTTAATTTTATATCTGAATAATAAGAACTATTAAAAATTGACCTAAATATGGTAAAACATATATTGGAGGTTACTGATTTGATTAATAGTGAAGTACGTAATTCCAAAACTGACAATCTCGTAAAGTAGAAATATACGAAAATGTACGTAATAAAATAGAATAAAAATATTTATTTCCTCGAGGAATTCTGGGATGGGCATTCAGGCAAAAGTACAAAATCATGTATATGATTCAAAATGCACTAAATTCAAAAATCTTAAAATTGTTGCAAACATAATTTTATATTGTTTTTAATTCCCTACATTTTTCATTTCTCCTGTTTAAGTTCTTACATAAGTATAGGCACTATATTTTTTTTTGAAGTAATTATTTGAAGTCATTTTACTGTGCGAAAAAGGAGACAATGCATTTTAAAGTCTACACCTCTTTTATATCTCTTGCCAATAAAAATTCGTTGTACTGGGTTAAGGTGGCATCTAATTAAACGATTAGTACTACGATTGCAAGGACTTCGCGTGTGTTTATAGATTTGACTCTTATTATTTGGAAAAGAACCATTTCGCATTTCACTTTTCACATTTGCAAAAATTCGCGCAGAACATGTTATATATCTTTTTATAGAGATTATAATAAGTATTTATATTCTGATATAATAAGCAGAGTATCGTAAAACGTAGGTTATAATAAATTATTATTTTTAAATTTGGCAACGTCGGATTGTTCATTAAAGGAGTTTCTGATTGGGGAATAAGTGGGTCCTGCCGCTCAGTGTCTTAAACCGTGAAATAAGGCTCGCCGGGCGTAGAAATCGGTAAGTGAGTTTACGCTACATTTTACGTTTTTTCACACTAAAAGAAGCATTGGTGTCACTTTATTTTTTAAGTTATTTTTCAGGAAATGTTGGAAATATATTTTCAATGTGTTCTTAAAAGAGTACAATTGAGACTTTTTAAAATACATTTCGGGAAGAAATGTTCTTAAAGAAAGAGGAAGCGGACCAAGTTGTCAGCCACTGGTAAGGAAAATAAATAGAAATATTGTTTAATTTTTTTTTCTGCAATATGTTTTTGTCACTCAGTAAAACGTTGACGATTTTACGCGTATATTAAATTAAAAACGATCGGAAAAAGAAATTTTGACAATTTTTTACATAATACATAATACGCAGTTACACTTGACGCTGCAATAAATACTGTTAAAAACGGCTTGTCCTCGAGAGATGCAGAAAAAAAGTTTAATATTCCACAAAAAATCATTTTAAATGAAATTAAAGGAAAACATTCCCTGAACGTTAGATATCCAGTATCCTTGGATGCTATCGAGGAGCGTCAATTGGTGGATGTTCTAAAAGCCCGCGCTGAATTTAAATCGCCACTAACAACGATGGAATGCTAATAAAAACTCTTTAGATGCCAAAGGGACACGTAACAAATATTTTAAAGACAATATGTCGGGTAAATCATGGGTAGAATCCTTTTAGTGCTCCTGACACTCCATTGGTTACTGGTTAGTGCTCCTGACACTCCATTGGTTACTTTCGATAAAATTTATTGGAAACTTCCTCACATTCTAGTTGATATGCCATAACAACTTGCTCTATCAAAAATATTAGAATCAAATAAAGATATATTGATAGGATTCAACAGTTGGGAACTTGTTGAATGTTCTTCTCTAACTGAAACAACCCGCCACACATGGCCGGTAAAAACAACTAGAAGCTCCTCGTCATGTTGTGATTGGCTTTCAAGAAAACAGAAAAGGGAAAATTGCTAAAGATATGAGTAAATTTGACAATATTACCTTGTCAAAAGTATTTTTAAATTCTGAATGATATTCTTATCACGATTTGTACTTAAATTTCGAAGAAAACTAATTTTCTGCTTTATACGTTTGTGTTTCAATTATTTTTGAGAAATGATGTAATGGAGAAGTCTTACTATGGTGTTTCAAATGAACCCATTTTTAATCCTGAACAATTTAAAAACATTAGTCCTATTTCACATATTGATTGCTCCCATCAAAAAGAAACAATTCAAAAGGGATCCGTAGGAAGGAGAATTGAATTTGAGACACACAATGCAATTAAAAAAGATACTTCTGCTTATTGTCTTATATTACATAACACATTATTTAGCTACAACCCTCTTACTAAAGTTGTGAAACAATTATAAACTTTATCCCCACTATTTTCATATTTCGATTTAATTTAAAGGGATTTTCAAAAGCTTTTAGTTTTAGTCATGACATCAAAACTACAACAACAAATTGAAAAATTTTTTTTTAAAATTAATCAACTGAAAGAAGAAATTGCAAATTATTCAAGTAAAAAAATTCTAATTAAAAAATTTGCTGCTTTGAAAATATGAGATTGGTTATGGATATTCAAGGATTCAAGGATGAAAAAAATAAATTTATACCAAAAGAGCTTGCAGCTTTTGATGGTTATGAAATGACTCATTACATTTTTAAAAAGCCTTTTCCAATGGAGTTTCTTTTACCTGATTGTCACAAGCAGGCGGTAAAATAATTGAAACACTTACGAAGAAAGCTGATTTTATTTTTGTAAAAGGAACCGAAAAAAAGGATTTTATAGAGAAATATTCTAAAAAGCCTGTGATTGAAATAGATGAACTACCAGCGCTAAAGCTAATGGAACCAAAATGCTTCTATCATTCAAAATCACCTTGTATGTGTGCTTTGACAAATATGTTATTTTTATGACAATTGTTATATGAATGAATAAAAAAACTCAATTACATTTTTATTTTGCATTAACTAACCATGATTGAATACAATTAATATGATACCTTAAATCTAATTTTCTAAATTCATTTAAAAGTTCATAGGCATTTTTATATTTTAAATAATCATTACAAAATTTAGCTGCTAATTTACATTGTTCCATTCGATCTATATTCTTAACGTATGCTGACAAATCTTGTGCTACTGCGTCTTCTTCGCCTACAGTTGTTAAATATTAGAAGTATGCAGCAGATATAATAAACTCTTCAAACATTTCAGTAACCACTTGCTTCATTGTGAATATTATTAAATTTATTCTTCCTTTTTCAATTTCTAGAAGAATAGTATCCTCGTCAATAAATTGCTTCAAGTCTTTTAAATAGTAACCAAAGCCAATATCTTTTAGATCTTGAATAAGTTGAAAAAAAATTTTTCACAGTATTTGTTGCAACAGAGGGCAGCCTTTAGGCGGATTGATTATAATAAAAGTCTATCCACTCCGGACCACTTGCCATAGAATATGAGAAATAGGTTTTTGAAAGATTACTAAATTTGTCCTCTAATAATTTAACTGCAATCAGCAACTCAGCTATTTAATTTATTTAAGATAATATCTTAAATATGTGGGAGGACGTCTCTTGCGAAGAGGATTAACTTTTCTTGATGATACCTGTTTTTTTATCTTCGTATAATTGAAACCTCTTTTGGGTTGCAATAATAGCAGGTATAAATTGGCAATCTTCTCCTATATATTCTATTAGGTGGCTTAATTCTCCTATAAAGTAAGATTTCCCAAATGTATTGAAAAACGTAGTAAGGCTTATAATTCCTTCTAAATAATCATCACAACAGTCAATTGCTTCCAAATAATCTCGTTTTAGTGGATAAAACAGCTTGGTGTATCCATCTTTCGAAATCACTTCAAAGAAATTGAGATATTTAACTTTTAACTGTCTGATAGATGTAGCTAAATTTTCGCGATTACACATAATTCACTTATTACTTGACACATTTTTTTTTGTTTTATACACAATTGGTGGAAAAATTCAAAAATAACTTTTTACGCAACTCGAGCACAGCTTGGTAAATGTGCCTCAGCATACTAAAATGATCTTGATGCACCTATTTATAAGACTTAAGAATGCAAAATCAAATGTGGAAAGACAAAGAGAAAAAATTAAAAATATGATGCGAATGAGAATAAAAGGGGAGGAAGATAAGAATGAGGGACATGAGAGAGAGGAAGAGGAGGAGGAGGAGGCGCTCCCCTATTTTAACTACTGGTCTGCTATATATGTGAGTTATTCTATATACATATTTTAAAGGCAAATGTAGCAAACCAAGTATATTTATATTCATAAAAAACGGACCTGCTACATATTTTTTAGTCATGGGGTATAGAACCCACACTTACATACTATTTTTTTTAAAATATACGTAGAAGACCCTACATCTGTTAATTTTGGCATTTTTTTTATCTCCAAAATTTACTGTAGCAAATTTTGACGAAATGCACTAAACGAAGCGAAATTAAAGGTTATTTGAAAGTTTAAAAATAGAGAAAAAAAATAAATGCTAAAAACTTTCGAAGAAAGGTTTATCCCTTAAACCTATATAAAATTAAATGGATCTGAATGTGTTGGCGTTTGATGAAACATGTAAGGCATCAAAACTGTTTTTCTAAATACAATGGTGGTGCTGAACTTTTAAGATTAAATAAGCTGCTATGTATAGGGTGGTCCACTTAAGATGCTCCCATACTTTATCTCAATAAATAAGACACTGAGAAAAAAAAGTTAAATACAAAAAGTATTTGACCCTAAATATATTTTTTATTTATAATATTTTTATGTATACAGGGTGTTCCATTGTGGCACTACAGTAACCAACTTTTTTCTTTTTAACGAAATGTGATGAATATTCTAATTCTACGCTTGATTTTGGGTTTTTTTGTCTTCATAGCATACGAAATTTTGAGTAGTTTTTGAGAAAAATTAACTTTTCTAATTTTTTTCTGAAAAACAGGTTTTTGGAAAAATGTGATTTTTTCACACTTGAAGACTAAAATTGTAAATTTTGGTAATGGATCCATGGGAGTGGTTAATATTTAATACTCTGACCTATCAAGAGCGAAATCCATTATCCAGGGTGGTCACAAATGACCATCAAAAAAAATGTTTTTGAAACTAAAAAAACTTAATTTTTTTAAATGGAACTCCCTATATTTAGCACTTTTATTGTGTTGAGGAATTAATTATGCATCATTGGATTTTCTTAAAGCTACAGATATCGGGTGAATCGAATCCCAGCGCTAACAAACTTAATATCAATTAATAATTTTTTAAACAAAATTCATGAAAACAATATGCACAGGTGTCTTATTCAAATAATATGTTAAAAATTAACGGGTTTTTTGTTGGCTGGTTCTATAAAAAATTAGTGAAATGTTAAAAAAATTATGATTAAAAAACTACTTATCTAATTTACTCGGTCGAGTAAATAGTCGACGTAGTAGTGATAAACTGGTAAAATTTTGATACGAAATCTAAATGGCGAAACAAAATGGCGGCTCAATAACATATTTAAAAGATCAGCCTGTAAAAACTATTTATTAGATTGATTTCAAATTTTGTGCAAAAATTAGGTGTGATATAAAGATAACAAAATTGCGGTCAAATAAAATGTTTGTAATAATTGTGAAAAAAATCACACTCCTCGTTTTTTACACACCTTCATATTTTATTGTTGCTATATAAAAAAAAGACAGATTTTCTCAATTCCCTCGGTCTGTCTGTCTCTCTGTCTGACATTTTGCGGCATAGCTAAAAAACTATTTATCCGAAAAATTTTTGTCAAAAATTAAGGATCTAACACGAACACTTTGGTAAAAATGATTCATTTCAAATTTTGTTTGATCTTTCACGGTCTTAAATGCCGAAAAAGACATGTTTTCTTAATATCGTCTATCTGTCTTCTACTACGTCTAACTACTTGAAATTTAGATTCAAAATAAAGAGTCATATGGGGATGACCTGATAGCATTTTGGTAAAAATCCACTATGGCAAAACAAAATTCACCATTTAGTGAAATGTTAAAAAAAAATATTACTAAAAAAGTTCTAAAAATTTGCACTAAAATCTAGTGTTACGTAAGAGGGAACTGCTAAAATTTTGATACGAAGGCCAAAATAGCGGTTCAATAAGTTTGCACTAAAATCTAGTGTTACGTAAGAGGGAACTGCTAAAATTTTGATACGAAGGCCAAAATAGCGGTTCAATAAGATAGTTAAAAAATCAGCCTACAAAAAAAAATGTATTAGATTCATTTCAATTTTTTTGTGCTAGTGCGAAAAAACATGTTTTCTCAATTTTTTCTGTCTGTCTGCCTGACATTTCTCGATAAAGCTAAAAAACTAATTATCCGATTGACACAAATTTTGACCAAAAATTAAGGATCATATGGGGATGAATTGGTTACATTTGGTGTTCTGATGTGGGATCATTTTGGTTCGAAACATTTTCATTTACAGTAGTTTTTAAATTTAAAATATCGACGGAACGCCACGTTTTATTAAGGCATGACAGAGACGTTGATGAAAGTGGTTAAAAGGGCGGTTGATGTCATCGCAGAAGGCATCGGCAGTCCCTGGGTTATCTATGAACTCAGAGCAAGATATATTAGTACTTTCATTAATATGATTTGGATTTATTAAGTTAATTTCTCTCAAAGGTACGGATTCATGCAATTGTACCTGATGAAAGTGAGAAAACCCAACTGAAACGTAGTTTTTTTCAACGTCATGTGGATTAAAAACAGTATTGTTCCCTGTAGTTTTATTTTTGTGTGAATAAGTTGACGTATGGTCACTAAATTCGATCAAATCGTGTACCCAAAAGATATCACTGTTAACATGAGTACTATAATTGAATGTGTTATTCGGGATGCTACGGTTAGTAAACACAAGCGAATTTTGGCTAGAAGATTTATAACTTGAGTCAAAATTTAAGTTTTGATTTATTTAAAGTGAACTATCACAAAAAAATTGTAACTGAAGACAGCGACGGCGGCTGACTAGTACGTTAGGCAAAATTGTAGTGTTTTACATCATGTAAAGCTTCCCAACTGCCCCTACATAAATTGTTAGATTGAGATTTTACTATCTCCCTACGAGAGTAATTATTTGCTGTCAATCAAGCTATTATGTTTCTTTGGAGGTTTTTCAGCTTCTTATTTTGGTTACTATGAATATTATTATTACAAATATACCCATCACAAGCATATCTCTTTTAACATGCTTTGTTATGGTTTTAGGTATGGGGTTTTTATTATAGAGGTTACTTAATGGGGCTAATCCCGAAGGACTAGCCGAGGTCCCGTCTCCATATACCCGGTTACCCTCTGGCCTCCTCTAGTCTCTAAAGGGGAAGAAAAGTCCCTGGGCTGGAATTTAGATATATTTTAGCGGAAAACAGAGCCAGAAGTAGGTCTGTGGCCAAATATGCTATTTGTTTTCTTTTTATTTTTTTAAACTAATTTCACAACCGTGATACAATACAAATTCTGAGAGTAGCGACGGGATGCTACTATAGGGGAAAATAAATCAGTGTTTTAAAATAAATTAAAAAAAAAATACACATTAAAATTACATACGATTTTTAACTCTTTTGAACATGGACACCGGGTGGACAAAGTACTAAAACTAAATTTACAAATGATTCTTTGTAATAGTTCACTGACGCAAAAAATTACTTTCTGAAGCTTACACAAGGTCTTTCAAGGAACCTACAGTTTAGTTCATCTGTAAGTTCTTTCTTTTTAAAATATGTTACACTTCACTGATTGTGATTTGAGTTTATTAATTCTGAGCAAAATTATCTCTACTGACTCTTATTAAGCACAAAACTAATTAATAATCGTTTTGCGTTTAATTAAAACTGTTTATAAAATGTTCTGGAGACAACAACACAACTATAATTTAAAACTTAAGTTTCGTTAAATTTTCTGAAACGTGTTTAAATAGATTTTTTTAGTTTATTTTTTTTTGTTTTTTGGTGAGAATTTAATTCATCTTTTCAATATTTCATTATAAAAAACGATTTTAGTTTTTTTATAATTTTGATTGTTACTCGAAAACTTTCGCAAACTACGTCAGGTAGCCTCCAGCTCTTTTGTCCTTGTTTAACGATAAGTCCAAAATCTTATTCTTGAAAGAAAACGAACTTCTAAGTTAAGTTTCGATTAAATCTGTTACCGGTACGAATTTCAAAAGAAATTTACAATATTAGAAGTTTAGAGAAATTCGTTGAACAATTTATAGTTAAAGTTTTTCCAAGAAAATATCAACAATTAAAATCTTATTCCACTTGATGTTCCACGAGCCTCGAAAATATTTGTTCGCGAATAATTAAAACTATGTTAGTTACAAATACCACAAATACATGCACATTCAGTTCCTTGTACCAATTAAGTAAAAATTAAAACATTTAATATTTATAAATGCATGGGTTTCTAATCACCTTAAATTCTACCTTGTACTTACTTATAAACATGCCCTATTTGGGAAAACACTCAGTACATATGTTTATTTTTTATAGTTTTACCTGATAAATAAACTTAGAAACCGTCCAGTTAAGGCTAGAAATAACAAGGTCACAATTCGATTTGTCAAGAATCATAATTAAGTTAGAACTGAAAAAAAAATTAAAAGTTGCTATCAACAGTTAAAACAATTTATTATTAGCAGATCAATAAATAAAAGGGTCGCGAACTTGAAAAGGCTTTATCAGACAACATTATGTTTGCCAATAAAAAATTTGATCAGAATAGTTCAGTATTAAAATATTAAAGTTAATTAAATGTTCCAAGGTAAAATTTAAACTTTTAGAAAAAATTAATTTCACTATTAAAAAAAATATTATAAATTCAAAGTCAACACTGCTGAAGGCCTAAGGAAAACTCGAAACATTTCAAACTCTTCAAAAGGGATAAAAGCACCACCGGGAAATTTTAAAACACTTGTAAAAACATCGGTAAATAATCCATCCAGCACAGATAGAGTGAAACAAAAAAGACTATTAAGTAGCTTCTGAATGTGTGACACAAACTATTGGCACATACCTGGACAACTTCTACACAAAAATTCACCACTTAAAACTTCGGTTCTTCAGATTGACCCCTTTGAGCTATATATATATATATATATTCAGAAGCAAGTCCCGGCGAGAAGTCCCTCGGTGAGGGAAATTGTTAAACTATCTGATTTTGGGGCAAAAATGCGCTTGTTTTGTTAACTTTTTTAGAACTTGCCTATTTTCGCATATTTGGAACAATCAGAACAAAGTCGGAATTTCGAGGCTCTCCAAAAATGCTCAGGCTTGTTTGCAGACATATAGAAGTAACAGCAAACATTTGAGCTCCCGAGTTTTTTTTTATTCCTACGTATGAAAATCTATGCCTGTGATTTTTTCTGGAATTTCTCCACAATTGTGATTCTCTAAATTCTGTCAAAAATCACGAGGTCTGTTTAGTCCACGGACTGGAGCATTATTTAATCGTTTCGGCGTATAGTATGGATGTGCCTCGTCACCGTAGTGTTCTGATAAGGAATGATTTTTATTTGAAAAATAGTTAATTTCATCGAATTGTCCTGTAGCCTCATGTCCTTCAGAATATAATGACCTGCGGTCATCCTAAAGTTCCGTGAGATCATCACAGATCGATCCAGGTTGACTTTATTATTATTTTCAAAATCAGGGTCCAGAAAATCTAAATCGATAAGTGATAAATTTGAATTTCAAGAGTACTATCTGCAAAGATAGTTTGCAGAGAATCCCGCTGTAGGCTTTTAGCATTGAACAACTCAGTATCCCGAACTTTATTATTAGGATTCATTTTATTAAGTTTAAACATAGGCATAGGGCAACACCTAGCTTGAGGGATTTCCGCAAAAGTGCGTTATTTATATGTCCTATAAGTCTCGTTCGGGTTATTGTAAGAGTCAGGGAGAACTTTAAGCGACAAGCTTGTCGACCGCCCACCACTCTCTCGAGGAACTATGTAATGTTTATTTACCTTGCCAGTGAAAACGGTGAATCCGGACTCAAAGATGGGGACGGAGTTGCTGGAATGTGAAGTTTTAGACATACCTTGCGTGGGAACTACGTCAGAAATTGAGGTAGCCACGGTATGCTATTTGTTGATTTTTTTTAATTAAGCAAAGTTCGAATTTATCGAACAAAAAATTTGAGGGAGTCTAGTCACACGGAAGGTCGTATCGGATCTTTTACTAAAATGCTACTGGGTGGATGTCCTTACCTTTAAGCCTAGTTACAAAATTTATTAAAAAATCTTGATTTATTTACATAAGAATCCTTAACTATGATCCGAAGACCTTGTGAAAGCTTTTCCAGTCCATTCACCATGACGTTTTAAACGTTCAAGAAAATCATTAATTAAAGCACTGTCACTTCAAGTGTTCAGCACTGTCGGACTTTACTACGTTTGAAGTTTTAAAGTTTTTGCAACACACAAGCAATTACCACAAATTACTTGCAAAAAGTTTTTCAGTGCATCAAAGTTTTTCAATATTAGGAAACGTTAGTTAATCGCTCGTATTTAACTAACAACAAAGCAACTGTCCAAAATTTGGCAAAGTCCTTTTGGACGTAAATCAACTTTTACAAAATCAGTTTTTTACAAAGTTTCACCTAAAAACTAAAAAACTAACTAGAACGAACTAATGATATCTTTTTGTTAAATTGAATAAGTATATATAAATATTTAAAAATAGAAAAAGTGAAAGTTTAAAAATATTAAAAATGCAAAAATTACTAAATGCAAAATATCAAATTTTAAAATATCAAAATCAAAAGATATTCTGAATCAATCCAATCCACCCGGATAACGCCGCTTGGGATTAGATACGCTTTTCGCGTATTATTAAAATCAAAAAAGTGAAAAGTCAAAAAGACTTAAAAATAATAAATTTTGTGTGAAACTGTGTCAAATGCTTTTTTAAGATCAAGAAAAATCGCTACGTTTTTTTTTTTTAACGCTTCAACCGCTTAGGGTTATTAGCGTGTAAATACGTTTTATACTAAATTAAAAGGCCGATAATTATTCCTATACTACACTATGCTACAGTTTTTATATATCGCTATACAGGTTGCAATCTTTGAGAAATCCCAAAACATTGTCCAAGTCTTTATTTAAGATTTCTTAAATATTGTTTTTGAGATTGTACTTGGTTCGCTCAGCACTGTATTTCTGGCATTCCACAAGGATATGTTTGACTGTCAGTGGGATAACACAAGCCTGAGGCGCGCTATAACAGTTTTGTCCCTTCGCGAGGATAAGTTGCACTGCCAAGGTTTAACTGTGTCTTTACACTCCCGAAGTTTCGGCGGCGAATTGTTCCATTCGTTTTGCCACGAGCGCGTTATTTCGGAGGTTTTTTTTCTATTCTGCGAATTTTAATTTATACCTATAACCAACCGGAAAATTGCTTCCTCAATACTATTCCCACTTCTAAAACCGAACTGCCCTAAATAAAAAAGGTCATATTTTTCTAGAAAGTTTACAGTTCTACATCTCAGACATTTTTCAAAAATCTTACCGACATATTTATAACCGAGATTGGTCTATAGTTTATAGTTAATTTGGGATCTCTGTTTTTAAAGATCGGCGCGGCGCGGGCGTGGTAACTTAAACGTTTCAGTCTCCCGGTAAATTAGAATTCTGAAAGCAATATTTTTAATAACTTCGGAAGTAATTTTGTTTTCGCCGGGACAAGAGTTATTGTTTAATGTAGTTATATTTTTAATTCGCTCATTTCTCATTACTGGTCGCAAATAAAAGGAATTAGGATTTCTACATGGCGGGTTAATAACTCTTATCTTGATCTATCACAATATGTTTTTCTATATCAGACCCTATATTAATAAAAAAATTGTTAAAAACATTTGCAACTTCTTGGTCTTCCCGATAAACTTTATTATCATGTATCGTTTATGACTTGCCATATTTTTTATATAATTTTGATTTGATTCGTTTATTTTTGTTTTATAATACTTATTTTTAGCATGTTTTATAATTTTATTTAGCGTGTTTCATAAAAGCTTATATTAACTCGATAGTTCTACTGAATAGTTTTTAATAAGGTCATACTTTAGTTGGTCTCTTTTTTTAATAGATTAATTGATCCCTCGGTAATCCAAGGTTTCGTTTTTCTGTTCGCACTATTTATTTTAAAACTTGTGTTGATTGTTGTATATACAATTTTAATTTGGTTATAAAAGTTTGATATGCTTTCTCTGTATTATTACAGTATAATACGCTTTCCCAATTGTGTTCGTTCTCACTTGTTTGTTTAATTTATTGTAGTTTATTATTTTTTTACAGTTATTAAGGTAAGTTTTTTCTTTAAATTTATGTATGTTGCTTAATGATAAACCAATATAGTAACGGTCAGTTAAAGCCAATCTTAAAAATGAAGGGAGTAATGTTATTTTTTTGATTATGAATATCTTTGGTTTTTATAATATAATTTCTGAAAATCGAATAATCGTTATTAGAACGTGAAAGTTGTCTTTTATGTACATTACCAGTCCGTCGTTTTTTTAAATGTAGATTCGTTATATTTTTTTAAAGCCCTTAATTTCCAAATTAGTTTGGTCTTCCAAATTAAAAATCTCCGAAAATACCATAATGTCAATATTATTTTGATTAAATAGTTCTAAATAAATAAGTAGCTCATTAATTTTTTTTTAAAACTACGTATGTTTGATGTAAGATGTTTAGTTTAACTTGGCAATAAAATACAGATTCTAGCCTACCTACCATATGATTGTAATCTAACATTGTTTCCAATAGCATTCAAGTATAATTAAATTAGAATATAAAATGTACAAAAATGAAAAAAAAAAATTGTATAATATTCCCGATAAGTTTCAAGTCCAAATTTCGTAGATATAACTTATCATATAAAGATTAATAATTAATAGGTTCAAAAAATATTTTCAAATTATACTAAAGGAGACTTCAGGATAAATATGTAAATAATTTAAAATGTTAATTATACAATTCAAAGTACGATTAATCTGGTTATATATCCTTAAACCTGTATCTATTTTTAGTTTTATTATTTTCAAGTTTTACAAGAATATTTCCATAGCGCGTAAATGTCTGTTTATTGCTGTATTTTAGCATCACCGCTCTGTACAAATCAAGTCTTTGTTTAGTGAGGTCATCACGAATTCCAATCTTGGTGCCTCTGAGTTTGGAAACATTTTTTTAGCACATTATGTTTGTGTCGAAATAGGTCAAACCACATAATAACTTCCCTTTGCTTTTTCCTCGCGCAATTTTAACAGCCATCTTTTTTCTTCCAGATACCCCCTTTACAACATAGATCAGGAGAACCAGATCTGATCTCCTAAGACCGGTGACTAGGATGAATATGATTATTACAAGTTTCACTCACGAAGTTACGACATGATCTGATTTCTATCACAAATTTCGGTCTATATCTATATCAAAATCCTGCCTTCGTAACGTTGCCTCCCACATTGTTGATTTGGACCAATGGCAACAGAGTTAGGCGGAGTCCGTCATACAAACTCATACAATTCTTGTTCAGCCTTTTCTGCTTATTTTTACCGATAACGTATTCGGTTTCGGCAGGATTGCCATACAGTTATACCTGTATTTACATAGGAAACGTTGTTTCTTGATTCTAGTATTATTTCGGTAGTATTTTTAGTAGAAATTAGGCAAAAAGCTTGATATTACGACAGTGGCTTTAATGCTTTTATTTTACCGCGTACGAGCGGTTTTCTCTAAGAAACGGAATCGTATTAAAATCACGTTTCTATTAAAAATTTGTAAACATTTTATTAAAATAAAAAAGAGCGCCGATTACGTTTCTTTTGATGTCATTATGAAAAAGCTGGCTTAAAATCTAAAGGAGTTTTGGTAGATTAGTTGTTCTCTAAATTTTGTAAGTCTCTCACGAAAATCAATAATATTTTTACGTACAAATCGGGAAAGTATTTAGTTCGAAAGAGAATGCTGAAATATGCATTTCACCTTTAATTTATTTTTTTATTTTAGATGTAATCCGTGAAAATAGAAAGTAATTTTCCAAAAAAAATAACGTTAATTAAAAATCGAGATTGTTCAGAAAGGTCGAGCTGGAATGAAAATGAAGCTTAGGCGAAATTATACCTTTCTGTTTTGAGTCTGATCGTTTATTGGCCATAGTTAGGTTTATGGAGGTTTTTAAGTTTAGGTCAAAATGGACCTAACAGAGGCTGTAAAAGTTTTTCTATTTTTCTGATTTGATTCAAATTTTCAGAAATGGTGTATTTTGACTTATTCTAACATTTTGTAAATTTTAAAAATATCTCCATATACAAAAATTTTCATTTTTGGAGTTCTCGTATTGCCTTGTATATGGGCTTCTAGATTGTTCCAATGGTTTTTTTTTGGTTTCATCTGTTATTCTCGCAACTGAATACAAACAATAAACTCATAACTTGTCGATTTGACTCGATTTTAGTTTGTTTGTCTGAAGGGCTTATGATATCCGAGTAAATTGTTTATTTTAAAAACCAAATGGTATAATACAATAGGAAAATTGTTTATTGACCTTAAATTGTTCATTAGTTTTATTTATTTAGATATAGGTGAGTTGTTTCTGCGCCAATTTGAAAATTATTACCGGCCATGTTTTTTTAAAAAGCAACTGCATAGAAAACGTGGTTTCTTATTCAGATATGATTATTGGGGCGGAGTTTCGTTCTCTGCCTTGTAGTTATATGGACAACTTAAGATTGTGTTTTCTGACTGTTTTTAAAATGTTATTTAAATATATTTAGCATTAGATTATAGATTGGGATTTTGCATACGTTTTTTTAGCCGCAGAGATGTTTTGGTGTGTTTAAATTGTTTGAATGATAAGATTGCATGGCATTTGGTAAAAATTTAATATGGCGGAACAAAATGTTGGTCCAGCGAATTATTAAAAAAATTATTCTCTAAAAACTAAGTTTTAAATTTACCTCGAACTGTGATCAAAAAGCAAGTGTTACATGAATGAACTGGTAATAATATTTTCCATCCAAGATGGCTAAAATGTTAAAAAGTCAGCTTGAAAAACTACTAAATAGATTGCTGTCGCTCCTAACTTTGGAATGACATACATTTTAAATAGGATTTTACAATACATGTATCTTTTAAATAGTTAATAGGAAAATATATATAATTAATATTATAGTCGGAAACTGATTTAAATTAGTATTTATGTATACAGGATGGCTTAAAAATATGTAGCAAACCCAACTTATATTTATTTGTATTTGTATTTTTTATGTGCATTAAATGGGTTTCTAATTCCTGATAATAAATATATTTTCAACAAATTTGACAAAATTCTGCCTTAAGCAATATTTAAGAGAGAAACGCAGAACGTTCTAATTCATAGTGGAATCAATAGAAATACGTTGCCCTCAGTGGAGTAAATATCAATGGGCGGGAGAGCGCAAAGTGCTCGGGCTTCAGCACTGACGGAACTAGCGCAGGAGGGCTGCGCACTGGTGACAGGGTCGTTAGTTATTTTTCGGCACTTTTTTTGGAGTAGCATTTATTTATAAAAGGATAATGCAAAACTATGAATGCCCTTTTTTTAGTCATGAATTATTTTCCGTACATGCATATAGAGGGTCCACTGTCAAAATCTGCGCGGGGGCCCAAAATTTGTAGTTATAATACTGATTGCCCTTTATAGCAGTGTTCCACTAAAATCATTTTGAGTCCTGTACTCGTACATATATACTATTTTTCTAAAAAATACGTAGAGGTACCTATATCTTTTATTTTTGACATTTCCAAAAGTAAACCAATATTTAGCGTAGCGAGTTGCACAGAGGCAAAAAGGTATAAACCTATATAAAATTTAATGGATCTGAATGAAAAAGCAAAAAAAGAAAAAAGTTTTTCGGCGAAATAAATAAAAGCAAAACAGTTTTCTCTAAATATAATGGTGGCGCTAACTTTTGACAAGCCGCTATGTACAATAGTCTTGTGTTAATAATTAGAGACATTAGAGACATTACTCATAAAAAAATTAAAAAATAACTGAAAATTGTTTTATTTTGTATTTAGGAATACGTATGGCTATAAAATAACACAAAATGTTTAATTTTGAAAAGTCGCTTAAGAAAACTGAAAGAAAATTACAAGGTACTCTGTAAAACTCTATACCTAGTGCTAGAGAAGACCAAAAGCCGCAACTTAAAAAGAGCTCTTATTTAAAGTATAAAAACTTGAACTTTTTGAGAAATTTTGTGTATAAACTTCGTCTGTCCACCGGTTTAATTAGGTATTCTATCAAATAAATTTGCAACTCCTGCAACTATTTTTATCGCGTTTTTGAGCAGTAGTGTCTTAGCTATAAATTATAAAAATCATGTAAACTCGGATAATGACGAGTGTTATTCAAATGCGATTATGGTCTATAAAAAAATATAAAAAAAATAACATAAAAATGAGATAAAATATCTCGACCTGACATGTAGCTTGTTATATCACTCGACTAGGCGAATGTTAAATTGCCCTTCCATTTTCAAAATTCCGCATTCGTCATAGTGTCAAATTTTACTTTTCTGTCGGTATATCTCGGGATTTCAGATAAACTTTTAAAATTTGGTACATTTTCAACGCACACTTGGGGCTCTTGCAAGGTAACGAACGGCTTTTCGTATTTTTGATTTTTCGTCGAGTCGAGTTTTTAGAATTTCCTATAATACACAACTATCAAAGAAATTGAAATACCGATTTCTAACTTTTAAGAAACTTAAAAAAAGAATGAATTCCATTCCATGAATCCTATTGAAAATGGTTAGGATCGAAGTTTAAGAAGAGAAAATTAAACTAATATTTGGTGTAGTGAGTTGTGAATATATGAGCTAAGTGAAGTGAAATCAAAAGGTTATTTAAGACTTCAAAAAAAGATAACATTTTAAATGGTAAAATAACTTTCGGCAAATAGTTCTATCCCTTTAACCTCTGTAAAATTTAATACATCTGAATGTGATGGCACTTGACGTAAGATGGAAGTTAGTTTAAAGCAAATACTTCCCTATCTCAGTTTTAACAAGCCTCTATGTACAGCAGTGATTTGTATATATTTAGAGGCATTTCTCTTGATGATTCGACACAAGAAACGAATGATTAATGCATACTTAAGATGAAAGAAACATGTTAAAAGAATTTACTTTTTGTTAAAAACCCCCTGTATATTAAAACGAAAAGAAAATTAAAAAATAAAAAAAAATTGTTTACATTTTCTTTGTTAGAAAAGAATACAAAAAATATTTTCTTTGAACATTCGTCCTTAAAAGGTTACATAACATAATACGCTGTAAAACAGATTTCTTGAACTCCGCTATGCTTTCCTTAGTGCTAGGCAAGGTCGAAAACAGGAATTTAATATTCCTTTTTAAAAATATCAAAACTTGAATTTTGTCAAACATTTTGTATATAAATTCGACTGTCATGCGGTTTAGTTAGGTATACTACCAAATAAATGTGCTACTCTAGCAAATATTTCTTATCGCTTTTTTTACCAGTATATTAATAAAATAAGTAAAAACCATGTAAAGCTGGATAATGTTGAGTGTTATTCAAATCATAACCGTACGGTTACGGCTACAAAAAAAAATAACATAAAAAGTAGACAAAGCATCATGACCTGACATAGCTTGTTTTTATAGTTTATCTCTCGACGAGAACTTATTATGCGCCTGCCATTTGGTCTCGTGTCAGAATGTACTTTTGCTAAATTTCTACTTTTCTGCCGCTATATCTCGTTAATTAATGTTTCCGGATAAACTTTTAAAATTTGGTACGATTTTCGAGCGCAGTGGGGCTCTCCAACGGTCCTAAACGGTTCTTCGTATCGTTTTTGGTTTTTCGTCTATTAATGAGAGAAAAACATATTTTTTTACTTGTTTTTTAGAATTTTTACACAATAACTGTCACAACATTTTGAAATTTTTAAAAATGGTTATTAAAAATGGGCGCGATTGAAGTTTGGACAGTTTTTTTTTCAATTTTTTGAACCTCATTTTTTGTCAAAACAGGTTTATTGGCCCCTGGTGGCCAAACAGCTCAAGTCTTCGATAAAACTAAAAATATTCTAAAAGACCGTAGATAAGAGAAAACATACTTATAGTACGACGTTTTTAAAAAGGTGTAAGTAAATAACATTTATCGCCGCTTCTATATAAAAAAAATCAATTTATTTAATCTTTTGTAAAAAAAAGCACAACCTAATTAATTTTTCTTCTCATTCTTTTGCTGCCCTTCGCAAAAAATAGGTTTTATTAAAAATTGCGATATGTCAAAATTAATGAGATGATAAGACGTACAAAACTGCGTTTCAAGTTTGCAGCTAGATTCTTTCGGAGAAAAAATACTTGCACGTAAAGAATGAAATTTTTTCCCGTTTGGTCGTATTCGTCAGCCAGTGACCAAGACTAAATTCTACTATAAATCAGGGAAGCGAATTGCAGTTCCAGAATTTTTTTTTCTAAAAACGCATCAATGCCTCGAGGTCCTGCCAAACAACTGACCCTATCGGATAAAAACTAAAAAAATTATGATTTTTTAAAACTGAATTTGAATTGAATTGAATCTCAAATTAACTATTTGTTTCTACGACATACGTAAATACCCGAAAATATGGCTTAAAAAAAGTCTGCATATATTTGAACATATTGCCTACGATACACAGGTTACACAAGGACCAATCAAGTTGCCTTGATATTTAGTCAAATATTGCATGGATTTAATCGCTATCAGATCTAATGGATATAGATTTGGGTAAATTTGATATAATTTTAGCGCCTTAAAAATAATTTTTTGGGTATCAAAATGAAGCTTGAATGTTTCTAGGAAGGTAGCCACAATTTGAAGTATATTACTTTACTCAATTTTGTAAAATATCTTTAAAGAAAACTAGCTGTTTTTCCTGATATATGCTTGTGTGTAATTGGGTACAGGATAGATGGATTATTATACGGGCTCAAATTGTCTAAATTGTATGTGCTTTTATGGTAGTATATGGTTAACATAGGGGGTGCTACAGTAAATTTCAAATTCATTAATATACTATTTCGATATAGAACATTTTTTTAGAAATTCTGATTTAGGGGCAGCTATATATGTTTTTCTATTGAAATATCTCGGTATAAGACCGATTTTGGAGATTTGGGCAATAAATAGGTGAAATTTCATACATACGGGTCTAATAGTCGCTAATGCGGACTTTAATTACAATGGCAAATAAGTATCAATAGAGCATATAATATGTTATACAGGAATAGTAATTTAAGCAGGATTAAAATCACCAATACTTTCGAAAAATATAAGTTTGATTTTCTCGACATTTTATAGTTTTTAAGTTACCAAAAACAAATTTTTAAAAAAATGCCTATTATAAGCGATTATTTTGCATGAAAAAATTGGGCCAAGATTAACTTGAGATTGACCAAAATGATATATTATGTTATATAATGGAAAAAGTTTTTTTAGATTAAAAATTCTAGTTTAAGAGCCAAAATTTTTTTTCCTAGTGAAACATTTTGGTATAAGCTATCGATTAAGGAGGTTTGGGTAATATATAGCTGAAGTTTTGTTTCGCAGCCGTTAATTTTTCTTTACTGAAACTCTTTTAGGATTTAATGTATCGATTTGGGGTTTTCGATAATATCGATATAATAGTATCATGTAACTTTTTGGGGTGTAATTTCTCCGTGCCATTTGTTTTCAATATTTTGACAGCTGTCTAAAATCGTTTTTCCCTTGTGACTTTTGAATTGCTTAAAATTTTTAAATTCAATTTTCACAGTTGCGTGTAACTTTGAATATCGCAATTTATTTGAAAAATCATTTTGACAGGTGTAAAAAAATGGTTTTGACGGGTTTCACAGTTTCATTTAACGTTTTAGTGGAGAAATATAATAAAAAAAATATTTTGACAGCTGCCAAATATATTTTTTTTGTCCCATAACTTTTCAACTGCTTAAAATTTTTAACTACGTTTTTGGTAGTTTTTTGGATTTTCACTAAATTTGCGTAATTTGTAAACTTTCTTTATATATTATATATATTTATTTATATATATATGTATATATATATATATATATATATATATATATATATATATATATATATATGTACCATTTCCCTTAAATCATGTACCTTTAAGCCTATACAGTAGTGCTATCTGGCTAATGAACAATCATCACTGGATCGACTGGAATGAAAGATTTACTCCTTATTATAGATGCCGAGATATTATCATAAACTTATATGAAAAAGTCAACTTTGTCTACTACTGCCTAATTTGATGAACAACCAGCTCTACAGAAATTGGAACCATGCTGCTTTTATCGAAAGAAAACTCCTTGTGTTTGTGCATTAGCAACTGTTTTTCATCTGTATAACAATTTTTTTATGAAAGAAAACGACAAGTTTAAAATATATTTGTTTTATTTGTTAAATATTTCCTCTCTATAAATTTTCTTTCATTTTTACTTTCAAGAAAATCTATACATACCTTAGAAGCAAGTTTAAAGAATTCTGCATGTTCTGTATAATCTAAATACATAATAATACTTTGAACTTCACTGTTTTGTTCTTTATATGCATAATATTCAGAGCAGGCTGCGGACATTATGAACTCTTCGTACATTTCTGTAACAGTTGCCTCCATGGTTACACTAAAAATTGTTCTTCTTTCAAAATGTCTTTCAATAGAATTGGATCTTTAACATATTCATTTAATTTAAGAAGGTGATAACCAAATCCCAATTTCGTTATGTCATGAATAAGTTGAATTAAATCTAATGTTTCACAATATTTGTCACAGGCAGATGCAGCTCTCGCATATTCATTAGATAGTTTGCCGTAATAAAAACACCATTGTGGTCTACTTTCCATAGAATCCTGAGAATAAGAAAATGAAAATAAGTAAAATTCTTTACTTAATTTTCTGACCGCTTCCTGTAATTTGTTGCACATCACTACAACATTTTTTATAGATCGCTGTGGTCCATCTATATAATCACCCTCTTGATTATAGTGAGTGTAACACGGCAAGTTTAACTGTAGTTGCTTGTCACGTCGATAGCCTTTTGATAGCTTTCACCAAATTTGAATTAATTCCACTGACTCGACAAACCTTAAATAATTAAGGGGGAAATATTTTAGATCCTCGGTTTTAATTTTCCACAATGGCACCAATAGCGCTAAACATATAACTTCACCAACACGTTCAATAATATCTTTGGTAGGTACTGTAGCGGACCCCATGTGTCTGTAAGAATGACTTGCTCTGTTGGCTGCTAAGATTTAAATAAAACACCGCCTTACAATGCCTAACGACGACTGAGAAAGGCACGACCAATAAGAATCAATTTAGGTGGAGTAGAGAGACAAGTGGGCGGAGCCAAGGATAGGTGGGGAAATAGTCAACCAATCAGAAAAGTAGTGTGGTGAGTCCGCTTAACCCCCCAATATACTCTACTAGAACGTTCCACGTTCACACATTGATAAAAAACTTGCAACTTATAAATCAGAAAATTCAATTATACGACGAAATATGACCTGCTATGCGCAAGATTGTATTCCTGGTTGCCAATACTGCTAGCATTAAAATTGTCTTGAAATCGATTTTCCAATGGTGTGGTAAATTTGAATTTAGTATTTTAAGTCATATGAATAAAAGTGAAACTTTATGTGGTTTGAAATTTATTTATTATTTATGACATTTAATAGATGATTTAGTTAAATTTACAAAATTGTAACGAGCATACCAAAATGCTTGTTACAGGCTGTAGTAATATTTTTTTTTTAAAAAACACGCCGTTAAAATTCACATGCCTGTGAAAACGGTATTTAAAAATTTTGAGTAGTTTGGAAGTTACAGGAAAAGACAGTTTCTTTTACACTTATCAAAAATAATTTTCTATACTAAAAAGTTACAATAAGAAATTATATCACTTCCTTTAAGTTTTTATAGGTACATAATAGTTGTACAAATACTTTCATCCTATCGGGACTCATCACATTTAAAAATAACAAAAAACATCAAAACAGACACAAATACTTTAAAACACTTGCAAACAATAGCAAATAAACACAAACAACAAAACAAACAGGAAAAACAGCGACTAAAACAAAACAGATAGAAAAAACTACAGCACAACAGAAAAAATGACAAATCGACTTAGCTATAAATGCCTATTTCTTAACACCCAAAGTCAGTTACTGTTAATGAAGTGTATTGAAAAACAAGCTTTTTCCCTACCAGTAAAAAATTATAATGACAAAACTTTGAACAAACCATTTAGAAAACATAGGATTTCTTTGGTAACGATTCAAAGAGATGTCTTTGGGTAGGGATGTCGGGCTCAGGGAAAACAAACTCCATTCTAACGTTACTTGAACATCCAAACGAAATTAGATTCGAAAATGTTTATTTATACTCAAAATCACTTCATGAGCCCAAATATGAATATTTAAGAAAATTATTTAGACCAACCAAGGAGATTGGTTATTTTGAATATGACAATGATGAAAGTATTATATCACTCCACGATATCAAACCAAATTCAGTTATTATATTTGACGATATTCCGTGTCACAATCAAACTATTATAAGCGATTATTTTGCATTTGGTAGACACAAAAATACGGACTGCTTTTTTACTTTTCAAGATTATTCATCAATTGTCAAGAGGTTTATATGTGAAAATGCAAACCTTCTAATTTTGTTTAAATAGGATCTTACTAGTTTAGAACACACAAAATGACCATTGCATGATGGACATGACATTTGATGAATTTAAAGCCCTCTGTGAACACTGTTGGAAGAAATAATACGGTTTTGTTGTAATCGACAAAGAATGGCAGATATAGAAACAAATTTGATTTCTTTATACAATTATAAACATGGATAAACCATTAGCAAGAGAACTAGTTACAACAAGAAGAGCAATGAAACAAAAATACCAAACTTTAAAGTCGGAAGCCTTAAGGACACAAAGCCAATTTTATCCAGAAATCATATCAACCGATAACACAACCATTACAGCAACTAATTTACACTATTGCAAAAACCGAACCAATCGATCTAAAAGAAGAACCTCGTACTTTAGAGGAATTTTGCACTACTTCCACTCCAACAAAGACAATTAAAAGAAAAACCGGGAAGACACCCATTTTATCAACTGAAATACCTTCATTTTTTGATAGAAGCATAGCATCTGCTAGTAATATTTCTACTATACAAGAAACGAGCACAGTAACAGAAACAACACTTCCCTCGGATAATAATACTGTAGAGAATTTAAATTTATCCTATGTGTTAGAACAAACGACACATACAATTCAACATTTAGTTGACACTCCAGGATATCAGGAATGGTTGGAAGATTTTCATAAATTGCCAAGAAAATATACTGATGCAGGACCTAGAGATACAAAATTTATGTTTGATCACAATTATGGTATAGTACATGATCTGGAAACAAACAAATTTCTGCTAGGAACAACGACGAAACCAGTTGAAATTATTAAAAAAATATAAAAGTGGAGGATGTGACATACACTGGCACTCCAGGTTTATATGAATTACTTTTTAAAAAGGAATCAGTTGGTTACAAGAAAAAAGATTTGGATCAGTATATGGACATTCTATCAAGAACTAACGCGTATCGCAGAAAGCATGATCCCAGTGAGCAGGTTCAAGGAAACGGCTCAGTCAAATATGTGACTATTATAGGACCATACTAGGCAAAACTAAAGGCGTAACAAAAACAAAAACTCTAAGAACAGCAGCAAAAAATTTAATAGAAGCATTTACAAGACCTAAGGCTCCATATAGACAAACGAGACAGAGACTGGGGATGAGGATTTTGAAACATAACAAAACAGACACTGACTATGTATGTTGGGATAACATCAACAAACTTATTGATAGACTTGACTTTTAATTGCATCTGTCGATACAGGACATACAAATCACAATAATGAAATAGTTTCAATTACTACGAGAAGCCAAAATAATTCTATAAAGCCAAAAGCCATTAAAAAAAAATCAACAGTTGTATAATAGATATTCAATATGTCGGTAAACAAATTCGGAACTCATATTTTAAATGCCAATGAAGATTTATATTATTTTGCTATCCTTCCCATGGTCCTTGGACATTCTACGAAAACTATAAACCTCTCGAATGGGGAAAAAAGACGTTGTTATACCATTAGCGGTGATGATATTACCTTATCGTTTCCATGTCCAGAAGCAGAAGTAACAAACGTTTACTGTAGTAAAGAAATATATTTTATCATAAATAACAATATATTTAGTTCGATTGAACTATTACCTCATAAACTCGCTACTGGTGATAATATTTCTGTTGTAAGATCACCCAAACATTCCTCGTCACCTGGAGTGTTATATGCAGGATTACTTTTAAAGTGTAAGATTAAAAATTTCAAAATTTAATAAAGGATATAGATATATTTAGTGGTAATCAATGCTTTTTCCAAATTCGTTAGTGCACTACCTATTAAAACAAAAACTGGTAAAGAGGTGGCTGCTGCAATAAGAAAAATTCTCAAAGACTTTAAAGGAGCTCCTAAACAAGATGCAAGATGCTTCCAAAAATATACAAACAGATAAAGGAACAGAATTTTATTCCAAAGCCTTTCAGAAGCTAATGGAACTGTTTAAAATCAATCACTATAGATCTTTTTCTAATTTGAAAGCAAGTATCGTTGAGCGAGTGAACAGCAATTAAAAAAAAGAACGTGGAAAATATTTAGTCTACAAGGAAATTATAAATGGTTAGATATATTGTCTGAAATCATTAAAGAGTACAATAATACAATACACTCTACAATTGGTAAAAAACCTAACGCTGTTATTAAAAGAAATGAAAAAATTATATTCAAATCTTCATTTACTCATATGAAAAGAATTGATCCTAATTTTTAGAAATTGTTAGTGACATTGTTCGAATAAGCAAACACAGAGAGTTATTTTTCTAAAGGATACACACCCAACTGGTCAAATGAAATTTTTAGAATAAAAAAGTTGGAACTTACAAACATATTTACCTGAAGGTGAAAACAAATCAGAAATTCAATGAGGCTTTTATGGAAAAGAATTACAAAAAGTTAAACATTCAGACATATATTTAGTGGAAGAAATTATAAGGAAAAATAAGATATTAGTTAAATGGCTTGGATTAGACAAAACACATAATTCATGGATATATATATAAGAAAGGATATGTTGTAAAATATTTTTTAATATAAACACATTTTTTAATAATATTATTTTATTTTATAATTCTGTTTAACATATTTTCCAACGCAGGTTTTACACATAACATAGTACAAACTTTTCACTTTTGGGATTTTCTTTTGGAGAGAGAGTATTATACTTTCTGAAGACAATTATTGGTTTCGCAAAATAGCCTACCTTTAAAAATGTCGAAGTAACTCTTAGATTTCTATTTTTGTAAAATATTTAACCTGTATTCTATTACAGGGACGTGTTGTTATAATGTGCACATAGTTTCAGTTCCAAAACATACGTAATTATCATTTTTTGTGATCCTCACTATTGGCATTTCACCAAGTTTCTCAAAAAGTATGTATATATTTATTAAAATTTTAGGTTCTTGAAAAGCGTTGGACAAAAAAAAGTAATACTTTAGTAGGTCCTTCCAGTCATCTTCACTTACAACAATGGAATGGTTCTTATTTCCACCAAATTCAATACATGGAGAAAATTCACTTTCTAAACACAACCCTATATTCACAAACTTTGAGTTGGATTTATTAAAAGGGTACTGTTTAGAATTAACTAATTAACTTGTTTTTCGACAGAATGTATGGATGTTTTAAACACATTAGATGCTGTTGATTGAACATCATGAGACAGTAGAATATAAAACTAAGTAAATAACGATTCGCAGCACATTTTTATAGTTTACTATCTCCCCCACTTAAGTGGAGGAGCTAATTAACGTTGGAAGGGATAAAAATTAAACTACAAAAAAGTTAAATACTAAAAATTTTAATTCGAGTTTTAAATAAATCACAAAAGCAATGTAAGATGAAATAATTGTTATTAAAGTCAGACACAAGAATATTATATAAAAATATATATAATTATAATTATCTTTTATATGAACAAATTCTATCCATTCTGGTTAAATCACAGATTTTTTATCAGAAAAATATTTGATCTTCATATAATTATTAACAATTAAGTCATTTTCTGTAATATTATAAGTAAAAAGATTGTTATAAGCAAATTCTCATTTGCTTATAACAATCAGTTTCATTTTTATTCTTATTATGCACACGTCGGCTCTAATTGTATTAGGAATATGATTACTATATAATACCCTACCAACAAGGGAAACCAACAAGATTAATTAAGTAGAGGTCATTGTTCTAATGAAACTAAATAATACTGTTTCTTACAACATTTTATATATATATTCGTACAAATATCGTTAAACAGATTATAATAGAAACGAAATTTAATAAAACTTGACAACTTTAACTTCCTTTTCCAATTTCAAAACTAGATAATAAGTGTTTATGACTCTTAAGTGAACTAATTTTAAACTTGTTAAATCAACTTTTAGTAAGAGTTTCTTGTCTTTTAGCTTTCGGTTCATTTTTAGATCGTAAAATAGATAAAGCTTCAATGATTGATTCTATATGTAAAATATCTTTGTGACCCTATGCTAGAATTTTTGTGGTATTTGAAAGACGATATCTTTTATCATCATGACTTGTCAAGGCTAGTTTTTTAATCAAATTTGTATAAATATTTTGAATATGTGACTTAAAAACATACATTGTGCTAATACTTTTTCACCTTTTTCCACAACATCTTTGTAATCTGATTTTAATTGTTTTTGTATGGCGGATTTACGAATGCGTTTTGCCTTTTTATCTAAACTATCTTAGGCTTCTAAGCAGTATGCCTTAGCTCCGGTACCAAAAAAACTTTCTAAAGGTACACCTTTATATTCAGCCCTAAATTTACCAACCACTGATGTGGATATTGGTATATTATGAACATTTGGTTCAGGGTAGTTAGAGTTATCAAATTAAATCACATTTTGCTTCATATCTTCGTAAAAATTTTCTTTCTCAATTTCTAGTATTAAAGAATCAGTATCAGTGTACAATAAACTTACATTATAGCCATATTTTATTTTTAAATATCCGTAATAAAAATCATACATTACGGTTTTTGCAATATCCAATATACTCATTCTAACAAAAATAGGTTTATTGTATTCGATAAATGTCTTTTTAAATTGAATAGCTACTAAATTTTCCGAAAAAAAATTGAAATTTTGAATTGAGGTTTTGCAATTAATTTCTCAGCACTTAATTGTTTCGCTCTAGTTTTTTTCAAAAATACTGTTATTTGCCGATTTGTACGAATTTTTTTCAAATTGGTTTTTAGAATTATTTCGTAGATTAGTATTCAAATCAATATATTTAGCTAACCATGGAGATTATGTAAATTTAATTCCTCGGTGCGTTTTCAGAAGTTTAAGTTCATATTTTAAGAATTGCTTCAAGGCACGGTACTGAATAACATAATTATACTTATTGTTTAAATTGGGAATTAATTTAGAATATGTTGAAATTGGTGGCTTAAATTGTTCGGGACAGAGCGAAAAGTCGTTATGTCTTTCATGTAAATTCTGAGGATATTCTAAGCCAATTTCCAATACAAAGGCCGTAGATAATTTATCTGAAAGATTTAAAATATTAATTTCATTTATTTCAAAGATTTCATCGTCGATAGCCAAAGTTTTTTTCTAGCAAGTACTGTTTCATTGCAAAACTATAAAAATTTGTTGCATCTAAATAGGCAATATATTTTGTTGGATATTCAGGATTGACATTATTAGGAAAAGGATTATTTGCCTCCGATTTTCGAACTGAACAAGTACTAACTCCACCGCGAACTTCTTTTTTGAAGAAATAAAGCATATCTGGATCAGTCAATAATTCTAATTCCACATTTGTAAATTTCATCATAGCATCCCAACCCACGGAAGAACTCGTTACATAGTTGACAGGATCTAATTTATAACTTTTCCCATATTTTTCAAAAACATCGGCAAAAACAAGGACGTCAGATTTCTATATATATCAGAATAATCACCTATTGTTGAACAATTGAATACAATTTACACTTCTTTAGCTCTAATGTAATCTTCATTACAAATATTTTCATGAAGTCATTATAAAATGTATCAATGGAAAGCAGATATTAATTATCCAACTTTTCGTGAGAATCAATGTATGAATAAGGAAAAACTCCTTTTCACCTAACATATTTAAATTGCTCTGGGTCTAAAAAAATGGTTTCTAATTTCAAGACATTGGGAACTATCTAAAATATTAGATAGTAATTCAAGAGATTCTGATAAAAACTGAAATGAGTCTATAAATCGTAAATTTAGATAATCTTTTCATTTTTAGAGTCATACGTGTCTACCATAATATTTTTTGCTATAAGATATATATTTTTCTTTATTTTGAGCAATAACGCAAATTGATTCTTTGTTGTTACATAATGACATAATAAATAGGTAGAAATCGTAATTTTTCAGATCATGAAAAATTATTAGAATGTAAGTTGGAGGTATGAAATGTAAATTACAAATAGAATGAGCTGCGCTCCTATAGTTACTACTAAAATGACAATGATCCATACATTTTTTAAAATGTACATCCGAAAAAGGTTTTTTACGTATATATATCACACAAATGCATTATCATATTCTTTTTCAGGGGCGTGCGGTGAAATTTTAAGTAAGGGAAGCAATTTTTAAAAACTTACCTATTTGTAATGTAATTCGATTCTTCGATCATTTTTTGCAAAGTCGTCGTTGCGTTCTACTGATGAACTTGTGGCAGGTATTGTCAATAGTAATACACAATTTTGACACTTCGGTGTAGCCACCTTCCACCTCCTTGTCTTTTAAAAATTGCATTAGTTCCTTAGCGTTATTTTGCGCTAATGTCATTAATTTCGTAAATCACTTTTAGTTCAGATCGCAGTAACACTCGGTCGAAGAACTGGCCATAATGAAGAAGAAGAGAAACGCATCTTCTGGAAAAGTATTTTCTTTAAATGCATCAAAATTGCAGAGCTCGAGGAATTTAAAATCATTTAAACCGTTAATTTGTTTGTTGTTGAATTTGATCGATTATTTCATAAAAGAGGCGTCTGTATGATGTTTGAACATCTCCGACCTTGTCTGTTCGAAGACGTTTCGCTTGTAGCTCTACATTTAACCTTCGTTTTCTCCTAAAATAGGTCAGTCATCTCTTTTTTGGCTTAACATGGAATTAAAATCAACCACTTTTTCTAGGCAAAAAGCAATATCATTTGTTTTAATTTGTAATATATTAAAAACATTGTCCATGATTGGAAATATTTCTGAAAATATGTTCAACAAATAATTAAAATTAAAATCTCGTTTCAAACAGTCCAAAAACCCCCTCGAACTATTTATTGCTTCTGAGTCCCACGTTTCATTATTTTGTATTATATTCTCAAACAGTTCAATCAGTGATTCACGATTTTCAGATACTGTTAACACAAGTCTTCCATTATAGTTCCACCTAGTAGGAGCTACTTTGGGCAATCGTTTGTGGAAAATGGAGTCCAAAGCTTGTGTACGTTTTGTTGACTTGGAGAAAAAAGCAGCCACGCCACTTAAAGTAACGAAACATACTTTATACTCTTTAATGTAATTGATGGACTGAGATAAAACTAAATTTAATTTATGAGCAAAACAATGGACAAACACAGCACTTGGGAAAGTTTCTCGAACTTTAACTTGCGACCATTTAATTGTCCTTCCATCACTGCAGCTCCATCATAGTTTTGATTAACTAATTTTTGCTCTCCATTAATTTCTTTAGTAACGTTATAAACTACGGTATATAATGCATCTGCTGTACGATTTTCGGACACATTCTTAAAAGCTAAAAATCGCTCTTGAATACTTCCGTGTGTTTTAACGTAGCGTATTACTATAGATAATTGGCTAAAATCAGTGATATAAGTTGTTTCGTCCTGAACAATAGCAATGAACCGCGCCCGCCAATCTCCTGCTTAATTCTGGATTCGGTTCGACGTTCCGCGAAAAACGCTAGACTGCTCTAAATGATTTTTTTAGCAATCATCATATTTAGCCATTAAACTAAGTAAAACTTAAAAATTTCCTTTATTTGAAGAAACCCTTGTTTCTTCAAATAGAGTCCCAATTCGTGCTGTTCGAGAAAACAAACAACATCGATAAGTCTTATTAATATTTGCCTATTTTAATCGACTAGTTTATTGTGTTGGCGGTGACTAATTTCCAACTCTCTATTAAGGGTGTGTTCAATTCTGGTTTTGCCGAAATCTTTTTCTTTTATGGCGGCCTGCAAATGCGCTTTGGACATAATGTGTCTTTTTACAGCTATATGGAAATTGTTTAAACCGGAAAAACCAGTTTTATTCCAGAGACCTTTTTCATTTTCAAAAAGAAAATATGGCCAACAAAATAATTTACTTATATTTTCACACCCTGTTAGCCATTTAAATTGTTCGTATTGTTTTTCCGGATAAATATGTCTAATACAGTTTTCCATTTTTTTGGTTAAATTTTTCATAGGCGGTTTTGCCCTTCCCATGGAAATTATTTGAAGCTTATCAGCGAAGTTTAATGTTGAAAATCCCTTTTTTATTAAGACACACACCTCACATTCACACACACTTCTTACTAAATTCTCCAACATTTTCAACGTTATTACCGACAGCCGAAGTTAACGACGCGAAGTACGTATCACACAACACACGGATAACCGTTCAAACAAAGAACCTACTCCAACGATAGCTTCCGCCCCCACTTAAAGCACGCGAATAAAATGCAAAAATTGCAAACAGCCGGTGGAAAGTTCAATAACCTCTGGCTCAGTTCACAGGAAATCAAGCATACAGGACTTGGCTGCAGAGAAGCTAGCCGCCCAGATAGGCTTGATAATTAAGATAATTTTTTAGCATTTTTAATATAAACTAAATTAATGGTTTCCTATTTCAAAAATTACATTTTAGAACATGTTTTGTAATTTTTTTTTGGGGAAGCACTGCTTCACTTGCTTCCATGGACTGCACGCCCCTGTTCTTTTTGTTGCAAACCTCTTAAATTATTCATATGCTTTTTCTAAAATAATTGTAAAAAAGTTTTTTGACATCACATAATCAGTTCCACGATAAAGTTTTAAAGATGTGAGATATCTATCAAATAATGATTTATTGCAATAAGCGAACGAATATGGAACGTATTCAGCAGTTTTTACTGTATAGTAGGTTGTAGAGTCAAGGCTTTTGTTTTCAGTATTTTTTAGATAGCACTCGAAATCAGCATAAATTACAAAATTACTGCTTTTGAATATTTTAAAACCTTGATATGTTTTGTGGAATTTGATTTCCAAACTTGTCTAAAATAAGTTCATCTGAAACATAACCAATTTGAACAGATGTTCAATCATATTCTGCGTGTCTTTGTAATTTCGCATATGTACCAATATATTGTAAACATCAATAACGTAGATTATTTTTACATTTCTTTTTTGGTAGTTTTTTAAAATGTAATTTTGATAAATCTTTTATCCAACAATAATGACTATTACCGTCATCAGAAGTATTTAATAGTAGATTGATATGTATATTCTTTTTATGTCTATTATAGTGTAATGGTTCTACAATCTCATTTGCATGTACACAATTATTAAAAAAAAATTCAACCTCATAAACATTTATTGAGAAATTATGTTTTCAAAAGTGCTTATCTGCTCTAATATAACTAGAAAATATATACCTATGAAATCAAAGATAGTTCTGAAGTCCGGGTACGATTAAGTTTTCCTAGGGTCAACTGAAGGTTTACATACATAAGAACTTTAATATTGCCGTTTTCCATGTGGGCTAATGAAAATTGTCATGATAACCTTTTTGTCTCCGAGATTTCTATCTTCAAAAAGCAATTTCTAGCTTGCAAAGTGGCAAAAATATATATAATATATATATATATATATATATATATATATATATATATATATATATATATATATATATATAATATAAGGAGAAGACTCCTTATAGAAGCGTGAGGACTTAAGTGAGAAGTACTGAGTTTGGGTAAAGCCTCAGACTCAATCACGTTTTCTTGAGTTGTACCTACTGACCATTTAAAATTGTCAAGATTATATATATATATATATATATATATATATATATATATATATATATATTATATATTTATATCTGAAAATGGATAGATAAAATCGTTTAACATCGTCACTACTACCTTAAAAAAAGATTTCTTTGTGTAGGATTTGTCATTAATAAAGTAGCTCACATTGCTGATATAAATGTTGTATCAAAAGAAACTAATCTAATCATTCGGGTGTCCAACAAATTTTGATCCTAGTTCCATTATTGTTTCTGATATATTTGAATTGATCTTTGTCAAACCTAAAAATAAATGGTGAATTTACTATTTATGCAATGTGGAATGCAAAAGATATAACAGAACTTAGTGAACTAAAAAAAAGTCCTATTGTAAAGTATATTCTACTCCTTATACAATTATTCTAACTTTCAGCATATCTGAACCACTTTTTATTAATTTTATTTTCAGTATTCAGTTTACAGTTAGCATACTTTGTTGTATGTATCTATCTAATAATAAATGCTTATAACAGTTAATCATCTGTGCAGGAAAAAAAATATGTGCTAAAAGATAGAATATCTGTCGGCAGGAACAACTGAAATCTGTCATTTCCTGTAATGACTAGTGAAATGTGGTAACAATCTGAATCACTTTAATCACCCTCTTTTCCTATTTTAGTCATCACTGTACTTACGAGAGTGTTGTCTTTTCCGTTGATTATAATACTAAGGAAAAAATATATTGAAAGTTGTCTAATTAATACACATTTTTATGAAAATTTAATTTTAAAACATATTATTATCACCATTAACATAATATTAGATTAGGTTCGTTTAGGATAGAATAGCTGTTGAATGAATGAAAAGTATTTAGTTTTTCTGAGTAATTATGTTTATATTGTATCTAACCCCACGCGTCCTAGTGCGCTCTGTTTGTATCTATTAATCCAGCACTACCTTTCTTTGTTTCGGCAGCGCGTACCCAGGTAATGGAACGCAGACATCGGATGTTTTCAATTATTGCGCTATGGTCGCGACATTCGGATATATAATTCAACAGAAACGACAGCTTATTAAACTGGGAACATATACAAAAGGTTGTTTGGTTTATAGACTGCAGGTTTATCAAAAAAATACTTTCTTTGATTAGTGTTACGATTTTATTTCAAATATACTACCCCGGGGAATTTGCAGTTTTGTAATCTTGAAAGCAAATAGGACTAAACTATACACAGATATGTACTTACACCTATTGAGATTTTATATAAATTTCTGAGAGGGTATAATAACTGTGAACCTAAAGACAATAAACTGAATAAACGTGTTTTATTTTAGGTTAGTCTTATTGTATGCTTATAAAAATATTTCATAAAATCTTACATAAAAACAAATAAGATAAATCAGTTTAAATTCCTTAACCCTTTTTAAAACAAAATGGGTTCCGGAGCTACACATTAGAATTTAAAAGAACTTTATATCAAATATGCCTCAAACTCTTAACTCGTTCTACTTTCACAAACTAATCTTACAAAACATTGTGTTTTGGATAAGTACTATACCCACTCGTTAAAAAAAAACAAACTTTTACACCCATTTTTTGTTTAGTTACGAAACACGAGACTTCAAAAAGGATTTACCAATAAGTTTGTCTACATCCAATAGGAGTTGCTATGATGAATAAAACAATTTTTTGTTCTTTAAAAATTATTTTTTAATTGACATAATTTTTGCCTAAAGGTTTTGTAGTTTGGCTTCCTTATTTTACATATTTTTATAGTTATCGAAAAACGTTTAGAAAATATACACATTTTGAGCACAAAAAATATACAATATTATCAAGAAAAAAGAATTTAACATTTACATTGTTTGGCGGCAATAAGGAAAGTAGCCAAGCATTTCACTGTTTGTAGCTGATATATCCTTCTTTGATCTGCTCTACTTATTATTAAAATATAAAAGAATCAAATGTAACCCTTTTATTTTGATGGCTTAAACTGCTTCCTTTGTCATTATGTGTGTTATTACCTAGTCTAGTAAAAAATACCATTGTTTAAAGACATATAGTAAAACATTTGGAGAGGTACATCTAGACAACTGCTAGATATATACAGGTTAAACACAAAAAAAAGAATGTAGGTGAACTTACCAGTATAAAACTTGTGGTATACGCTTTCTAATGTCTTAAAATGTACTGTTTCAGTTTATCATTTTAACAGCTGCTTGTTATATACTTTTCTTGCCTCCTTCTTGAGGATTCCAGATACCGGTAACATAGTAAAAGTCTATCTTCTTTATATTTCTGCTGCTTACACAACCAAATTCATGACTGGCATTTCCCTCAAATCAAAACTTTTTTCCTTATCTTTGGCAGTCTCCGTTCTGGTTTTTGTACTATGTACACCTGGCAGGTAGATAATTTTCAAGGTTAATTAAGGATCATATAATGGGCGGATAAGTAGTAATAAAGATACATCGGATGAGGCAGCCCCCTGAAAAAGGAAAAAAAATAAAATGGGGTTTGATGAGATTTTTGACATTAGCAAGTTTTCAGTTTACATTTATAGTATACAGAAGATATATGTAAAATAGCAGAAATATATAATTTCTGCAGGTGCAAAACGGCCTAAAAGAAGAATAGCTTTCGATTATGTCACAGGGTACCTTCCTGCGATCATGATTTCTGGGCCTCTACCCTCATCAGGCAGGCTTGTACCCAGGGAGATCTGAAATAACAGATATTCAAGCAATTCTTTTAGGCCGTTTTGCACCTGCAGAAATTATATATTTCTGCTATTATACATATATCTATTCCGGCCAAGAACTTTTGATAAAGATGTGCGAGAGCGCATTTTTATCGATTTTTAGTATATACAGAGGATAGATAACTTTTTGTTTAGAAATTCTGGTGTAAGTGCTGTATTTTTTTTCCTAGTAAACCATTCCGGTATAAGACGTTGATTTAAGAGGTTTGTCTAATAAATAGCCAAAATTCTGTTTTTTATAGGATTCAATGTATTTGGGGATTTCCGTAATATAATATTTCATGTAACTTTTAGGGGCGTAATTTATTAAAAATAATGTTCTTGACAACTACAATAAAAGGCTTTTCCACGTAACTTTTTAACTGTTAATAAAGTTTTAAGATTCGTTTAACTTTTAGTGAACTAATATAATAAGAAAAATATTTTGAAAACTGTCAACAAAACTTTTAAATTGCTTAAAATTTTTAAATATGTTGCGCCGCCGCCGAGACGAGAGACTCTCCCTATTTGTTTCGTCTCATCTCAACGAGATGGAGGAGTGGTCTTCCCTCGCCGAGAATTTCTTGTTTCTCTCGAGCTCTCTCGTGTCCCTCGAACATAAAAAATCTGAATTTTTATATTTTTAATTTATAAACTGATCCCAAAAAATTAAGTATAATTTTAACGTACCCGAAATTTCAATGTCTTTTATCTTTCTTAAAACACAACTCCTTTTAATCTGTAATAGGAAAGTGAAAATGGCGTTTTTTTGTCTTATATTATAATTGTTTAAAAGAGCTTTAGATTGAGGAAATGCCATTTTCAAATTGTGGCTGGAATATTTTTATATTAATCAAACGCGCAAAGCGGATTTTAGAACTTGTTTTAGGCACTTTTATGAACGTTAAAAAATGTACAACGAAGGGTATGTGAAAATGTCTTTATACATATTTATAACAAAATTGACTTATATTATTGCAAAAATTAGAAAACAAAATTTTTGATTTTTTAGTAGTATTCCTAGTAGAACTAGATATAACCTTCGCGTACCAAATTTTATTTTTATTATGTGAGATCCATTTAAAAATATTTTCGAGATCAAGTTTAATTCAGATCTGATGTTTAACGGGTTAAACGTTACTTAGTTTATTCTACGTCTTAACTGACTGTAATTTTCAGAGGTTCACTTTATTACAAATATTGTCAAAGTAATTGTCTTTAACCAGTAACTTCTAAACTACTTAAATTTTCTAATACGGTTTTCACAGTTTTATGTAACTTTTACTGGCCTAATTTATAAAAAAAAATTTTCACAGAAGTCATAAAAATTGTTTTTCGCCGTCACCATGTAACTTTTAGTGGAGTAATTTATTTAAAAAAATATGTTGACATTTGTCAAAAAAACTATCTTTTCCCGTACCTTCTAAACTATTTAACTTTTTTAAGTACGGATTTCACAATACCATGCAACTTTTAATAGCGTAATTGATCTAACAAAAATAGTTTTACAGTTGTCAAAAAAACTGTTTTCCCGTAACTTCTAAAGTATTTAATTACGATCTTTAAAAAATTGTTCCCTCCCTGTAACCTTTGGACTGCTCAGCATATTTAAATGCGTTTGCAATGTTCCATGTTGTTTTTGATGTAATTTATTTTAACATTTTTTGATAACTTCAAAGATATAAATATCGGATAATATTGAGAGTTTATAATCAAATCATCACCGTACGAAAATAGTCTACAAAAAAAAGTATGAAAAATAACATAAAAAAGTAGACAATACCAATAGTGTATAATAAAAACAAACAAAAGACGCTATGATCTACAAAAAATATAAAAAATATCATAAAACGGTATACAAAACATCTTAACCTAAGATATGCTTGTTATAAACCCTCGACGGGAGTTAATTATGCGCATGTCATTTTTAAAATGTCTGTATTAATCGTCGTTTCAGAACGCACTTTTGGTACATTTTTACTTTTAGGTCGCTATATCTCGAAATGCTTTCAGATAAACTTTTGAAAGCAGATACGGTTTTAGAGTACACACAAGCTCCCAAAGGTACCAAATGTATCTTCGTATCATTTTTGGTTTTTAAAAAGAAATAACATGTTACTTTTCGAATATTTTAGAATTTCATTTTTGTTTATTTTTTAAACACATTTTTTTGGTCAAAAACAAAAGTCAATTGAACGACACCTGGTTGCTGTAGGACGATGTTTTTCAAAAAGTCAAAGCAAATTACATTTATCGCCGACAAAAAAAAATTCAATTCCTTTAAATTTTTTTCTGATTTTTTTGATGCTGTTCACAAAAAAATGGTTTTATTGAAAATTGCCATATGGCAAATTCAGTGAGGTGTCAAAAGGTACAAAACTGCGTTTTATGTTTGCAGGTAAAATCTTTAGAATAAGAAACACATGAGTGTAAAGCATTACATTACGTATCCCGTTCGATAATATTTGTCCGCCAATGACCAACATTAAATTTTAGTAATAATCAGGAAAATCCCCTGAAGCTCCGGTGATTTTTTTCTAAATGTACATCGATGCCTCGAGGTTCTGCCAGAAAAAATTATAATTTTGTAAATATGAACTTAATTCCAAAATGATACCCTCTAAAAACATACGCGTCAGGGTTCACGGTATCGTACTGTAGTTGGCGCTCTAGTCGTTGTGTGTAAAAGATATACAACTCTGTATACGTTCTACGAGTTGGAAGAGCCCCACTAAATACGACGACGACTTCGAAGTGGGAATTCGTGACCCGGGCTTCAAAAAAAACGCGAGAAAGTGAATTTAGTAAATATTAGTGACATAGAGGAGATAACAAATTGTGGCTGGAATATTTTTATATTAATCAAACGCGCAAAGCGGATTTTAGAACTTGCTTTAGGCACTTTTATGAACGTTAAAAAATGTATAGCGAAATGGTTTTGCTTAATTGTTAAGCGGTAGGGAAAATAATACTAGCATATCTTGCGCTAAAGACAAAATAAATCTTACAAGATCCTCATTTTGATATTTGACACATCTTTATTAGGTTAATATCATTATCTTTTTAATTAAATTAACATTCAACTATTTTCTACGGATTAATATTTAGAAAATTTGTTCAGAAAAATATAGAAAATGTATTTAATTAGGAAAATATTAGAAGTGTATCGCACGGCAGTATGTTAAAAGCATACAACCCATAAATTTCATACTACATAAAAATAATGCAAACCAATCAAAAACCAGAACATAGCTCAACAGAAACGCATGGAAACAAAAACTACCTGAAAACGTTAAGTATAACTTTGAAAAATAATCCTAGTTTTTTTCTTCAGTGTCAATCCTGTGCTAGGCAATTTGAAAGGTATGCACAAAAGATCTTAATTGACAGCTAAGTAAAATGTTTCCATATTTAGTATAGTTAAAAGAAGTTATTTGTAGAGAAAAATAACATGTATGAAAAAATTTTACTGGCCTTTAAAACTGCCACTACAAAAATTGTATTTTTTGTAATTTTAGTGTTGAAATCCATTTATTTGTATGTTTTGATAACCCTGTATATCTGAGCTAAAGTTTATTACTGTCTAAACTATTTTTTTCTATAAGCACAAACTTTAATCAGAAATAAAAACCTACTTAATAAAGTTTTCCATATGTTGCATACTTTTTTGGACACATTTGGCATATGGTTGTGAAGCATTAGTCCCACCTGTGCACTAGCAAGAGTATATTCTAAGCAGTAACAGGACAAATATATATATAAAAAAGATCATTTGCTTTTAAGCAGATTAGCAATGTAACATGAGGCCAGCTTTCGAGCTAATATCAAATTGTATTTAGTGTCCAAATTTTGTATTCACTTTGATACAGGGTGTTTTTTTGGTTGGTGACGAAAAATGTAGGACATAATTTTTGGCTCACTTTAGGGTTAGAAGTTCATATTAACATGTGCTTGCAAGGCATTCGTTTTTGAGATAGAGAGTGTTAATATTTTAATTTTTTTAGTTTTTATTATGGAACATTTGATGTACTGTATGCTGTGAATAATGCCTACAGAGTGGCTATGAAACATTTCAGAACACTTTATAGGGCATTACTTTTTCCCAGGTTGGGTCTCCTTTTATCTCACAGGAATTTTTACTACAGTGCCACTAACCATTTTTACTATAAATGAAAATTCCTTATTCTGTTCTGTAACGTCTTGGTCTTTTACAATAATTGAATTTTTTGAACTGTTTAGAACTTCTTAATGTAAACTTGGTCATGGCACCGATGGCTCGTGGAAAATGGGAAAAAATGGTTAAATTGTAATTTTGTAAATAGGAAACAAATTTCAATTTGACAAGGTCTAAACCCAAGAACCATGATTTCTTAGTTGACTCCAGCCGTGAGAGCTTTCGTACTAAATGGATGCTTCCTTTGATTCTTGTGAAGTCCCTGATTTCTTGAAAACATTAAAAAATATTTGTTAGGGGATGGGTGATGGATGTTTCCTTCTAGACAAGTCTGAATCATTCATTTATAAATAAGATGGAAGATCTCATTTCTCAATATTTAAGTTTTATCCAGTAAATATTATAACCGTTTAGACCTATTTTACATTATAAAAGAGATAAAACATATCTTACCTGAATCTGTATTAAACTATGAACACGTATTTTCAACACATTTAATGTATTTTTTTTATTTAAAAACAAAACCTTCATTAGAATGACGCCATAAATGCCCCACTGATTGGGAACTTTAAATCTTTTTGTTTTCCAATTACCCCCCTAATCCGATTGTTGTAAATAGTATTTGAAAGCAGTTAGATTTAATGTGTTAGTAACTATATAGACTTAAATAATGTTGCACTATTCAAACTTTACATTTTTTATAGCCTTCCGGTGAGTGGTAAGGTGTCACAAAAAAAACATTTTCTTGTATTATATAATCATATTGTTAAAAAAAGTACTTGACAGCAGTTAGTACTTTAAATATATAAATAACTACACATTTTTTTTTATTAAAGTTTTATATCCAAAGAATTAGTTTTATTTTCTTTTGTTAGTTAGTAATGATTACGACCCTTACATGTGCAATAATTTTTTAACAGACAAACTATAAGTTCTTAAACATTTATTTTCAGACAAAGGGTTTTTACATATGGAGGTAACCACAATCTATAAAACTTCATACTTTTTCATTAATTGGTGATTCATTCAAACGCCACATTCGACCAAATGAAAATAAAACAAATGGTAAAGTACCACAACAAAAACAAAAACATTTTCTTGCATTAATAATCTGATTGATAATCACAATACAATACTCTGAAATATAATACTTAAAATTGTAATAAATATAATAAAACCATTTTTTCTATTACCGCATAGAAAATATTAGTCTATTACAAAAATGACTTCTTCAGTTTTTCGAATTACGCTATTCACTTGTATTGTATTGCTTGAGCATATTGGCAACGCAGCTGGGCTTCGTATAATTCAATAAGTATATACATTTTTACACAGCGGGCTTCTTATTTTCTAAAAACGTATGGGATTCATAAAACCCCGAAAATATAACAATTTCTATATATCAAGAAAAAGTTACCCCTCTGCCTTTGCTTGCAATAACTGTAAGATTTAAATTGTTTTTCAATAAAATACACTTTGTTCAAACCAATATTTAGGCCGGGATTCGGGCAGTCTGTGGGACATACTGGGCTTCATATTAGACATGAGATATATATGTATATATATATATATATATATATATATATATATATATATATATATATATATATATATATATATATATATATATATATATATATATATATATATATATATATATATATATATATATATATATATATATATATATATATATATATATATATATATATATATATATATATATATATATATATATATATATATATATATATATATATATATATATATATATATATATATATATATATATATATATATATATATATATATATATATATATATATATATATATATATATATATATATATATATATATATATATATATATATATATATATATATATATATATATATATATATATATATATATATATATATATATATATATATATATATATATATATATATATATATATATATATATATATATACATAAATATAATAAATATATATATATATATATATATATATATATATATATATATATATATATATATATATGGATTCCGACCTTATCTAGCCAAAAGTAGTATATTCCGGGACCTTGTCAAGCCTTTTTCATTTTTAAGAGGCTCGATTTGGGCTTCATGATTTTTATTACACAAACAAACGCAGAATGTTCTGCTGATGCCATCTGTACCTATTTCGATGAAAACTGGTTGGGCTTCATAAAGTTGGGTTGTATCATAAAACATATGAAGTTAGTTCATCAGATCTGCCGCAAGGTGGCGCAATATTTAGGCCGGGGTTCGGGCAGTCTGTGGGACATACTGGGCTTCATATTAGACATGAGATATATATGTATATATATATATATATATATATATATATATATATAATATATATATATATATATATATATATATATATATATATATATATATATATATATATATATATATATATATATATATATATATATATATATATATATATATATATATATATATATATATATATATATATATATATATATATATATATATATATATATATATATATATATATATATATATATATATATATATATATATATATATATATATATATATATATATATATATATATATATATATATATATATATATATATATATATATATATATATATATATATATATATATATATATATATATATATATATATATATATATATATATATAATATATATATATATATATATATATATATATATATATACAATGTGTCCCAAATTTGGCTTACATGCATTGCTATCTCGTAAACCGCTATAGCTACAGGGTGGGTTAAATTAGGAAAGTTTTAGAGAATTTTATTACAAATTTGATGACGTTTTGAAGTATAGGATATCTTTTGTGGTTTTCAAGATAATTGGGAAAAATCAAAATGGTGCATTTTCAACTTTTGCCCGTAGCTTCTAAACGACTCGTATTATGGTTTTATGGTTTATACATTATTAGGACACTTTTATTAGAGGAACATTATGCAGGTAAAACGAAGTTTCTAGCTTCAATTGTTTTTGAGATATTGGCATCAACTTTTTATTTTCTTACCGACGCCATATTGGATTATTGTATTTTTGGAAAGATCTTTTTAAGAGCTTTCCAATGATGTATAACAAGGTAAGATTATTATTTTTCTTGAGCTCTAAAAACCAAAATAATTGTGTTTTTTTAAGTAGGCTTTGATTACGCATGGCGGCCATAATGAAACAAAAGAATGCCGCATGTCAACAATCATTTTGTGTTCCTGAATAGTACTTGTTATCATTTTCTCATTGTGCCGAGTTTTTACAAAGTTTATTTGAGTTTCTTATACTACTTAAAATGGAGGGTAATTATTCCAACGAAGAGAATTTGGATATGATAGAACTTTATTTTAAAGCAAATAGAAATACACAAGCAGCTGCGCGTTCATACGAAGAACAATTTCCAGACCGACATCAACCAAGCCAAAAGCATTTCAGATTTCTAATTGTAAACTTGTTAGCTTATGGGTAAAAATATTAATTCAACCATCGATGTTTCAGATTTTCAACTAAGATATTATACTAACAGTGAATACCTAGTGACTAAAATGTAACTATCACACTATTGAAAATACCTAAACTAAATTTAAATTAACACATAAAAAAAATATAAGTTACACCACATGCCTCCGTCCATTTTCCACACATTTTTGACATTTCTCCAATACCTTCCGTGTAACCCTTCTTAAGGTGTTCCTGTTAATATTAGCAAAAACATCTCGGACTCTGTATTCTAGCTCTCTGAGACTTTCTGGCGGAGAAAATTCGTAGACCTCATTTTTTGCGTATCCCCATAAATAAAAATTGGGAGGAGTAATATCCGGTGACCTTGCCGGCCAAGCAACAGGGCCATTATTAGCGATAATATTTTCCCCGAAAGTATTTCTGAGGACCGCCATCACCTCTCTGGTACCGTGAGCCGGACAGCCATCTTGTTGGAACCAAATATTTTGCAGGTCGTTTGGGGGAACAGAATTTATAACTTCTGGAATAATTTGTTCCCGTAATAGTTGTATCTGTTACCCGATAAATTTTCTTGGAAAATGAACGGCCCAATCAAACGGTTATCTAAAATACAAATTGTTATGAGTGATTTAAAGCAGAAGTGCATTGTTTGGAATTACCTATAATGCCACACCACACATTGAACCCAAATTTTGTTTGTAAACGTCTTTCTTCTAAATTATGAGGATTCTCGGTGCCCCAGTAATGAGTATTATGTTTATTGAAAATTCCACAGTTTGTAAATCGTGTTTCATCTGTCCAAAGTACTTTAGAATGAAAGTTGGGTATTTGCTGGCATTTGTTGATGAACCATTCACTAAACGTGATTCTTCTAGCAAAATCATTTACCTGAAGACCCTGTACAATAGTAGGTTTATAGGGATGAAAGTGGAGTTTTTTCGAGACTCGTTGGACGGTTGATTTGGGAATTGCCGTTTGTTCTTCAATCTTTCTTACTGAGGTTGTTGGGTTGTCCCTGACACTTTCTATTATAGCTGCGTTTCTTGCTTCATTATCTATTGAATAGGTCTTTGGTTTCGGTTTCAAAAAAGACCCATAGGCTAACAGGTTAACAATTAGAAATCTGAAATGCCTTTGGCTTGGTTGATGTCGGTCTGGAAATTGTTCTTCGTATGAACGCGCAGCTGCTTGTGTATTTCTATTTGCTTTAAAATAAAGTTCTATCATATCCAAATTCTCTTCGTTGGAATAATTACCCTCCATTTTAAGTAGTATAAGAAACTCAAATAAACTTTGTAAAAACTCGGCACAATGAGAAAATGATAACAAGTACTATTCAGGAACACAAAATGATTGTTGACATGCGGCATTCTTTTGTTTCATTATGGCCGCCATGCGTAATCAAAGCCTACTTAAAAAAAAATCAATTATTTTGGTTTTTAGAGCCCAAGAAAAATAATAATCTTACCTTGTTATACATCATTGGAAAGCTCTTAAAAAGATCTTTCCAAAAATACAATAATCCAATATGGCGCCGGTAAGAAAATAAAAAGTTGATGCCAATATCTCAAAAACAATTGAAGCTCGAAACTTCGTTTTACCTGCATAATGTTCCTCTAATAAAAGTGCCCTAATAATGTATAAACCATAAAACCATAATACGAGTCGTTTAGAAGCTACGGGCAAAAGTTGAAAATGCACCATTTTGATTTTTCCCAATTATCTTGAAAACCACAAAAGATATCCCAAACTTCAAAACGTCATCAAATTTGTAATAAAATTCTCTAAAACTTTCCTAATTTAACCCACCCTGTAACTATAGCGGTTTACGAGATAGCAATGCAGGTAAGCCAAATTTGGGACACATTGTATATATATATATATACATAAATCTAATAAATATATATATATATATATATATATATACATAAATATAATATATATATATATATATATATATATAATATATATATATATATATATATATATATATATATATATATATATATATATATATATATATATATATATATATATATATATATATATATATATATATATATATATATATATGGATTCCGACCTTATCTAGCCAAAAGTAGTATATTCCGGGACCTTGTCAAGCCTTTTTCATTTTTAAGAGGCTCGATTTGGGCTTCATGATTTTTATTGCACAAACAAACGCAGAATGTTCTGCTGATGCCATCTGTACCTATTTCGATGAAAACTGGTTGGGCTTCATAAAGTTGGGTTGTATCATAAAACATATGAAGTTAGTTCATCAGATCTGCCGCAAGGTGGCGCATGAGTTGATTTATATATACATTTAAGGTAGTTCGCACATTTTACGAAGCCCACACATTCTGTAGGTATACGAAGCCCGAAAACTTGACAACATTGTAGGTACTGCCGTTAACCGATAGGAAGGTTTGGTTGGGCATGCATACACATCTTGGAAAAGAAGAGAGTTAATAAGTAATAGATTTTAAATTTAAAAATATTGCAATCTTATATAGAATAGTTCTAATAAAGTTTCCACGAAGCCAAATAATTTGTGTGACTTTTGTTTACCAATAATTATTATCCTCCCAGAAATACAAAAAAATGTTAATTAACTATAGTATTATAATCTATCTATTGAGACAACGGAAAAAAGGAGTACGCCGAATTGTCTACGCCAAACATATTACATAAATGTATTTTTATTCAGAGGACGAAATTCAATTGGATAAATCTTTGTAGAAGTTGATTTAGCAAAAAACTAGTCAAAAATGAGTTGAAATATTTGCGTGGCGTTTCTTTAGAGATCTTCGGTCAGTGGTGTGTGTTAGTGTTAAGTTTAGCAGTGACTTTTTATTGACTGATATATTTTTTAATAATTGAACAATGAAGTTAGATCGCTTTTTCCCGGTCGTTCTTTTGATACTAGTGATCGCGGGCAGCGATATTGGTTGGTATTTTTAATTTTTATGATATTTGTGATATAAACCATAAAAAACAACAAATATATTCTCATTTTTAACCGACTTCAAAAAAGAAGATTCTCAATTCTTCTGCGATGTAAGTATTTTTTAAGTATGTTCACGGATTTCTCCGAAATGACTTGACAGATTTTAACATTTTCTAGCTGGATCTATTTTTTACAAAATTCCTAGAGGCTAGGGGAAAAAAGGGGGTTAGTTAAAAATTACAATTTTTGGAAAATATTCGTCGATTTCTAACGAACGCCTTGATTCTAGGGCTCATTTTGTGCAATAGTTCTCCAAGTTGGTCTCATTTTTTTTTGTAGTACAAAATTCTTAAAGGGTGGGGGTTAATTAGTTCAAAAATTGCAATTTCTGGAAAATAATCGGAAAAATGTTCCATTTTAGTTTGCGCAATTTTTGGGTTTTATGATTTGACGTTTTAATAAAAAAAATGGAGGGGATGAAAGGGATGATAGGGGTAACAAGGGCTAAAAGGTATAAAAATTTGGAAATGTTTGGAAAATATGGAGTTTCATTATATTATCAAAATTTTAGGTCATTCCGTATTTATTTTGTCACATGCAACCAAACCTTAAGAGGAGCGGGAGGGCGGGGGAGTAAGGTATAAAATATAATGTTGCAAGTCATTTTATCAAGATTTTAGTTCAATACGTATTTATTTTCTCACATGCAACCCGACCCTTCTTAAGGGTAGTGGAGGGGGGAGTAAAACATAAAATATAATGTTTCTTGCCATTTTAAAACATTCTGAGATCAAATAATTCATTTTCCGGGATACAATATGTGTGTACGTTTGTTAGCTTTCTGTAGAGAGTGATTAAAAATATGATAGGGGGTAAAAAGGGCGATAGAGGGCAAAAAATTGGAAATGTTTGGAAAATATGTAATAAAATACAGTTTCATTATATCATCAAGATTTTAGGTCAATACGTATTTATTTTGTCACATGCAACCTTTCCCCCTAAGGGAAGTGGAAGTGGGTAGTAGATTACAAAATATAATGTTGCATGTCGTTTTATATGTTTTTGAGGTCAAATAATTTATATTTGGGGATGCAATATGCGTATATACCTTTGTTAGCTTTCTGTAGACAGGGTGATTAGAAAATATTCACCAATTACAATATATATACATACATAAAACCCCCAAAAACCCATTATCTACAGATTTAGCGACATTCTTTCAAAAACATTTCTGTTTGTTATATTTTACTATACTTAGTGATAATGAAAATAAAAAAATCACTAAAATGTTCAAAATAACTTTTTAGATAAAAAATGAACCGCCTTCAAAAAAATAGATAAGCGAAAAAGTAGAAAATAATTTAAACACAAAATTTTATTTGTTGCTGCAAAATTTCAGCTATATACATCGCCGGCAGTCCGATGCGTTTGTTAAAGTCGACGCCAAATCAATCAATACATATACTAATAGAGAAAATGTATTGTTTTTGCTACTATTAGGTAGAGATATTAACGGAATTGGCGTCGACTTCAAAAATCGCTTCGGGCTAGCGGTAATGTTACAATAGCTAAAATTTTGCAGCAAAAAATGATATTTTTTGTTTAAATTATTTTTTAGTTCATCTAATTTTTTTGAGGGAGGTTTATTTTTTAATGAAAACAATTGTTAACCGAGTCAATTCGCCTTTATTATGTATGTTCGCCGATTTCTCCGAAACGCCTTGACCGATTTTAGTGTTCTAGGACTCATTTTATACGGCAGTTCTCCAAGTTGGTACCATTTTTTTTGTACTATGAAATGACTAAAGGGTGATATCCAAAAGAGGGTTGATTAGTTAAAAATTACAATTTTGGGAAAATAATTGCCGATTTCTCCGGAACGTCATGATCGATTTTCGTGTTAAGTTAATGCTTTTTTTTGTACAACGAAATAAGTAAAGGTTGGGGTAAAAAAATGTATGGAGAATAATCGTAAAATTGTCATTTTCAAGATTTTTGGTATGAACCATTTTTGGGTTTTATGATTCGCGTTTTAATAAAAAAAAGTGGGGGATGAAAGCGGTTAAAGGGAGTAAAAGTAATCGAAATGTTCGAAAAATGTGGAATAATGTACGGTTTCATTATATTATAAGGTTTTAGGCCAATCCGTATTTATTTTTTTGACACATGCGACCCGGCTTAAGGGTTGTGGAGGAGAGGGGGATGGATTAAAAAATAATATATAGTATTGGATCAAATTTTGTTAGTTTTTGAGGTCAAATAATGCATTTTCGGGAATACAATATTCATATTATACCTGTGTTAGCTTTCTGTATATAGGGTGATTAAAAAAATATTTTCATTACAATATATATACATACAAAAAAATCCCAAAGAAACGTGTTCTGTACAAATTAAACATTTTGTCAAGGACATTTTTTTGGTTTCTTTATCATAAAATTTCCTATCCTGGGTGATAATAAAAATTATAAATCAACCCACCGCGTTATGGGTAGGAGTGGGGGCGGGGGGACTAAAATATAATGTTGTATGTCATTTTAGAAGTTGCTGGGGACAAATAATTCATTTTCTAAAAAACAATAAGCATATATACCTTTGTTAGATTTCTGTACACAGTGTAAATAAAAAATATTAACTCATTACGAAATATATACATACATAAAACTCTCACTAACATGTTCTACGCAAATTAACTAGCGCTCGATCAAGGACATTCTTTTGGTTCCTATATCATAACATCTACTATACCTACTGGGTGATAATGAAAATGAAAAATCACTAAAAAGTTAAATATATTTTTTTAATAAAAAATGAACCACCTTCAATAAATTTCATAAACTAAAGAGTAAAAAATAATTTAATACCATAAACATAATTTGCGACTGCAAAATTTCAGCTATATACGTCGCCGCCAGGCCGATACGATAAGTTGGGCAATTCAATCAATAGCGACGTATATAGCTCAAATTTTGTAGATGCAAATTGTATTTTATGTTTAAATTATTTTTTTCTTTTTAGTCTATAAACCAACTTAAATTTTAATTGATCTGCGATGTATTTTTAATGTATCTTTGCCCATTTCTCCGGAATACCTTGACCGATTTTAGTGTTCTTAGGCTCGTTTTGTGCGGGAGTTCTCCAAGTTGGTCTCATATCTTTTTTACTAGGAAAATGCCAAAGGGTGGGGTAAAAATAGGGTTAATTCGTAAAAAATTACGGTTAAGGGAAATAATCGGAAAATATGTCATTTTAAAGAGGTTTCATTTGCGCAATTTTTCTGTTTTAAGATTTGACCTTTTAATGAAAAATTGGGGTTGACAAAAATGGTGCGAGGGGGTAAAAAGAATGAAAGAGGTGTAAAAAATTGAAAAGGTATGAAAAATATGAGTAATATACGATTTCTTTATACTACCAACTTTTTAGTTTTTGTTCAATACAACTTTCAGCTATTTACATCGCCGCCTTGCAGGTACGTTTTTTGAAGTACCTATTCCTAATAGAGAAAAATGTAGTGGTTTTTCCTATTAAGGATATCTATTGATGGAATTGGGCCCGACTTTAAAAATTGCATCTGTCCAGCGCGGCGACGACGTAGTATAGCTTTTGGGATTTCTTAAAAAATATGAACCATTTCAACATCAGGGTTAATAAACTCAAGGCCAAGATCACCGAATCTTGGCAACATTTTTCCAATGATGCTCTTGTTGCATCCATGTCAATTGCAGCACATTGGCAGAAGAAACCCTAAGAATTGGTCAACTTTTAATCTAATATATTGTTCTGTGTTATAGAAAAATAATATTGTCAATATTCAAAAAGAATATTTTTTCCTAAATTGGAATTTTTTTACAACCAGCACAAAAACTTGGATTTTTTATAATCAAGATATCCTGGGCCATCGAGTAACATTTCAAAATAAAAAGTTTATTGAGAAATGTCGAATACATCTTTCATCAAAAAATCATTAAAATCGACTACAAACTAAAATGGTGTAAATAAGGGGATACTTTAACTTGGTTGACTGTGTATATCTTAAACTTTAATGTCTCGAAGTTGACGCCAAAATAGGTCTTTATTTTTTATATAGGTTTGGTCAATCAGTTGAAAATGTCCGGAGTTTTTGCCGTTTAAAATATATGGTATCTTGGCAGTGATCTTTAGCAAATTACTCTTGTACATAATTATTGTTCTAGAAGAATAGGACAAAGTTGTATTATTATATAGTATATTAGTGTTTAGACATTTTTACTTGTTTTACCGTAATTTGTATTTGGCAACATTGTTAAACTTGTGCTCAAGCAAAATCTGCCCGCTCGCCCGCGCCGACGCGACGCGCTTAGCTGCCGCAACAGGTTGTGACAGTGCTGCAGTACAATCTACGGTAAAACAAGTAAAAAAGGCTAAACGATTATTAGATGTTTTTAAATCTAAATCGGTAAAACAAATACAGGGTGATTTAATAAACATACATGGAAATAATAATTTGATTTGAATCGATTAAAGTAATTCCAAGAACTTCTCTAAAATTTCTTGGATGAAAATAATTCATGGGTACTCCACAAAAATTAAAATTAGGACCTTCTAGTTTTTATATAGTTTTAGACTGGTATATCAACCTAATATATTAAAAATGTCCATCAAATGGAACTCTTCTATCTGAATATAATTATAAATATACCTCGGAATATACTAAGAGGATATCTTGAAACACTCCAAAATTTGAAGAAAATCTTGTCTAATTGACTGTTATGAATTAGATCGGAATTTGATGACGGTATACAAAACAGGTGTGTTAAATTTTTGGTTTATCTGAAATTTTACAAAATTTCATTTTGCAGCATGCAGCAAATGACAGCAAATGACATTTCTGATTTTACATAAATACATAAGTTCGAATCTGACGTAGAAATTACGGGCCAACATACTCCATTAATGTTTATGTTAGTTCCCTCTGCATTTAATAATTACTGATTTTTCATTTTCTCTTGTAATAAAATATCATAAAAATTAAAATAAGTGATAATTTTATTATAAACGTACATCCCTACAGATAGATGTCCAGCTATTGAATGGGTCGAATAAATTCGCAACATCGTTTACAAGTAACTTTATTATCGTTGTGTTGGTATTCTCTCGCAGCAAGTTTGATTTAATTGGGTAGGAAAAAGGACGCCGATTCAATCGAAATGTATGTATTTAGTCTGCCTATCGGCCATTATAAGTTGCCATTTGGCTTAACAAATGCACCGGTAATTTTTCCAAGAGCAATAAACGCCGCTACCGGGTAACTTAAAACATATTAAAAACAAATTTCTTTTCTGGCATATTCGCAACTGAACAAAAATCTCTAATTTTAAACTGATTGAAGCCAAAGACAAAAATTGTTTTTAAACCTATAGTACGCAACAGATAATCTAAACACATTTATAAAAACATAATGTCGCTCTAGTTTACATACTTATATCATGGACAATATTCTGATTCTTTCAGAGAGATTGCTGTAACTATTAATGGTGCCAGTTTTTATATCTGTGTTTGAAGTTTTCATTGAGCTGAAATACTTTTTTTAGGTTTCGGTCGCGGGTATTCTATGTATAAAGTTAACCTATGAAATGTTTTTACAGATTTTGAAGATTCCTATATATAAAGAAATTACGGAACATTTTCAAAAATGCATTATATTAATTTTTTAAATATATCTGGGAAACAAAAATCTCTACACCGCGAGGAAAACATCATTCGTCATTTAACCGTTCTCCTACTTTTTGTAGTTTTCAAGATATTATTTATTTATTTAAATGACACACGTGACGTAATGTCGACTAGAAAACATATAATTATGTATGCGCGCTGACATACCGTGTGTCATCGTTCTGATTATATTAATGTTTAAATGTACCTAATTAAATTTGACTTAAAATATTTAGGATGAAGTGAAAAATGAAAAGACGAATATTGTCATTCGCATTTTCTTTAAATATTCGTATTTAATATATAAAAACAAATGTCAAGTATAGTTTGACAAACTAATCTTGACCCGCGACGTAAGGGGAGGTTTGTCAAAGCAGACCGTTTCCATAGATATGCAAAAATCTAACGTATCAGCTGCAGGAAAGCATTGTCTCCATGGATACTCGCATTCTTTTCATAGCTCATGATAAACTTGCCAAACAAGCTAAATTATAAACCTTTATATTATAACAACAGCTGAAATAAATATCAACCTATATATTTCTAAAATAATGAGAAAAAACTATTTTAAATAATCGAAAAATGTACAGGTTTAGAAAAGTGAGGTTGGCTTTTTTTTGACTTTCGATTATTCATTTTCTTATTTTAAAAAGTTTAAAAGACAAACCTGGTAACATCCTACAATTTGTATACTGTGTCAAAACATAATAGATAATCCTGCGAAAAGGGTTGTCCTCGGCTAGTATTCAGAAAAACCGGAAGTGGAAGTGACAAAATTGATTCATGAGTAGTTAGTAAGTTCAGTTTTATCCCACAATTTAATTTTTCTCTTGTAATAAACAAAAAAAAAGTATAAGACGAAACACCCTCTAGAAACAATCTGTTCCGGAACGGCCGAGTTTAAAGGAAATTATACAATTCGTAATGTTGTTTATACTTTTAGAATTTAATTTTCTCTTATTTGCTAAGCTCCACCCACTGCCTCTGCTGTCAGGATTTAGTTGTAAACTACAGTTCTTTCTGAATGTATGGTTTGTTGCTAGGAGGCAACAACAAAGACAAAATAAAAATAATCACGGAAGCCATATTTTAAAATTCCAAATAATACTTTGTGCTGATTTTTCTAAATGTTATCATTGTTGCGTTAAACAATTGATCAACGAATTGTTATTTATTTTGAAAAATGAATTGAAACGCGACTATAAGCAGCGAGATGAGAAGTTGTTTTAAAAAGCTCAGATTATTCTGCGAATAAGGGAGTAAATTTAAAATGGGTATTTAAAACCTCCTCGTCTTTTGTAAGGAAACCTAACAAAACATACCTTTACGCAATATAAATCGTATTAATAAATTTGTGTGATTTCTATACAGTTTTGGAAAAATTCTTATTTGACAGTGGCGGCACGTGAAGTATAAGAATGGTTGTGCGCCACAAAAAAAATATCACCTGCTTCATCGTGGCCTCACAGAACTAATTCAAAAAGACTTCAAAACTTTTGCATGATTTATTTAGAATATGTGGATTTTTTGTGACGGTTTCGGTATGTTTAACAATTTCCATGCGATAGGTAGAGTTTAACAAATGTGATAGATTAACTTTACGGAATACCGCAAATTTTGCGAATGGGATTTCGATAATTCATGCCTTTTAATTTTTTCCTGTAAATGATTTGAGTCAGTTACCCCTACGTGGCTACAGCTTTTACCCATGCTTAAATTTAAGAAAACAAGCATGAAAAACAAAAAGAGTTTTAACGCATCTACAAATCCATTTGTTTTTTAGGTACCATGTCTTTTTTAAAATACCTTATAAAAATCGACCTTTTTTTGGAGCAAGTTTGTCTTAATTTTAATTCTGGTGTCGGCTTTCCTAGTGTTTGAATTTCAGTTTTTTTATTTAAATTTAAAGAGCATAACCTTGCAATGACGTTTTGGACAGAATTAAGTTCGAAATTTTTTGCACTAACACCTGAATCCGAACTAAGAACATCCTGAGACATAACCGACACACGCAGATAATAGTACCATTAATTAATTCAAAAAGTCATAAACAAAATGCCGAACACAACATCGACTAAAATCAAAATAACGTAATCAGCTACTAATCACGCCGAACCGCCCGCCATTAATAAGAAATCGACTTAAAAACTAAAAACAATTTATGCAAGTTGCATGTAAATATTGGAATAGCGCACGCGCCGCCCTTCAATCGGGCAATATACCGAATACTTCCGACCACCCCCGTTCCCACTTTGATTAAATAGAAATAGGACATTAGGACAAAGTGGATGACCTCGGAACTCGCGCAACATAAAATTGGCGACTCGACAGATGACGGGCGACCGACGCACGCAGTGTTAACGGAGGGAATAATTTCGTTTTTTACATTGATATCGCCCTGTGGTACTTTATAATTATTACAATTTTAATTTAGTGCAGTGGTAATGATCATTTGGGTTCTATGGATAAGTCTAATTATGTTAGTTGTATGCTGAAGTTTAATTTAAGTCCCTAACCCGGTAAACTTAATCTTAAACTCTGTAAAATATTTTTAATTTTGCGGTGTTGCTGCTTCTACTTTAAACAAGTGTCAAAATCCGCTATCCATTGTTGTTTCCTATAGCTCATTTGTTTTCGAGAAAGGTGGTCTGTAAAATTACTATTTTTGACTTTGTAACAAATCTTCACTTACAACAAAATAAATCTCAGTTTTTAGTTACCTATCTGTTGACATTAATTTATAATTTGACAGCAAATGTAAAACTTTGGCACAAATCACAAATTGATAATAATTATAAACTAAGACAGATACGTCAAATCCATTTCGCTGCAAGTTAAGTCGTTTGGGAGGGTCAAAGAGCGAAGAATGTCAGGTGCCATTTTTTCAGTTGGATAGGAAACAACATAAAGTGTTCAAAACTCGTTTCAGAATATCTAGGGCAATACAAAAATGCAATAATATACAGGGCAACGGACGTTGCCACCGGTTCAATGTAGAAGCGGCAACATCGCACAACTTCCGAATGGAAAAATTTTAAATAATCTAAATGTATGAGTGCAATATATCATTACCTTTGAAATTTCAAGGCATTGTTAAAAATGAAATATAAAATGCAGGTTCGTATTAAAAAAAAATTAAATATTTCTTCAAAAGCAGCAGCCCAAAAAATTAGAAACAAAATCTTCGTTTTTTCATGGATATCTCCAGGAGTATTCCAATATCCCAAACTCATCATCAAAATATTATTTTACGTTAAAATGCGTAACTTATAAGGAAATAAGGAAAGTTCGAGAACTTTGAACGCGATACAAGAGTGAGAAGATTGTCAAACCCATCTCTACGGGGGTAAAAAGTGGTAAAATATATTTCAATTTGTTTAATATCTTTTTAAACAGAATGTTTCGAAATTACACCCTTAAATGGGGTGTATTGTATTTTTTTCCGTTCCTACAATATCATCTTAACTAAGTAAGTTTTTAAAACTTACTTCCGTCAACGTCACATATTCATTTTAAAAACCGACTTTTTTGGAATATCTCTCTGTAACTAAATGCGTTTTTACAAATACTTTTTTCGTCAATGGCTTTTGAAAATCTTTATATAAACATTTGTTTCCACTTTTAAGAAGGTGAATTATGTGTTTATTTCTTACAACCCCTATTTGACTAAATGAGTTTTAAGACAATTTTTCCATCAACCTTGATAAAGATTAAATCTTGGATTTCTCGGCACTTCGCCCTTAACGAGGAAATTATTTTTACTTAAAAAATAAGATTGTTAAGTGATTCCAAGATTCTATTTCAGAGTCAAAGCATTTCAAAAATTTATATTTAATACAGATTTCTATATTAAACCCTTAATGAGCTGAAATATATTTTTCCTTTAATAAAAAATTCATATGAATGTTTGTTTGAAAAAATCTACTTTCATAAGACATATACATGTTTGCCTCTTCCAGAGTCACAACATATTTTATTTAGATAGAAAATTGGGAGACAAAAAATGTAGTTTGTAAAAAATTAATTAAATTAATTGTTTCGTATATCCTTAGTATCATTTTTAAATATTAGTTATTGTGACTTAAGGTGTTAAAGGCTTCCAATAAAACAGACCATAACCAATATCAAATATGTTTCTTTAATTTTCTCGTTTTTTTTTATCGTAATACGTTTCGGTGGCTGTTTTCCACCGTCATCAGGCTTATTTTTATTGGGAAGTATTTTTTCAAACATCGTTTTATTCAAATGTTTTCTACATGAAGTACCTAATATTTCCTTAGTTTTTTAATTTAGATAAAACCACGTTTATGTTCGAGTTTCAAATCAGTCAGCTATTGTCTATCTAATATTTCTATTGAAACCCGGTTTGGTATATCAATACTTGCTATATATTCCATATAATCTATGAGCTATTATACCGGAAAGTAAAAGAGAAATGTTATAATACAACACTTATTACAAATAACCTGTCTACCTTTGTCTAAATATGAAATTCAATATCAGAAATAATTTAATCGCTAAATTTGACGCGCGATGCACCAAAATATTAAAATAATTTAATTATTGCAGTCGCTAGGAAAAAACCTGTTTTTGTAAAATAATATTTAATACGGGCACGGTCACAACGAAAGATTGTGGGAATCGACTAAGTTTATCTCTCTCGTCGTGCCTTTTTCAAGGCTAGCTGGCAAAAGTTTTCGAACCGAGTTTTTAATCGTAATATGTTATTTATAATGTGTTTCACATTATAATATATATATATATATATATATATTTATATATATATATATATATATATATATATATATATATATATATATATATATATATATATATATATATATATATATATATATATATATATATACATATATACGAAGCTCACCTATTGCCAATATGTCACAATACAAACATTTTTATTTATTCTTAACAGTTATCATAGTTATTTTTTATTAATGGAGAATTATATTAAGTAAACATTTTTAACTGTGAATAGGTAATTCAAAAAACTGAAGAAGTCATTTTTGTAATAGACTAATATTTCATAAGAAATCACGGTTCTTGGGTTTAGACCCTGTCAAATTGAAATTTGTTTCCTATTTACAAAATTACAATTTAACCATTTTTTTCCCATTTTCCACGAGCCATGTGTGCCATGACCAAGTTTAAATATAGATTTCCATTAATAAGTTCTAAACAATTCAAAAAATTCAATTATTGTAAAAGGCCAAGAATTTACAGAACAGAATAAGGAATTGTCATTTATAGTAAAAATGGTTAGTGGCACTGTAGTAAAAATTCCTGTGAGATAAAAACCTGGAAAAAAAGTAATGCCCTGTAAAGTGTTCTGAAATGTTTTATATAGCCACTCTGTAGGCATTATTCACAGTACTGTATGTACATCGGATGTTCCATAATAAAAACTAAAAAAATTAAAATATTAACACTCTCTATCTCAAATACCTTGCAAGCACATGTTAATATGAACTTCTAGACCTAAAGTGAGCCAAAAATTATATCCTGCATTTTTGGTCACCAACCAAAAAACACCCAGTATCAAAGTAAATATAAAATTTGGACACTAAATACAATTTGATATTAGCTCGAAAGCTGGCCTCATCTTACATTGCTAAATCTGCTTAAAAGCAAATGATCTTTATTCATATATATATTTGTCCTATTATTGCTTAGAATATACTCTTGCTAGTGCACAGGCGGGACTAATGCTTCACAACCATATGCCAAGTGTGTCCAAAAAGTATGCAACATATGGAAAACTTTATTAAGTAAGTATATATTAAGAAATTTTTATTTCTGATTAAAGTTGGTGCTTATAGAAAAAAATAGTTTAGACAGTAATAAACTTTTTTAATAAATTAGGTCCCTAAAAGTTACATGAAATATTATATTACGGAAATCCCCAAATACACTGGATCCTATAAAAAACAGAATTTTGGCTATTTATTAGCCAAACCTCTTAAATCAACGTCTTATACCGGAATGTTTTACTAGGAAAAAAAATACAGCACTTACATCAGAATTTCTAAACAAAAAGTTATCTATCCTCTGTATACTATAAATGTAAACTGAAAACTTGCTAATGTCAAAAATCTCATCAAACCCCATTTAATTTTTTTTCCTTTTTCAGGGGGCTGCCTCATCCGTTTTGGGCTACCCTGTATAATGGAAAAACATTATTCGTATCCAAAATAATTAAATAATATGATGTGTTCGGCTGTGTTTCAAAACATTACCTCCATTTTATTTATTCCGTTTTAAATGTGTATAATCGAAAAAAATAAGAATCTACGCTTATGACAATTTTTTTTAATATTAGAACATTTACCCAAACTATTTATGTTTTCAAATTGCCTATTATCGGTTTTGGGTTTTCAAAACAATCAAACTTTCACCCATGACACCCACAATCTAATTCCCTGAGACACTGACTTAGGCTATTTTTGGTGCAAATTTGAAACGAATCAGTTTGGTCGTTTACAAGTTCTTGCTGGACCAAAGTTCTAACTTCTAAAATCTCCTACCTTAATGCTTTAGCTGTTAGGTTTTTAGGGACGGAACTTTTTCGCTTCCGAAAACCTCTACTAGCTTCAGCAACTGATACAGAGCATTCATACATAATCATTCTTCAAATAATTTTTAATTCGCACAAAAAAAACATAATTTCCAGACTTAATTAACCTAATAACTGTAATCGTTCTATAAACGATTAGCACTTTTGTTAACTTCCGTTTATCAAAACAAAACATCTCAAATCACATACCGCAATAACCTCTACAATACGTTAGTGTACTTAACATAGGTAAGTATTAGTTAATACTACTCGTGAATAGATGGATCTAGTTGTACTTAAACTTGCAATAAAAACTATACCAATGCGTGTTAGAACTTGTTCAGTTTTGCTAGAAAATGAAATGCCTAGATTTAGAATTCCATTGGACTTGTGTACTATTGTCATGAATTCGGTTTTATTTAACATTATTTTAAATCAGATTGACTTGTTCAGTTTTGATGCAAATCATCATTTTAACCATTTAATTTTTAAAGCAAGTGAAGTTTTGGTCGAAAACTGTTAAGGACTTGTTTCTATTTAAGATTTTCCGCTAAATTCCGTTGTTAACTCGGTTTGGACCATATGTGGACTTGTTAAGTTTTGCAGAAAAGCTCTTCATATATCCCTTCGAAGAGGCACAGATTTGGTAATAAACTATTTGAAATTTGTGACGTAGAAAGTGGTTACATCTTGGGCTTTATAGTTCTGGTTCAACTACCATCTTAGATAAGAAAATGGAAAGTTTAGAAAAGTCTGGACAGATTGTTGATACTCTTATGAAAGAATACTACCACAAAAATCATATTTTGTATGTAGATAACTGGTACACTAGCCCAGAGCTATTCGAATATTTAGTAAACCAAGAAACGCGGGGTTGTGGAATTGTAAAAGCTACCAGAAAGGGCATGCCACAATTTCGTAAACCATTACAAAAAGGAGAAGTGAGAGTGCCTGTACTGAAAACTTGTTAGCTGTGAAAAGGCATGATATATATATATATATATATATATATATATATATATATATATATATATATATATATATATACCAATTTATTTATATTTATCCAACCTAAAACTACCGTTGAATTTGTCCAAAAGTAAGTATGTTGAAAAATTAAAGTAATTGATTGCTTAGCTTTATTGCCAAATTGGACTAATACCAATGCCCACACAACAATATTTTTATTAGAGCCACCTTATCTTTACCACAGAGTAATGGTGTTTTTACTTCCCCAGTTGCATTTATACTTCTTAATTAAACACAGGCTCCAAAGTCTTGATTGGAAGCATGACAAAATCCATGGATATCATCCACTCTACAGCTGATTTGAATACTACTTGCGAAGGAATTTTTACTTGATTTAAAGCTGCAAGTGGTTTTTTTTAGATGTAACCACTTCGTGTGAACATCCACTGGAAGAGCTTCGTCCCAACTCAGCTTTTTTATCCAAAATTTTGGCAAGATAATAATAATGTGACTTAAGGGACCTAAAGGGTCATTTGATTTTCTAATGAGCAATAAACGCCCAACGTTTTATTATCATCTCTTCCAAACATTTTTGCCTGGCATTCCTTCTCACTTTGTGCAAACAACCCTAAGATCTTCGGTTCATTAGACGTCTATTTCCTATGACCAAAATATACACCTTTCAATATGTTCGGAACATCTTTTCCTAAGCCTATTGCCTGTTCAATGAAACTTTGCCCCAATCAATACTTCGTATACGTAAAAATCATTTAAAATGAACTTCGCCCCTACTGGATGACTCACTACCGCCTAAACCCAATTGTTTAAAACACGTTAATGTCAGAAACAGAGCAGAAGTCAATCCATATGTTACTCTACACAATTTGTATTCCAACAGTTGTTGATCAGGACTAGAACGCCGTAATATTGTTTGCCCATTCTGGTGATCTTCGTTCACCAATACCATTCTGTATATCTTCTTAACATTTACACACAAAGAGATATTATCCTGGCGAAACCTCAACAAAATAGCTAACAAATCATCCTGGATAATAGGCCCTGTGTATTGCAAATCATTAAGTAACAATCCAATACTAGTATGCTTGGAGCCATTAAAAACCACTCGTAGCTTGGTAGTTTCACTATTCTCATTTCACACAACACTTCATGATGGGACAAATAATACGACGCACACCATCAAGAGAAGATATCACTTACATATGGCACATACATCTAACGCAATTTTCAGTTTTTTGCCAGACCTATTTTAAGGTGGAAAAACCTTTATTCAGCAACATCTCTCTGTCATCCAATTCTTTAGAAGAAATTTTAAATGGAATATCTATTACGAATCTTCCAGATGAGTTCCTTTTTATCGTTTTTACAAAGATTTCTTCGCAACTTTTATCATCTTGTGACCAAATCTGCTTCCCAAGCAAAGGAAGGTTCCTCACCAATCAAAAACTTTGTCAACTGATGCTGCAATTCCCTATCATAATGTGACACAAACTTTCGTTTTACCAATTTTTGTTCAACAAGATCATTAACAGAACCTGAAATCACCCAACCTAGTGTCGTCTTCTGCATATTGGTTATTTTCCAAATCTACTTGCCCGACACAGCAATTTATGAAACATATCTACCCCTAACAGTACACAATAGGACCAGGTTGATTAAACTTTAAATCGACTAATTTTAAATTGGCAGGAGTGTAAATATCAGAGACATTGAGTCTTTTGCTAGGAAGATTATCATTAATTTGAGGCACTACAGGGCATGAAACTGTTTTCTCATAACCTGTATGCATTGATTTTATTTTTACTACACACTTTGCCTTTATCTTAGATGCCACTTGATTAATTCCAGCGATAGCCAAATTTATTTTATGCTTTTCAAATTCCAATTTATCACAAAATGTTAAGAAATCAGGTTACTCTGTGACCCAGGATGTAACAACGCTCCACACTCTCCATAATTACCATTTTTACCAAACACATGAACCAAAGCAGTAGACAGCAAACAAGAACGCGAGGAAAGAATATTTGACATTGAAGTAGCAACATTACACACTGTTTGTCCATTAGTACCCTGTTGCTGATTATTACTTTTCCCAATGACATTTTGTTCTTCCTTTCGCTCTCTGCCTGCGTTATCTTAGTGTAATATACTGTAATGCATCATATACCGCTTACAATTTCCGCTTCTACAATCCTTACTGATGTGATTTGGATTAAGACAATTTAAACATAGTTTCAACCTTTGAGCTTTCTCATATCTTGAATAAGTAGTTGGCTTAACCTTACAACTACTAATAAAATGATTTCCATTTCACAAAACACATAACTCTCGTACTACACTACAACATAGTGTGCTGACAGTCTTCATCTCCATCCTCCCCTACTTCATCAGTCGTTAAAAATGTCTTAGTTTCTCGTCTGTTATATCTCTTACCATCTTGGGAGTATTACGCTTTCTTATTCACAAGAACGCACTTTCCAGCACCTTCCAAGGACTGCGAAATTTCCGCCCTTTCCTCTAAAAACTTTTAAATTCATCCAATGTAGATAATCTGTCTTTTACCTTTACCTGTTCTCACTCGTTTCGAGAGGTAGAGTCGACCTTATCTGATATTAAGGTGGACTGATATTAGATAAATAATAAAAATTTCGAATTTGGTATCTAAATGAGTGCAAGGAATGCTCCTTCCTGACTGCTATCCTAGTCCTTGGCTGCATTTGCACACATTTAAGTCAACCATAGTTATAGAACGCAAATGTTTAGTAATTCCTTCTGACAACACACGAAGAGAGTGCGCAGATTCAATTTCATTAGGTTTTAAATCAACAAGAGATTTTAAACTGTTATTCATTAACATATACACGTTATCATATCTTTCATGTAATAAATCCCACGCAATTACATACTTATCTAAGAAAGTTTTTAGAGAATCAGTTACTGTCTACTCCCCTAGGGATCCCTTTACAAAATAAACTTTATTCACGTTGTTAATGCCTACATTTTCATGAATTAGTGTTCGAAAAGTATCCCGGAATTTAAGCCAATACTCCAGTAAATCACTAAATTTGGGAATGTCTACAAATGGTCACTTTGCCCGAGCTGACGTATATTGGTTATTAATATTCGAACTAATTAAATTACCTCCTACAAAGCCAAAACACACTTTCTCATTTTCTCCGTTGTTCCCTGATTCCAAGAAATCGGCATTACCCTTCAGGATTTTCTTGGCATGAGATAGTAAACCAAAATACGAGTTTTGGCTTTTACACTTATATACTTGTTCGTTGAGGTTAGCGTGATTTTCTTCGATAAAATCCTGAAGAATGTCGAACTCAGACTGTAACGGCGGTATACACACATTGTACATCACATCTTAACTCTAATTCTAAAAGCTTTTCGGTGTCTATCAACCAAACCGTGTATTGCATTTTTTACGCTTGTCAAATACTTTCCAAAATAGGTCAGATCTCGTTTGCAAGCACCGCGTTTTTTGATTTTTTCTTTTAGCCAAATCCTCGAGTCCTAAAAGTGTTCGAAGTACACTAAACCAACCCGAATCAAACCAGCGGAATCAAAATAGGAAATTAACATTTTGAAGGATAAGTACTCTCCTCTTACTGGTACATACTTACCATGTGACACTGTAGGTTACCAATCCAATGTAATTCACGTACAACCAATAATCTAATACAATAACTCAACACTTAATCCTCCTAATTAACAATTTGTTAAACCAATTAACCAATAACCGATATAAAGTTGCAAAAGCCAAATTTATTGTTGGTTTTTACGCGATCCACACTATACTTTTTTAGTCCGCCATTACAGCACGATTTTTTTCTCTTTTTCAATACCGATAAGTCTTATTAGAGTCAAATCACTTCTCGGGTATCCTGCCGTCGAGAGACCATAAAATTTGGGGAATGACCTACGATTTCCAGTTCGTTTTGAAAACTTCAAATATAGCTTTTATAATTGCTTTAATTGACGCTGGTATTACATACATAACAGAAATCTATAGGTATATTATTAATCGCGTCACATTAAAGAACGAAGTAAATGTCTGTTTAAAACTTCATGTAAGACTCAATCTTGCTGCTTGCTGGAGTTTCAAGTAATCTGGCGACGGACCGACCCATTTATCATATCCGAAGGAGGTAGCGAATGTCTACTTTTAAAACATCAGTTGTGCTGGAATCCGTGGTTTGTTGTACCAGATTGCGGCGAGACTTTACACCGTTGCAAGTTTGTGCGACTATTCCTTAAGGGTTAAACACACATTCACATACAAATATTTTAAAAAACAAAAAACACCCAAAGACATTGCAACTAGACATTTTCACGTTAATAAATACAAACGTGCCCTGGGATGTGAGAAATTTGAACGGTCGCTATAAAACTATATACCTTCTATTAATTGTGTGACTGACCAACCAATCTGCAGCTTATTTTAAAACCATATAGTGGTACACAAAGGTTACGTGGTTCGGGCGTTACTTAAATTTTGTTTTACAATTCCATATTTCTCAAAAAAAAGGTCAGTAGTAATCACTTTAGCCGACAGAGCAATAAAATTAAACAAACCTGAATATAGACAACATGGCATTAATAAAGCAAAGCAGGTCTCTCCTTTTCCATTCAAAAATGATTGTGTATTTTTGGGTTTGGCAGAATAAAATATGAAAGTTTTTAGGAAGGTAGCCACAATACTTTCCTCAATTTTGTAAAATATCGTTAAGAAAATTAGCTGTTTTTCCTAATATATGCTGAATGATGATATTCATTTGACACAAGTGCTATTCAATTATCTTTTTTTAAACAACGAAATGCTTGTGTGTAATTGGGTACAGGATAGACGGGATTTTTTTGACATATTCGCAGGTTTTTAGTATACAGGCTCACATTTTCCAAGATTTGTATGCATTAAATGATAGTATATGATTGTAACATCTCGGTATAAAACATCGATTTAGGATTTGGGCAATAAATAGGTGATATTTCATTAGCTTATTGCCGACTTTCGATATCCGTGCGGGATTTTATACTCTATATGTCAGATAGGTGGACAATTTTGAGGGTTCATTAATGCTCATACATACGGCGCCGGCGTCTAATAGTACCTAATACCAATTTTATTTATAATAGGTCGATAAGTAGTATTAAAGCATATATTATGCTTTATTACTATTTATCCGGGGGTACTAGGTTTGTAATCCCAAACATTTTCAAAAAATATAAGTTTTCTTAACATTTAGCCATTTGAATTTAAGAAAACCGTGTTTTTGAAAAAAAAAAATGTCTGTACGGATATAAGTATACATAAAAACTCTGCCAACAATAACTTGAGAATGACAAAAACTTATTTGTTTCAAATTTGCACCAATTTTTTAAGGGGTATAAAAACTTAAAAAAATATCATATTTTCAGAACGTTAAACAGACAATAATCAAATCGAAAACAGAAATAGTTATGGTAAATGTTGATATAAAGAAATTTTTTAATTGAAAATTAAACTGAGGTAATATTTCGAAAAACGACGAAATTTATTTATTATTTTTATACTGATAATGTTTCTTGATTATACAAGGTAGCCCAAAATGAGAAAGGAAAAAATTAAAATGCGGTTCATTGTTCGATGAGATTTTTTTAAACTTTGGCTAGTTTACAGCATACAATTAAAGCATATATATTATATAGGGGAAGTAGGTATTTTTTTCTTTAGAAATTCTAGTTTAAGAGCTGTAATTTTTCCCTAGTGGAATATTCCGGTATAAGGCATCGATTTAGCAGGTTTGGTTAATAAATAGCCGAAATGTATTCGCAGCTGTAAATTTTTCATTTTTTTTATTACTAAAGTCTTATAGAATTCAAAGTACCGATTTTGAGATTTCGGTAATAGGATATTTCATGTAACGTTTAGGGGTGTAATATATTGAAAAAAAAATTGACAGCTGCAAGAAATTTTTTTTTCCTCGTGTATTTTGAACTGCTTAAAATTTCTAAATATTGCTTTGATAGATTTGTGTGACCTCTTGTGGTGTACTTCATGTCTTTAATATTTTGACAGCTATCAAAAAATTATTTTGTTCTTGTGACTTTTAACCTGCTTAAAATTTTTAATTACAGTTTTCACAGTCCATGACATTTAATAGGGTAGTTTAATTAAAAAAATGCTTAATTTTCAAATAATATCATAAAACTATATATTTTTGACAGCTTTCAAAAATAATTGTTTTCTTTTTTCATAACTAACTTTTAAATATGGTTTTTATAGTTCCCTATAACTTTTAGTGGCGTGATTTATAAAAAAAATATTGCGGGATGGTCAAAAAAATTGTTTTTCCGTGACCTTTGAACTGATTAAAGTTTTTAAATACGGTTTTATATAACTTTTAGTGGCGTATTATATTTGAAAAAAAGTATCTTGACATCTGCCAAAAAACTGTCTTTTTTCCGTAACTTCTACACTACTTAAAGTATTTAAGTACGGTCTTCGTAGGTCATTTTATTTAAAAAAAAAATATTTTGACATTGTTAATAAACTGTTTTTACCCGTAACTTTTGAACTGCTTGGTTTACATAGTTCCATGTGACTTTTAGTGGCGTAATTTATTTGAATGAAATATTTTGCCATGTGTTAAAAAACAGTTTTTTCCCGTAACTTCTAAATTACATAAAATTTTTAATAAGAGTTTTACAGTTTCATGTAATTTCTAGCAGCATAATTAATTTGAAAAAGATGTTTTGACATCTGTAAAAAAATTTTTGCCAACGTAAATTTTAAACTGTTAAAAAATTTTAAATACGGTTTTTACAAATCCATGTAATATTTAATAGCGTAATTTATTTAAGAAAAATATTTTGACATCTGAGAAAAAAGTCCATGTTCCATGTAACCTTAGTGACGTAATTAGCAGTTCGTCCGCAACGTATCAGAACGTACTTTTGACACATTTTTACTTTTCGGTAGCTATATTTCGGAAATGCTTTCAGATAAACTTTTAAAATTTAATAGGTTTTTAGAGCACACTTTAAGTTCTCGAACGGTACCAAAAGGAACCTCTTGTCATTTTTTATTTTACGTTTATTAATAGAAAAATGCATATTTTTTCGGGTTTTTTAGAATTTCCCATTATATATGATAAATGTCAAAAAAATTAACCTATCGATTTGAAACTTTTAGATAACGTTCCTTTTTACGGTCTCATGAAACCTATTAAAAATGGGTACTATCGACGTTTAAGAAGTATTTTTTTTTAAATTGATAAAAACATTTTTTTTATAAACCTGCAATAATGGAGCATAACTTGTCCATATTTTTGATACAAGGCACAAATTTACATTTTTTTCGTACTAGGAAGAGAAAGTACGTAAAATAAAGTTTCAAAAAATTACCATTTCTTATTTCAAAACAAATATCAGTTGAAAACCCGTAAAATCGAGTTGCCTTAACAAAACCAAAGTAAAGCATGGATAAAGCCACTGTCACAATTAAATCAGTATATATTATTTATATAAATTTAATTTCATTTTGGAGTAGCGAAAAGTTTTCTTTTAAATGGGTAGAGGACAGATGCAGTTTTTAATATATAGACCGGGATTATTTGACACATTGACAGGTTTTCAGTATACGGGCTCAAATTTCCTCTGTTTTGTGTGCATTTGTGTTAGTAAACGTTTAACATAGTAAATACGAATATCAATATTATACTGTTCTGATAAATAATAAAGCATGTAGTATGTTATCCCGGATTCAGTAGGTATGCATGAACATTTTTGTTAATTTATTGCACACTTTCGAAAACCACTGCGGCTACTCTATACCAGACCGGCAGATAAATTTCATTCTTCATAAAGGCTCATACATACGGGATCCAATACGGTAGTAACAAAGCATATATTATATTATAGACGGTTAGTAGTAACAGAATCATAATCGCAAAAAAAATCGAAAATATAAGTTTGGTTTTCTCAATATTTTAGGGTTTTTAGGATAAGAAAATAACTTTTTTCAAAAAAAAAAATGTCTGCATGAATGTGTGTAATCAAAGTTTGGGCCAACAATAATTTGAAAAAAACCAATCTGACTCGCAACAAATTTGCAAAAATGTCTGCATGAATGTGTGTAGTCAAACAAAGTTTGGGCCAACAATAATTTGAAAATAACCAATCTGACTCGCAACAAATTTGCATCAAAAATAGACTAGGTGAGTGACTCAGGTAATGAGATTGTGTGTGTCATGGGCGTAGATCTTTGATTTTTTCTGGGGTATGCAAGCGTAAAAAGTTCATGTTTTGAAAACGCAAATTCAATAATAGTGAAAATGGAAAACAGAAACAGTTAGGGTAAATGTTCTAACATTGAAAAATAATTGCGTAGATACTTCTTTTGATTATACATATTTAAAACAAAACTGAGGTAATAAAAGACCAATCTAACTTGTAAAAAATTGGCACCAAAAATAGACTAGGTTTTAGTGGCGTAAAATATTTGAAACAAAATGTTTTGACATGGGCCAAAACTTCATAAAATTTTTAAATACAGGTTTCACAATTCCTTTTAAGTTGTATTGGCCTAAATCATTTGAACAAAAATATTTGTCATCTGTTAAAAAAATTTGTATTCTCGTTACCTTTGAAGAACTGCTTAAGATTTAAAATATGATTTCCACAGTTTCATGGAACTTTTAATAACGTCATTTGTTTAAGAAAATATTTTAACAGCTGTCAAAAAACTGTTTTTTTCGTTAATTCTAAACTACTTCAATTTTTATATAGGGTTTTCGCAGTTCATGTAACTTTTAGTGGTGTAATTATTTAAAGAAAAAAATATTTGGACATGTGTCAAAAAGATTATTTCCTCCGTGCAACTTTTAAACTGCCTAAAATTTTTAAGTTTACGTTAAACCGTTCCATGTAACTTTTTGTGTCGTATTTTATTTAAAAAAAAAACATTTTGTTTGTTATCAAAAATATAAACATGGGATAATACCGAGAGTTGATAATCAAATCATAGTCATACGTTTATGGTCTATGAATGTCTTTGGAAAGTATTTTCAATTTGACGCGGTCAAAACCTAAGAACCATGATTTCTTAATTAAAGAAGCAGTATTTAAAATTCGGTCTAATTTGTTTAGAACGTAAATAGAGTAACAATAGCTACAGCTCAGAAAAGGAATATATATATATATATATATATATATATATATATATATATATATATATATATATATATATATATATATATATATATATATATATATATATATATATATATATATATATATATATATATATATATATATATATATATATATATATATATATATATATATATATATATATATATATATATATATATATATATATATATATATATATATATATATATATATATATATATATATATATATATATATATATATATATATATATATATATATATATATATATATATATATATATATATATATATATATATATATATATATATATATATCACGGAAATTGGAAGTAAAGCAAATTTTTAATTAGTGCAGAACGTTTATTAATTTTTTTCCATAAATCGCATGTCTATTAATTAATGAGATTCAGGTTATTGTTTTTTTAGGTGCAAATCTTTAAGAACACCAGCAAACACGCTTGTAATCAATTTAGCGATAAGCGATCTACTTATGGTACTAAAAATGCCTATTTTTATTTACAATTGCTTCTACAAGGGTCCAGTATTAGGAGACATTGGTAAGTCCAGTTTGGAGTTCCTGTGTATATAGTGCAAGTATAGTATTAGGTGCAAATCTTTTAGGAAACTAGCAATTACGCTTGTAATCAATTTAGCGATAAGCGATCTACTTATGGTACTTATAATGCCTGTTTTTATTTACAATTGCTTCTACAAATGTCCAGTAATGGGAGACATTGTTGAGCTCAGTTTGGAGTGCCTGTGCATATAGTGGTAATATTTTTAATGACATTTTCGTACTGATTTCTAAAGTGTACTATAACTGATTTCACTTGCTGCATTACCTTCATTTTTTATTTAAATTAAGAACCCAATTAAATTACCTACCCTCTTAAGTTTCTGGTTAAATGTAACAGTGTGTCCGTTTTGGAGCTTTCTTAAGATATGGGTAATCAGGCTTAGCAAACAATGCGTTAAAAATTCGTAAAACGTTCATTTTAACCTACTTCCATGCGGTTGCCATACATTACTTCTGACGCTGTGAACTATGTCCTTTTGATCCAGTGAGAACAATTATGCAACTTGGCATTTACGAACATGAATTTTAAACCAGCCAGACAGCAGAATCATCAATTAGATGTGCTAGGTATCATTCTTAATTTAAATTTATTTAAAACATTTCAATGTACTCAATTTCATTAGATATTTTTAAGAATGGTGTGAACAAAACCAAGAGCCAAGTGTATATTTTGAGCGGCAGACGTATAAGGCCTTATATAGACTCTGGTCGTAGTCTCATTTACGAATAAATATATTTTTGTAAATAGCGCAAGCAAAATTCTTGTCAGCAAATAACATTGCGAAACAATATAGTGCATTTGTTGAAGACATAACAAACAACATATTATATATAGCCTATTGTAGAAGAACATATTTAACCCTCTAAAGCATATGCCTATTTCAGTACCCCTTATTCTCGAGGGCATATATATCTACTCTTTTTATTATTTGTTTGTTACTATGGCTCTCACACTCGAAGATGAAAACTTGGTGTGGGTCGGGTTACTTTAGAAAACCATGTTTTTCGACCTTTCGGTGGGTATATTTCGAAAACTATTAGAGATAGGGCGATGAATTTGACATATGTTTTTAGAGGAGACGTAGATCTAGACGATTCGTTTGATTTTATTATGCCACATTTAGTACAGGAGATGTGGTAAGGCAAAAGCGACCAAAAAAGTCAACTTCGATGTAACACGGTTCAGGTTGCAATTTTTTAATTTTTTTTGTCAACACTTTCTGGAACGGTAACTCTTCGGGTCCTACAGAACTCTATAGTTTTTGGTTGAGCTTTGAACCCGTTTCGTGATTTTACAATTTTTTTTCATTCGAAAAAAGTGTGTTTTGGAGCGCTTGTAGTTCGAGCTTAGCTTATGTACCTCCTAGCGAAATTTTGCAAGAAAGATTTTTCATTGGAAATATAAAGGAAAACAAAAACCTGAGTGCTGCTCTGGCGAAAAAAAGACCGGTAAGTACAAGTTTTTAAGAAAATGCGTCCTGTCTGAAAACTGATTACAGCATCGGAAAGTGTTCAAAAATATACACAAAATGAAATATATGTAAAAGATTTTAAGCATTTACAGGAGGTACAATTACTAGGTAAATTTTGTAAAGTTTCCCAAAAACGGGTACATTTTTCCACATTACCCTGTATTACAAGAAAGCTAATACACCTAGGGCGTGGGGTATTTTTTTTCCAAACTAGATACTTGTAGGTAGATGTGACCAAATTTCAAACTTTTAGCGTATGCGGTCAAATTACTGCTATTTTTCAAAGTTGAAACTTTAAAGTCCAAATTTAACCTCACTGTGGGGCTCAGTGTAAACAGTAATCGGACAGAAAGATAGAGCGTTTATTTGGCTACAAAAACGTCTATATTTTCTTCTAGCTACTGGGGAAATAGGTGAAAATTCGATTTAAAGAAAAATGTGCACGCTTTTGGGCATAATTTCCACGTTTCTCTGAGATAATCAATAATATTAAAACATCCATTCATTCTTGATTTTCCTCGCTATCAGAAGTGTAATTGAATAAATATTTAAGTAAAAATTATTTCATTTTAGAGACTCAAAAAGGATTCTTGGGTATTTTTAAAATTGGCAGCATAAAATTTCAATGTTTTCCAGTGGGTAGCTACAATTTCAAAGAAAATACTTTCCCTAATTTTATAAAATATTTCTAAGAAAATTAGCTGTCATTCTCGATTGCATGCATTACATCGAAAAATAAACGTGCTATTCGTTTTCGTTTTAAGATCAGTTAGAGCAGCAAAATATTTGCATCTAATTGGATACGGGATAGATGAATTTTTTAATACATAGTCCGGTATGTGTATATATTTTGTTAGGTTTTCTAGGATACGGGCATAGAGTTTCTAATTTTTTTATGCTTGGAAATGTTTGGAATAGATAATGTAGTGAAGTTCACTATTATACTGTTCGGAAAAGTGTTAAAGTTTATACTATTTTATACAGGTTCAGTAGGTAGGACGTTTTTTAGTAAATGTGTTTGTTTTCTTAGTAAAACTTTTCGGTAAGGCATTAATTAAAGCATTTAGCTTTCGCAGTTGCGATTTTTTCAATTTTCTTTTCTTTACTAGTATTTTTTTAAGGTTTAAACATTGGCATTATAAGTTATAGGTAATAGGTAGGGTTTGATTGAATGATTGAATGTTTGTCCCCGTCACAAGTTTTCAATTTTTCTTTCCTTATCTAGTTTAAAAATGTGCACGCTTTTGGGCACAATTTCCACATTTCTCTGAGATAATCAATAATATTAAAACATCCATTCATTCTTGATTTTCCTCGCTATCAGAAGTGTAATTGAATAAATATTTAAGTAAAAATTATTTCATTTTAGAGACTCAAAAAGGATTCTTGGGTATTTTTAAAATTGGCAGCATAAAATTTCAATGTTTTCCAGTGGGTAGCTACAATTTCAAAGAAAATACTTTCCCTAATTTTATAAAATATTTCTAAGAAAATTAGCTGTCATTCTCGATTGCATGCATTACATCGACATTCGGTAAATAAACGTGCTATTCGTTTTCGTTTTAAGATCAGTTAGAGCAGCAAAATATTTGCATCTAATTGGATACGGGATAGATGAATTTTTTAATACATAGTCCGGTATGTGTATATATTTTGTTAGGTTTTCTAGGATACGGGCATAGAGTTTCTAATTTTTTTATGCTTGGAAATGTTTGGAATAGATAATGTAGTGAAGTTCACTATTATACTGTTCGGAAAAGTGTTAAAGTTTATACTATTTTATACAGGTTCAGTAGGTAGGACGTTTTTTAGTAAATGTGTTTGTTTTCTTAGTAAAACTTTTCGGTAAGGCATTAATTAAAGCATTTAGCTTTCGCAGTTGCGATTTTTTCAATTTTCTTTTCTTTACTAGTATTTTTTTAAGGTTTAAACATTGGCATTATAAGTTATAGGTAATAGGTAGGGTTTGATTGAATGATTGAATGTTTGTCCCCGTCACAAGTTTTCACATTTTTCTTTCCTTAGAAAATCTAGTTTAAAAATGTGCACGCTTTTGGGCACAATTTCCACATTTCTCTGAGATAATCAATAATATTAAAACATCCATTCATTCTTGATTTTCCTCGCTATCAGAAGTGTAATTGAATAAATATTTAAGTAAAAATTATTTCATTTTAGAGACTCAAAAAGGATTCTTGGGTATTTTTAAAATTGGCAGCATAAAATTTCAATGTTTTCCAGTGGGTAGCTACAATTTCAAAGAAAATACTTTCCCTAATTTTATAAAATATTTCTAAGAAAATTAGCTGTCATTCTCGATTGCATGCATTACATCGACATTCGGTAAATAAACGTGCTATTCGTTTTCGTTTTAAGATCAGTTAGAGCAGCAAAATATTTGCATCTAATTGGATACGGGATAGATGAATTTTTTAATACATAGTCCGGTATGTGTATATATTTTGTTAGGTTTTCTAGGATACGGGCATAGAGTTTCTAATTTTTTTATGCTTGGAAATGTTTGGAATAGATAATGTAGTGAAGTTCACTATTATACTGTTCGGAAAAGTGTTAAAGTTTATACTATTTTATACAGGTTCAGTAGGTAGGACGTTTTTTAGTAAATGTGTTTGTTTTCTTAGTAAAACTTTTCGGTAAGGCATTAATTAAAGCATTTTGCTTTCGCAGTTGCGATTTTTTCAATTTTCTTTTCTTTACTATTATTTTTTTAAGGTTGAAACATTGGCATTATAAGTTATAGGTAATAGGTAGGGTTTGATTGAATGATTGAATGTTTGTCCCCGTCACAAGTTTTCACATTTTTCTTTCCTTAGAAAATCTAGTTTAAAAGAAGTAATTTTTTTCTAATGAATTTTCAGTATGAAATATGGATTGAAGAGATTTGGATTATAAATTTAGAAAATTTAGTTTTTGCAGTCATGAATTTTTTCTTTTTTTTTTCTTTACCTAAACTTTAGAGGATTTAATTGGAGTTTTCAATAATAGATCGGATATTTCTTGTAACTGTTGTGCTCTTCGTTGTGCAGACATTTAATAATCCTGCTTTATTAATTTTATCATTTGCTTTTCAAGATTGGTAAAAGTAAATTTTTATTATGTTCTTTACTACTGATGAGATCATAATAAATGATAATAAAAAATAAATTTGCTTCTTGAGAAATAATCATGGTTAACATAACTGTAAACTGATCGGCGAAATGAAATAAAAGTTTCAAAATTTCAACTTTCAAAAATGGGTAATTTATAGTGTTTTCTAACACAACAAGCATGTTTTTATAGTTTTTGTTATTTTTTTGTATTGTTTACTTACATCCGCATCAATTTAAGGAGTTTAAGATTTAGACCGGTATTAAAATTAGTGCTTCGTAACTACTCGTAAGGGTCGTAAATCCGGCGTAGCGTTGTTCTATTTGGTAATCTTTTTATTATTACATTTCTGTAATTTTTTAAAGACTAGTTAATTACATAGAAATTAAACAATGTTTTATAGTCTAAGGTTAATTATTGTATGTAGTTTTTTTATAAACATATAAGTGTGTTATGAAGATATATAAACATTGGAAAAATTCAATAAAGCTTGGCTTAGAATATTTGACAATTTTTAAAACGTGAAACAACAGACACTTATTGATGTAGTGAAGAGGGAAGAAATTCGATCTATGATCCAGTGTTAAATGTAAATAATTGGGTCTCTCTTGTTTCATACTTAACATAACTGTAAACTGATCGGCGAAATGAAATAAAAGTTTCAAAATTTCAACTTTCAAAAATGGGTAATTTATAGTGTTTTCTAACACAACAAGCATGTTTTTATAGTTTTTTTTATTTTTTTGTATTGTTTACTTACAACCGCATCAATTTAAGGAGTTTAAGATTTAGACCGGTATTAAAATTAGTTCAGTAAACTGGACTATGGCCGTAAATGTCAAATAAAGACCCGTCATGTTAACTTGAACCTGGTATAAGGAATATGAGCATTAAAATTTAACAGTACATCATTAAAACCGCGAGTTTTGAGGTATGTCGTATATAAAAATGCAGATTAACAAAAAAAATTAGCTTTTGTTGGTTAATTATTGGTAATTTTTTATAAAGTCAACATTAATAGCTATAGTGGATGTTCCCGTGTAAGCATGTGTACAGGATTATTGAGTAAAAGTTAGTCACCTACTTAAATTGTTATTGTGGAACTAAGCTTCAGTTTCTTTATATAAAAAACTTCTGCTTATAATAAGACAAAGAAAAGATACATGCGGGTGTGTATCTTCTAACTTGAAAACTAGGAGTATTTTACTGATAGGGCGCTTTCATATTCGTAAAAATCCTGTATGGCAGAATGAAATGGCGACCCATTAAAAGGTAAAAAGTTAATTACTAAAAAACTACTTATTTCCCCAAATTTTACAGAATGTGGGGTACATATCCAAGAAGGCGAAATAAAATATCTGCCTAATAAAATTATAAGAAATTATTGCTAAAAACTGCTGCTTCAATTTATCCTAACCATTGCACAAGAATCAGCTTTGATATAGTGATAAAATGAAAAATTTTAGCGTTCAAGTCAACATAGGGTCTGTGGGGACTATACAGAGTCATTCAAGATTTATGGCCACTTATTGGATATTAACAGGGTACATTTGACGGCTTATATTTTTTAATGCCTCAACATAATTCATTTTACCATAGTAAAAACTTCCAAATGTGGTCTGCTTTCAACTGCGGTATTTTTCTTTAGTATTCTTTAATAACGGTATACAGTGTAAATAAAAATCCTGGAGGATGCAAATTTTCTCGATTAATTTAAATGGAACGCCCTGTATATTATTATATTAACAGATTTTTCCCTTTTTGGCCATATACCTAAAATAGGGTTTATGGGATCTACAGAGTCGTGCAAGATTTATGGCCACTTTTCGAAAATTTTAGAGGCAAATTTGATGTTAAGAGCCCTCTATTTTGACTAGTTGTGCGAGTAAAATGAGGTTTTCCAGTAGCATTATAATTGAAATTATGTCTATTGACATTTCGGTTTTTGAGGAATTGTTGCTTCGTCTGTAAATAACACAAAAAAAGTCAGCAAATCTCTTTGAATTTGTTGTTGTGCCCAGCGACAAAAATCTAGTGGGCCTTATTTTTACTTAGACGAAAACACGAATTTTAATAGACAAGAAATGAAAGATATGATTTATGTGTTAGGAGGAAATGAAAAGAATTGTTTGTTAGCGACAAACGTATCCTGATACAAGACAACCACACAGAAGCGCTTTTGAAAGGCTTATGCAACGGTTTGATGAGACGGGAAATGTAGAATACACGAAAACTTATCGAGCCAAACCTGTTTTAAATGAGAAGAACGAGTTAGCGGTAAACTTAAAAGTTATAGAAGACCCACATGTTGGGTAGAGAAGAATTGCAAGGGAAATAGATGTAAGTAAAATCACTATTCTACGAATTTAAAAAAAACAAGTTTCACCCATACTACATTGAACTACTTTAACAAGTGTTTGAGGATGATTATCAAGGGCGACTAGATTTCTGTCACTGGGCACAACAACAAAGTTAGAGAGAGCTAAGATTTACCAATTTTGTGCTATTCATTCAGCAACATTCTACAATATTGGAAATGTCAATAGACATTATTTTCATTACGACGCGACTGAAAATCCTCACTAAATTCGCACAACTAGTCAAAATCGGTCCGCATTTTTTTGAAGAAAGGCTTACTGCACATCTATATATCTAGGTTTTCTGTATTCTACATTTCCCGTATCATCAAATCTTTATATGATCTTTCAAAAGTGCACGCAAAAAATACGTTTGATTTTAAATAAAAGCTTATAGCGATAGAAATATAGAACTTATTCACATCCGAAATAGTATATTTGTATTGTAAATAACTCATTAAATGGCTTAAATAACAAATTAATGTGTGTAAATGCCAAGGCCTTATAATTCGGACATTATTGATATCTAACCGTTACGTCAAGACTTACTTGTGATATGATACTTCCATACTTGAGTAGACTGTATTTCCACAAACAACACACTTTCTCACGACAGTTTTTCATTTATTTAAGTACTACAACACACAGAAATAATTACAAAATCATCAAAAAACTAAAAAATATAAATAAACAACAACCATCGAACGCGATTTCATAAATGACAACAATGCAGCGTCTGTTTTTTAATTAGACTATAAACAAGAATGATGATTGCTATGAATAAACAGTTGTATAACTACTCGTAAGGGTCGTAAATTCGGCGTAGCGTTGTTCTATTTGGTAATCTTTTTAATATTACATTTCTGTAATTTTTTAAAGACTAGTTAATTACATAGAAATTAAACAATGTTTTATAGTCTAAGGTTAATTATTGTATGTAGTTTTTTTATAAACATATAAGTGTGTTATGAAGATATATAAACATTGGAAAAATTTAATAAAGCTTGGCTTAGAATATTTGACAATTTTTAAAACGTGAAACAACAGACACCTATTGTTGTAGTGAAGAGGGAAGAAATTCGATCTATGATCCAGTGTTAAATGTAAATAATTGGGTCTCTCTTGTTTCATAGTCTTAGTCTACTTCTCATTTGATGCTCATTAACTTCATATACTAATTTTCTGAATTCATTATGCAATTCTTGATTGTTAATGCTAATTCGTTATTTTTAGTATTAAATGTCATGTTAACACTGAGCTTAAGTCGTTATTCTTTATATTTAATATTTTCGCTGGGGTACTAATTTACCTTCTATAACCTTCCGGGGGAAACTATTTTAACGAGTCGTAAATAATTTCCAATATTAGAGAGGAGGAGTAGATGGATAATAAGGAGGAGGAGGGTTTCTCTCCTTAAATGACTACTCCCAGGGATAAACTTACCTCTAGGCAGGGAGATTATCCTAAGTAGGTAAACACCCTGATATCATGCAGGATACGCCCTTGGATGGTCCGGCAGCAAACTTCGTAGACCCCATTCTTTCTCTTGAGTGACTGAGAGTGCCATTGTGTTAGAAACGCCCAAGCCGTCCGTTAAGGAAGTCCAAAGCCCCACCCCCGAAGATTCGGAAGACACGGTCATTTTAAGAAATCCCATGGTCCGACGTTCAACCCGCCCAGTCCGTCTCGACACCTTCGGGATAAGCAGGACCTCCTGCGCACCATTGTTGACACACGAGCCAGGAGAACGACAGGTCCGGAAATTGAGGTCTACCTACCAGGGCATGTCGAGTCCGTCTAGTGTTACCCTCAACTAAGACCGACCTTAGTCCCAGTCGGCAACCCACTTTAACTGGGAGCATTGCATTCATCATATCCTTGGAACTTGGTCTCCAGCGTGGTTAGCCAAGAACCTGTCAAAGCCCTGCAAAATAGCCCATCAAATTAGCTCAAAGAAGTGATAAGTTACCGTTATGGCGTCACCCTAAGTAGTTCCACCTCTAATAGTTTTCTAAATTTAGTAGAAACAGTACACTTAACTGGAAGAGCGAAATAAGAAAATAAAATATAAATGTCAAGGCCTAGTACCCCTCATTCTCTAGCAGGACGTTATGTCCAGGCCTTCCACGAAACGGCCCACATATCATCCCTATAAACGTCCCAATTAATCCATAATTTCTTTGACATTAGTAATAATTTGGATTTAATTTAACAAATATAACGACAGTTGTGCTGAATGCAAACTGTTTACCGAATTAAATTTTCAAGCCATCAGCTTAAAATCAGTACGTGGCCTAAAATGCACCAAGGATTCGAGAATCAATATGGTATTAATCGTGATAGGCCTGACATCTCACTGGGTACAATGCGTTCTATGCACCAAAGATATAAAAGTTTTACGGTAGCCATACCGGAAGAGTTTGCAAAAACAATAATAACCGATATATATTTGAAAAGGAACAATCGAAAGAGAAGAAAATAAATTGTTGGACCCCAGTCCGCTTTTTGGTCTGTGGACAACCTACACACTGTATGAGTTTTCCCCTTATTGAACGACCAACAGACAATCATAAAAACATGCGTTGTCAACCAACGAATTAAATCTAGTAAATCATAAGCTTTTTGGGGAAAGATGTGCTACCAATGGTTACAGGGTGTTCAATTGACACGCTTGGCGCTTAGACTACGCTTTCCAAAGAGAATTATATGTTGGTATTTTGACAGTGCATGCCGGTATTATTCGTATGGCTCCGTGGACAAACGACGAACAACAACACCGTAGAGACGCCAAAGCATGTTGCTCACGGACTTACAGTCTTTGCCGCATCGCATTATCACAATGCTTATACACATGTGTGTAATGCGAACATTTTTTACTTAATGATATGAAACACTAATTTTCAAAATTAAGTTCTCTGTCAGCGAGCTATTATCTAAAAAGAGTTATTAATAGATAGCTTCTTTCGGAGTGTCACTCGTGCGCGACTTGGCACTCCCTCGGATCAAGGGTGATGTCTTATTACTAAGGTTTCTAATTCTTTCTCTCCGTTCTTAGTCTCTCTCTCTCTCGTAGTATGGCTAATTCGGTTAATTTAATTTCAGTTACGCCGATTCTTGGCCTGATTTTTGACGGTCATGAAGGGGTTCTCATTAAAGTGCCCAGTTCGGTATTGAATTTTGGCCAGTATCGCCTGTACTTTCAAAAGATGTTTCACCACATTTTCTACTAGCGTTTGGGCAGCAATCACGTGGTTGAAACGTCTAACATATCCCGTTACATGTTCGTGTGGTATTTAAAATGACAGTGAACACAACGCGTTAGTTGTAATAATTCATCCGGCTGATAATAAAGAGTTTCTTCGCTATTGTTGTAAAATGTCATTATTGTTTTTGCAAACTCTTCCGGTATGGCTACCGTAAAACTTTCATATCTTTGGTGCATAGAACACATTCGATCCAGTGAGATGTCAGGCCTATCACGATTAATACCATATTGATTCTCGAATCCTTGGTGCATTTTAGGCCACGTACTAATTTTAAGCTGATGGCTTGAAAATTTAATTCGGTAAACAGTTTGCATTCAGCACAACTGTCGTTATATTTGTTAAATTAAATCCAAAATATTACTATGTCAAAGAAATTATGGATTAATTGGGACGGTTATAGAGATGATATGTGGGCCGTTTCGTGGAAGGCCTGGACATAACGTCCTGCTAGAGAATGAGGGGTACTAGGCCTTGACTTTTATATTTTATTTTCTTATTTCGCTCTTCCAGTTAAGTGTACTGTTTCTACTAAATTTTATAAAACTATTAGAGGTGGAACTACTTAGGGTGACGCCATAACGATCCTCAAATTTTCTTCGCCACGTCATTGGGGCCATTTTCTTAAGTAACTTATCACTTCTTTGAGCTAATTTGATGGGCTATTTTGCAGGGCTTTGACAGGTTCTTGGCTAACCACGCTGGAGACCAAGTTCCAAGGATATGATGAATGCAATGCTCCCAGTTAAAGTGGGTTGCCGACTGGGACTAAGGTCGGTCTTAGTTGAGAGTAACACTAGACGCACTCGACATTCCCTGGTAGGTAGACCTCAATTTCCGGACCTGTCGATCTCCTGGCTCGTGTGTCAACAATGGTGCGCAGGAGGTCCTGCTTATCCCGAAGGTGTCGAGACGGACTGGGCGGGTTGAACGTCGGACCATGGGATTTCTTAAAATGACCGTGTCTTCCGAATCTTCGGGGGTGGGGCTTTGGACTTCCTTAACGGACGGCTTGAGCGTTTCCAACACAATGGCACTTTCAGTCACTCAAGAGAAAGAATGGGGTCTACGAAGTTTGCTCCCGGACCATCCAAGGGCGTATCCTGCATGATATCAGGGTGTTTACCTACTTAGGATAATCTCCCTGCCTAGAGGTAAGTTTATCCCTGGGAGTAGTCATTTAAGGAGAGAAGCCCTCCTCCTCCTTATTATCCATCTACTCCTCCTCTCTAATATTGGAAATTATTTAATCGACTTCGTTAAAATAGTTTCCCCCGGAAGGTTATAGAAGGTAAATTAGTACCCCAGCGAAAATATTAAATATAAAGAATAACAACTTAAGCTCAGTGTTAACATGACATTTAATACTAAAAATAACGAATTAGCATTAACAATCAAGAATTGCATAGTGAATTTAGAAAATTAGTATATGAAGTTAATGAGCATCAAATGAGAAGTAGACTAAGACTATGAAACAGGAGAGACCCAATTATTTACATTTAACGCTTGATCATAGATCGAATTTCTTTCCTCTTCACTACATCAATAAGTGTCTGTTGTTTCCCGTTTTAAAAATTGTCAAATATTCTAAGCCAAGCTTTATTGAATTTTTCCAATGTTTATATATCTTCATAACACACTTATATGTTTATAAAAAAACTACATACACTAATTAACCTTAGACTATAAAACATTGTTTAATTTCTATGTAATTAACTAGTCTTTAAAAAATTACAGAAATGTAATAATAAAAAGATTACCAAATAGAACAACGCTACGCCGAATTTACGACCCTTACGAGTAGTTATACAACTGTTCAGTCATAGCAATCATCATTCTTGTTTATAGTCTAATTAAAAAACAGACGCTGCATTGTTGTCATTTATGAAATCGCGTTCGATGGTTGTTGTTTATATATATTTTTTAGTTTTTTGATGATTTTGTAATTATTTCTGTGTGTTGTAGTACTTAAATAAATGAAAAACTGTCGTGAGAAAGTGTGTTGTTTGTGGAAATACAGTCTACTCAAGTATGGAAGTATCATATCACAAGTAAGTCTTGACGTAACGGTTAGATATCAATGGTGTCCGAATTATAAGGCCTTGGCATTTACACACATTAATTTGTTATTTAAGCCATTTAATGCGTTATTTACAATACAAATATACTATTTCGGATGTGAATAAGTTCTATATTTCTATCGCTATATGCCTTTATTTAAAATCAAACGTATTTTTTGCGTTTTGCACTTTTGAAAGAAGGTTTGATGATACGGGAAATGTAGAATACACGTAAACTGATCGAGTCAAAACTGTTTAAACTAGTTAGGACTTAGAATGGGCAACTTAACAACTAGTTAAAACTAATTGTTAAGTTGTCCACCCTAGAGCAATTAGAATGTAAAAATAAAAAAAATAAAACAATAAAAAAACAATACTAATTAATAAAGCGTATAAAACAGTAAAAACTACTTAATTATATGTTCGAAATACCTACTGTTCCGTATGACACATATATTTAAACGATTTTCAAAAGATAGGCTAACAATTCTTAATGTATTATATTAATATCACTAAATACACTTCGGATTCTTACCTTCATATTTTCTTTTGTAGTCGGAGGTATTTGATAATTTGTAGTAAAGAACATAATAAAAATTTACTTTTACCAATCTTGAAAAGCAAATGATAAAATTAATAAAGCAGGATTATTAAATGTCTGCACAACATAATACAAACAACGAAGAGCACAACAGTTACAAGAAATATCCGATCTATTATTGAAAACTCCAATTAAATCCTCTAAAGTTTAGGTAAAGAAAAAATTCATGACTGCAAAAACTAAATTTTCTAAGTTTATAATCCAAATCTCTTCAATCCATATTTCATACTGAAAATTCATTAGAAAAAAATTACTTCTTTTAAACTAGATTTTCTAAGGAAAGAAAAATGTGAAAACTTGTGACGGGGACAAACATTCAATCATTCAATCAAACCCTACCTATTGCCTATAACTTATAATGCCAATGTTTAAACCTTAAAAAAATACCAGTAAAGAAAAGAAATTTGAAAAAATCGCAACTGCGAAAGCAAAATGCTTTAATTAATGCCTTACCGAAAAGTTTTACTAAGAAAACAAAAACATTTACTAAAAAACGTCCTACGTACTGAACCTGTATAAAATAGTATAAACTTTAACACTTTTCCGAACAGTATAATAGTGAACTTCACTACATTATCTATTCCAAACATTTCCAAGCATAAAAAAATTAGAAACTCTATGCCCGTATCCTAGAAAACCTAACAAAATATATACACATACCGGACTATGTATTAAAAAATTCATCTATCCCGTATCCAATTAGATGCAAATATTTTGCTGCTCTAACTGATCCTAAAACGATAAACGAATAGCACGTTTATTTACCGAATGTCGATGTAATGCATGCAATCGAGAATGACAGCTAATTTTCTTAGAAATATTTTATAAAATTAGGGAAAGTATTTTCTTTGAAATTGTAGCTACCCACTGGAAAACATTGATATTTTATGCTGCCAATTTTAAAAATACCCAAGAATCCTTTTTGGGTCTCTAAAATGAAATAATTTTTACTTAAATATTTATTCAATTACACTTCTGATAGCGAGAAAAATCAAGAATGAATGGATGTTTTAATATTATTAATTATCTCAGAGAAACGTGGAAATTGTGCCCAAAAGCGTGCACATTTTTCTTTTAATCGAATTTTCACCTATTTCCCCAGTAGCTAGAAGAAAATATAGACGTTTTTGTAGCCAAATAAACGCTCTATCTTTCTGTCCGATTACTGTTTACACTGAGCCCCACAGTGAGGTTAAATTTGGACTTTAAAGTTTCAACTTTGAAAAATAGCAGTAATTTGACCGCGTACGCTAAAAGTTGGAAATTTGGTCACATCTACCTACAAGTATCTAGTTTGGAAAAAAAATACCCCACGCCCTAGGTGTATTAGCTTTCTTGTAATACAGGGTAATGTGGAAAAATGTACCCGTTTTTGGGAAACTTTACAAAATTTACCTAGTAATTGTACCTCCTGTACATGCTTAAAATCTTTTACATATATTTCATTTTGTGTATATTTTTGAACACTTTCCGAAGCCGTAATCAGTTTTCAGACAGGACGCATTTTCTTAAAAACTTCTACTTACCGGTCATTTTTTCGCCAGAGCAGCACTCAGGTTTTTGTTTTCTTTTATATTTCCAATGAAAAATCTTTCTTGCAAAATTTCGCTCGGAGGAACATAAGCTAAGCTCGAACTATAAGCCCTCCAAAGCACACTTTTTTCGAATGAAAAAAAATTGTAAAATCACGAAACGGGTTCAAAGCTCAACCAAAAACTATAGAGTTCTGTAGGACCCGAAGAGTGACCGTTCCAGAAAGTGTTGACAAAAAAAATTAAATATTGTTTATTTAATAAAAAAATTTAGTTAAAACTAACTAAATAAGTAAAATCCAGGATGGTGTAAATCTGATTTAAACCAAATTTTTGCCAGTTGGCGACATTGAAACGATTTCAACCCCAATTTGGTATGAAAAATCTTTGTAATTTTTTATAAATTAATAGGTGCCTTATTTTAAGAGAGTGAGAAAGTCTTACATATTTCTTCTAATATATTTTTAGAGAAAATAACCTTAAAGGAAAAAACGATTTTTTCAAAGTCAGTCGAAGGGTAATATTTTACTACCATTGAGCCACAGGCGGCGTTAGGTTTTTCTCTAAAGAATGTTTCTTATGTATTACTTTACTTCTAAATTTGCAGCTTTCTTTTAATTTATTTTAAAATAAAGTGATTTTCGTAATAAACGATAATTTAAGAATTAAATTTAACATTAACAAAAAACCAGATATACAGAGTGTTTGGTATTTTAAAATCAACATCAACTTTGGTTTCGAATGTAACACCCTGTATATTATATATGGGTCTCTTTTTATGCTGATTATAAATATACGAGATTTAATACCATTATCTGTATAGATACCTGATAAAATTTGAAGAAAACCCGACCGTAAGAAGCAATGTATTTATGTATGTTAAATAAAACTAGTAAATCATTTTTCACATTAATAAAACACTCTTTATATAGCTTATTTGCCTACTTTATTAAATGCTTGCTAATATAAAAACATGATTTAAAATTAAAGTTTCTTGTTTAGTTTTTGCCGTAAACTAATAAAATCACGTGTCCTATTAAACTTATTAAAGTCCTTTAGATATTTGTCATCTATAACAAATTATTCTCTATATAATTCTATTTAAACTCGTCATAGATGCATAAAAACGACGTTTAGTTAAAGTTATAACCCTACCAAATTTCGTTAATATCGATAGCGAAGTAAAAAATTAGCAGTAGGAAAGTAATCTCGTGGTCACTCGGTATAATAATTAATATTTCCTTAGATTGGTATCTTAACACAAAAAAAACGAAAGCAATAATAATGAACTGGTTTATTAGCGTAGTTTTCAAAACATAGCATAAGATTTAATAATGAATTTTGCATGATAACAAATTTCAGATTTTTTGCCCTACTACTGGCTGCAATTAAGTAAATCCAAACAGCCTCACAAAACTCGTTAATTATTTTTTGAGTTTTTTTTGTAAATACTGTTTAAAATAAATATACTTTCCAGTCTCTGCATTTCTTTCAGCTGATTTTGAGGCCTAAAAATATAATTGGTGCCCCGCCGAACGCGTTGTTTTAAGTTACATTGTTTAAAAAGTGTTTTTCCAAACACAGGTAAGATAAGAACAAAGGTAGATATAGAAAAGAGGAAAACAAAGAGATTTTATATCTTTAATAAAATATGAGGTACTTTATTTAAAAAAATTGATGTTTTATAAAATAAAAAATCGGCAGCCGGAAAGTAATCTATTGCTTACCCGTTATATTAATTAATATTTCTTTTGTATAGGTATCTTAACACAAAAAAAAACGTAAACAATAATGAACTGGTTTAAGGTGTTTTCAAAATATAGCATAAAAGACTTGATTGGTGCATCATGTCTATTCCATAGTGACAACGGAAAGTAATTCGTAATTCACTAACTTAGCAGATATGTTTGAGGCAAAAATTTTGTACGGTAACCACCAAAAACCATTCTGAAAGTCAAGGATATATGGAGAGGGCAAATCAAGAGGTTCGTAATATATTAGTTACTTGGATGAAGAGAAATGGAGAAGCAATTGCAACTTCGGAAGATGCAAGCAAGTTTCAACTGAGCAAAATGGAACTAGGGACTCAATAGATAACAACTCTGATGGATTTACTGAAAATTTCAATACCGAGCTAGAGCATAAAATAAGGAATTTTATTGAGAATTTAAGTAGCACCGGAGAGGTTGACAATGTTCGGACCTTCAGATTCACTGGCCGCTGATTTTTCTTTTTTCATAATGGAACTATTCCGGAGATTTTCACTGAATTGCACGAATCGTTATTACTCTCTGCCAGCCGTATTCAATTTATGTTTAATATTATTTCCTCCTTTTTAAATGATTGTGCATATAATAGTGTTTATTAAACATTGATATTTATATATTATGTAGTATCTTTGGTATGATACCCGGGTGAAACAACAATGGTGAAAAACTCCATTAAATACACAAAAAATGTCAATCCCAACAACCAAAGGCAAGTACCTATATATCCTGTAAACATCCTGAAAATTTTCCAAATGGCACAAAATATATTCTTTAATAACAAGTATCACAAAAAACACTAAAGTAGTTTAACACATATCAATTCACATGGTCACTTCACAGCCACATAGATGTTTTGGGAGAGCCACCAAAACCATCAAAAGGTTTTGATTATTTTTACGCAAAACATCTAGTGACAGTAAAGTGATAGTGTATAAATTATTATTGGATATTAAAATCCTTTTTTAGTTTTTGTGCAGTTTTTGTTTTATTTGGTACTAACAAAGTGCTTAGAGGATATTATCATATTTTTTCTTTTTTGTTATTGTACTGAGCGTTCCAACGAGGACTGCACAGTGGCTTATTTTTGACCTTTTCTGTATTAAAAAATCCATCATTCGCTGTATTTTTTTCCTTAGAAGTCAAAAATTGAACAAAAAAAATTAAAAGATGCTTGGATGAAGTTTTTTTTTTTAGTAAAACAACCTGTTTGGAATGCGTTTCTGTATTCTTTGAAAAAAACTAAGTACATGTTACGTATAATGATCTATACCTAAATTCAACTGTTTTTGAAATAAAGACGTTGGAAGTTTGACATTTTGAGCCCTTTAATATGATATAAACCCTAGACGTTTTGAATTACGGCAAAACGGTTTTCACTTTCCTGACTTAGTTTTTAATTATTTAATACTTGACATCAACTCGAGTTAATCCGTACGTAATTTGTTTGGACATTCGAGTTAACCGGAAGTAGATGTCAGTGATAAATAATTAAAAACAAAGATAGGAAAATGAATCCATTTCGCCCTAAGTCAAACCGTTTAGATTTTATAGTAGATATGTTAAGGTGATTAAAAGGGTAAACTTCAAACGTCGTTATCTCAAAAACAGTCCAATTGTGGTATAGAATGTAACACATAAGATATGTGCTTAGCTTTTTCCGTTGTTTCCAGAAATGAAGTTAAATAAAGGGAGTTCCATTAAAAAACTTCATCCATGGCGTCTCTTATTATTGGTTCAAATATTTTTTGTTCAATTTTTAAATTCTACAGAAAAAAATACAGCAAAAGCGAAATTTGGTTTTTTAAAAAAATAGAGGAAAGGTCAAAAATACGCCCCTGTTCAGTCCTCGTTTGAACGCTTTCTACATAGAAAATGAAATAAGAGTAGAGCTGGGGATATAAAATATTAAAATATAAAACCTCTATTTTTCAGAGATCTCGGCGAGAAAAAACATTAAGAATTGTGCTGTTTATCAAGAAAAGACCGATTTTATATTGCTTTGCCGCATTTTCTAAATTGCTTCATATATGTTAGTTTGATAATAATAACCCTTTTGAATATCAGGTGTTTACCATTTTTTGAAACGAGATATTTCAGTGACGTCATTTTTTGTCGCTTGAAAGCAACACATATTAAACGTAACTCATTTATTCAACTTAACGCTCATAGCTACTTTCACAAATGCAACATTTTTTGTTTTTGACCACCCTGTCTGTATAGGATCATCCAAATTTTTGTGATTTAATTTATCTGGTTAAAAAAGCACCTCTTTTATAGGTTTAAATACTTTCTTATAGAAAGTATAATTAAAAAAAAAATGTATTAAACCAAAAAGTGAAATTTTTTTATAGTTACCATGCATTCTACTGGCAAATACCACTTCTTTTGTTAGTATTGTGGTACTCTTTAATAACCACCCTTCTGAAATGTTAGTTTTCAAAAAAAATGATTTTCCAAAACGAATATTTTTTTTAGTGCCTTGCCTCTTCCGTTTTTCTCTTAGGAAGCAGAACGTTTGAAGGTAAAAAGCTTCTTTGTATATTTTATCATGTACAAACAACGCATTTTAGAAAACAATTTCAACCACACTGTTTAACATCAAAATATTTTATTGCTCTTCTAATATGATAATAAAATAGATTTAATTTTTTTATTCGCATTAATTAACTGTTTAACATTTAAAATTATTCTATCAGAAAAACGGCAACAACGGTTGGAGTCTCAGTAAACCTGTAATTGTCTTAAAGATAGCCTGAGTTACTTATACAAATAACAAGTGTATTCAGATATATAACGGAGGCTGGCTTACCCTATACAAGCACTGGAATCTGAGTTACTGCTCAACATATTTTTTGTATAAACAGGTGGAGTTTTAGTAGCCCAAGCTTGAACCAGAGGCTTAGTTGATCTGCGTAGATATATAGATAAAAAAAAGTTTTACCTTTGAAAAATGATTAGCCGATACTACACTTCCCTTTCTCTCGGAGATGGAGGTGGAGGTAATAATTAAAAAATTACAATACTCATCGAACCAAATTACTACATAAATATATGTAAAGTGTTAAAAGAGAGTTATAAGAGAAACATCTTTGGCTTATATTCCTTATTTATATATTTATATAACTACGGCTATAGGCAGATATTTTATCCCCATATATATATATATATATATATATATATATATATATATATATATATATATATATATATATATATATATATATATATATATATATATATATATAGGAAAATATATAACGCGGTTAGAACTAGTATATAGCAGAAAATGGATTCTTTGAGATGACCGCTAAAGCAATGGAATTTGGCTAACCATAGACACGTGTTTCTGACTTAAGGTCTTCATCAGTACAGTCAACTAGTTGAAAAACGAGTACAACTAGTGCCAAAATGAATACACAAAACAATACCAGGGTCACCAACAGGAGCAAAACCGACATTTGTGATTATCAAGAGAACATCCGAAATCTTCGCCGGACTGATACTCTATTTACCACGGAGCAGCATATAGCCACCTGTGGCGAAACTCATAACCCAAGAGTAGTAAATCAAAATAAGGAAAATATATAACGCGGTTAGAACTAGTATATAGCAGAAAATGGATTCTTTGGGATGACCGCTAAAGCAATGGAATTTGGCTAACCATAGACACGTGTTTCTGACTTAAGGTCTTCATCAGTACAGTCAACTAGTTGAAAGACGAGTACAACTAGTGCCAAAATGAATACACAAAACAATACCAGAGTCACCAACAGGAGCAAAACCGACATTTGTGATTACCAAGAGAACATCCGAAATCTTCGCCGGACTTGATACTCTATTTACCACGGAGCAGCATATAGCCACCTGTGGCGAAACTCATAACCCAAGAGTAGTAAATCAAAATAAGGAAAATATATAACGCGGTTAGAACTAGTATATAGCAGAAAATGGATTCTTTGGGATGACCGCTAAAGCAATGGAATTTGGCTAACCATAGACACGTGTTTCTGACTTAAGGTCTTCATCAGCACAGTCAACTAGTTGAAAGACGAGTACAACTAGTGCCAAAATGAATACACAAAACAATACCAGAGTCACCAAAAGGAGCAAAACCGACATTTGTGATTACCAAGAGAACATCCGAAATCTTCGCCGGACTTGATATCGTATTTACCTATATGCTGCTCCGTGGTAAAGAGAGAATTAATTATTTAAACATAAAAACAATGCAAACCAATCAAAAACCAGAACATAACTCAACAGAAATGCGTGGAAACAAAAACGACCTTAAAACATTAAGTATAACTTTAAAAAAATAATCCTAGTTTTTTTCTTCAGTGTAAATCCTGTGCTAGGCAAAAGATCGTAATTGACAGCTAAGTAAAATGTTTCCGTATTTAGTATTGTTAAAAGGAGTTATTTGTAGTGAAAAATAACATATATGAAAAAACTTTGCTGGCTTTAAAACTGCCACCACAAAAATTGTATTTTTTGTAATTTTAGTGTTGAAATTCATTTATTTGTATGTTTTGATAACCCTGTATAACTGAGTTAAAGTTTATTACTGTCTAAACTATTTTTTTCTATAAGCACCAACTTTTATCAGAAATAAAAATGTCTTAATGTATACCTACTTAATAAAATTTTCCATATGTTGCATTCTTTTTTGGACACACTTGGCATATGGTTGTGAAGCATTAGTCCCGCCTGTGCACTAGCAAGAGTATATCCTAAGCATTAACAGGACAAATATATATATATAAAAAAAGATCATCTGCTTTTAAGCAGATTTTGCAATGAAACATGATGCCAGCTTTCGAGCTAATATCAAATTGAATTTAGTGTCCAAATTTTGTATTTACTTTGATACAGGGTGTTTTTTGGTTGGTGACCAAAAAATGCAAGACATAATTTTTGGCTCACTTTAGGCCTAGAAGTTAATATTAACATGTGCTTACTTGCAACGCATTCGTTTTTGAGATAGGGAGTGTTAATATTTTAATTTTTTTAGTTTTTATTATATATAAGATTTGATGTACTGTATGCTGTGAATAATGCCTACAGAGTGGCTATGAAACATTTCAGAACACTGTATGGGTATTAATATTTCCCAGGTTGCGACTCCTTTTATCTCACAGGAATTTTTCCTACAGTGCCACTAACCATTTTTACTATTAATGAAAATTCCTTATTCTGTTCTGTAACTTCTTGGTCTTTTACATTAATTTAATTTTTTGAACTGTTTAGAACTCATTAATGGAAATGTATATTTATGATTGGTCATGGCACACATGGTTCGTATAAAATGGGAAAAAATGGTCAAATTGTAATTTTGTAAATAGGAAATAAATTTTGATTTGACAATGTCTAATTCCAAGAACCATGATTTCTTAGTTGACTACAGCCTCGAGAGCTTTCGTACTAAATGGGTGCTTTCTTTGATTCTTGTGAAGTCCCTGATTTCTTGAAAACATTAGAAAATATTTGTTAGGGGATGTGTATACATTTTTACACAGCTGGCTTCTTATTTTCTAAAAACGTATGGGATTCATAAAACCTGGAAAATATATCGATTTCTGTATATCAAGAAAAAGTTACCCCTCTGCCTTTGCCTGCAATAACTGTAAGATTTAAATTGTTTTTGAATAATATACACTTTGTTCAAACCAATATTTAGGCCGGGATCGGGTAGTCTGTGGGACATACCGGGCTTCGTATTAGACATGAGATGTGAATATATAAATATATATATATATATATATATATATATATATATATATATATATATATATATATATATATATCATATATATATCATATATATACACCTATATAATATATATATATATATATATATATATATATAAATATATATATATATATATATATATATATTCAAAATTCAAAATAAAATTCAAATATCAAACTGACAGCGTTACCAGCTATTTCTAGTACGAACTTAAAATTATAATAACAAGAGTATTTTATATTGGCAAGCATCAGCAATGTTCTCACGGTAAAGTCACGTAGAGTGTTTCCTGCTGATGTTGCATCTTGCGAAATGTCAGGTCGCGTCGCTTTTGCGTAATGTCACCTCGTGTGACCGGTAATCAGGTCAATGTATTGTATGATATTACATATAACAACTCCCCCTTTAACTAAAAAATTGGGGCAATGCGGCAACTTTTAGGCTTCGTTTTGGAGTTCCATTTCTTCTTCCATAGATGGGTTTAAGTGCAGGCTGGGTCTTCTCCTAGGAAGAATACTGGTCAACCTCGTGTGTCTCCGGTTCAAAGGCTTCGGAGCTGGTGGCCAGTCATCGTTAGGTGAGCTCATGATGATCATCGGCAGCTTCTTGCGTCGACATTTTCACATGACGTAGGTGGAGACTAAGAGAGCGATAAACACTATCGTAGTTAATGTGAACCAAGGCAGGTGTTTGCTGATAAATGGCTGGTTGATGACCTTGTCAAGTTCCTGGGAATATTGATCGTGTTTGTGTTGGGCTATGTTCAACTCTCCGGTATCCAACTCGTTAAGCTTTAGTGGTTTGATAGCTACTTGAGGTTTTTCTGGAAGATGTTCGCAGCACTTGTATGGAATTTCTATAGGATGGCTGCAGTAAGTCACATTCTGGTAGTTGTCGACGGTGCGTTGGGCAAGCACTCTCGTACTACTTCCTTCAAATGCGTTGCATTCGGGTCGTAATTGTACAAGATTGTTAGTATTAATGATCTTGGTGGTAGCTTCTTTTCTCTCACACTGGACGGTGATTGGCAGTGTGTTGGAGATGCAAATTAACCAAAGATTTTTGGTCAATTTCCTGAACATTGTATTCTGGTGCAAGCAACAGATTTGATTGGCAGGTTCTCGGTAGCTGGTGGCTTAATTGGTTTAAGAGTTGAGCCTCGCAGATGGACTCAGTGTCTATTGGGTGCGAAAGTACGTTGGAACAGATTTTCTGATTTAACCCAAGAGATTTACAATTGTACAAACTTGGGAGTGAAACGTATAGCATCGAATCATCATCTCTACCGACATATTTTTGCGTAGTAGAAATGATGTGATGAAACCCTGTTCTGATATGGGAACTGGATAAATATGGTATAAAGTGTAAGTTTCAGGTTCTACTACCGGAATTTTAAGAGCAAATATTATTTTAGATTCGGATTGATAAACTTCTAATTCGATGATATCTATGTATTTAGCAATGCTATCGGAATAGACCGGTAGGGTTAAATTAGTTTTATGAAGAGCCTTGAGACATTTGTTTTAGAGAGCTAATCAAATCTAGTGGTGTTACTATTGAACTAGGTAATATTTTAAGGCGTGCAAATGTTATAAGCATTAAGGATGTCATTAAGATAGTTTTCTATGAAAGCGTAACTTTCCATCAATGATTGGCATAAATCTAAAACATTTACCTTAGCTTGGTAGAAGGCAACAGTGTCACTGATGTCTAGAATTGCTTTTTGGATATTTTCTACGTTGTCGTTAAATGTCTCCTCGTCTATTTGTAGTTTTTGTAAAGTGGTGTTAAAGCTCTTAATAATCGATGTAGTTACAGATATTTGATTTTTCATTAGGGTCTCAATGTGTAATTCGACGTGAGTAATTTTCTCAATACATTGGTTATAGTATTCGCCATCTGAGGCGTCCAGATTGCCTGTTAACGTTTTCCAAACTGTTCCTAAGCCATTAAGAAGTCCGCGTTGTGATCGGTGTTCGGCATTATTTTGGGTATCGGCTCTTGTTTCTCTGTATTTGAAGTTTATCGAATCGGAGATTTGGCCTAGAAGACTAACATGAGTTTGGATTTCTCCTTTGAATGCGATCATTCGGGGTGTTTCTGCATATATAAAGGTATTTAAAAGATTTTCTAAGATTTTATCATTTTTGACTATAGCGTCTATTATGGGTTGAACTTCTTTGTAGACAAGAAGCGTCCATTTATTGTTAGAAATTTTAATGGGCCCTTCTTCATGGAGGAATATTACTACAGTATTATTAATGGGTGTGATGGAGTATTGCGAAAGGGTGGCTACGATCAGCCAGGAGAATCTGAAAAGAAGAAGATCTATTCAGAATTCGGCTTTAGCCTATCGAAATTAAATTTAGAAGTTAGATTTGTTTGGGGATTTGGGAGAGTGGCTGAATTTTGGAAAATTTCGGTAATGTCAAAAGGTCCGTTGAAAAGGTTTTCGGCTTTCGTTCTTATTTGCGTTTGTTTTACGTATACTTAATCTCCAATGTTATATTCATATGGGTTTTTCGAAACAGACTGATCGAACCTTATTTTAGCTTTTTCTTTTTGGTTTTCTGTCTTTCGTCTTGCAAGTTTGTAAAGAAAGTTCATTTTATTGTTCAGGTCTCGAACGTATTTTGATATTAGTTCTTTTTGGTTGTACAGGGTTTCGGGTGGTCTACTAGATGTATGCCCGAATAGCAGTTCATAGGGTGTAAATCCGTGTTTCTTGTATTGCGTGTTATTGTAGCAGATGACGGCATATGGGAGGACGTTAAACGGATGTTCGTCTGGGTTCTCGGCGAGATTGGCTCTAATCATTTCGGAGAGTGTAGCGTGAAATCTTTTAACTGAGCCATTAGATTATGTGTGGCTAACACTTGAAAAGGACATTTTTATATCGAATAGGTAACAAATGCCTTTTAGAAGGGAGTTATTGAAATCACGCCCATAGTCGCAATGGATCCTAAGGGGTATACCGTAGTGTTGAAAGAACACTAAAAGGGTGTTGACGACTGATTTCGCTGATTTGTCTGAAAGCAGATAGGCTTGAGTAAATTTCGTTAACTCGTCTCTTATTGTAAGAGCGTGGTTTCTTGTGGCATATTCGAAAATGTCTATATTTACTCTTTCGAAAGGCGTCTTTGGTGTTTCTGTTATAACTAAAGATCTATTAAAATTTTTTCGGCAAATTTTTACCTTTTGGCAAGTTTCGCAACACTATTAGTTTCTCGACGTCTTTCACTAAGTTAGGCCAGTTGTATTTTACTTTTATACGCCTAACGGTTTGGGTTATACCTTTGTGAAGGTTTAACTTTCCTCGATGGTAATGGTCTAGTATTTGTGGCCGTTTTTCTTCATCTGGCGTTCGGATGAGATCTTGACATATTTTGAATTTTACATCTTTATCTGCTAAGTTGTTAAATAGCATTTCTAAAACAGGCAGTTCCACATTACTTTCCACGCAATATACTCTTGATTCTTTAAAATCGTTTTTGGCTTTGAATAGAACGTAAAACAGATGTTGGGCCACGATTTCGGGGTCGAAGATAGAAGTATTATGTAGTATTTCCTATGTCTTATAGATTTACTGTTCACTATGTTGATTCTTGCGCCTCAAAGTCGTAATTTTCTTCGAATATATCATCAATGATTTTGTGATGCATTTCTTGCAATTTGTCTTTGCAAAAGAAGGTGACTATTTCTTTGTTCGATTTATCTAGTAGCTGTGTATTCGCAATCTCTACTTTTGAATAGTCTATGAGGGATCTGCTTTTGTACAACTCTGCGAATCTGTTGTAATCTTCGTATATTTCCTGATCCTCGTCTTCAGTATTATTTTCTGCGGTTTCGTCAGGTTCGGTTTCTTCGTCATTGGTGGCATAAACGTTTATCTTAGTTTGTAGTTTTGCGCATTCTTCAAAATAATTTATCTTAAGTCTTGAGAGTGTATCTGCATTCTTGTTTATTTTACCAGGTTTGTATTCGATCTTATAATTCTAACCTTCGAGTGTTAAGCGCCATCTTGCTAGCCTACTCCCTGGATCTTTTATAGAAAAGAGCCATGTTAGCGGTCTATGGTCTGTTATCAAGGTAAATTTCCTACCAAAGAGATATGTCCGGAAGTGCTTGACAGCCCAAACGATTGCTAGCGCTTTTCGTTCGACAGTAGAATATTTAGATTCGACATTGCAAAGGGTTCGGGATGGATAAGCTATAGAAAGGTCTCTTCCTACTGGTCCTTGCGAGAGAACTGCGCCGATAGCGAATGCACTAGCGTCGGTTGTTAGAATGAAGGGTTCTTCGAAGTCAGGGTATATCAATATAGAGTCAGACATAAGGTGTTGCTTTATGGTTACAAAGGAAGTCTTGCATTCAGTGTCGAAAAGGAATTCGACATCCTTCTGAAGAAGTTTTGTAGGAGGCTTTGACATTTTAGCGAAGTTAGGAATAAAACGTCGGTGGTAGCCTGCGAGTCTTAGAACAGATTTAATGTCCTTTTTGGCTGGAGGAAAATTTCGAATACATTCGACTTTCGCTGGATTCGGTTTTACGCCATCTTTGGTGACGAGGTGCCCGAGGTATGCAACTTCCTTGCACAGAAATTCGCACTTGTCTGGCTGAATTTTTAGATTTTTATAGAATATTTCCTTTAGTCGGTCCAATGGGTGTGAATGGTATGCGAGTAGATGATTATATCATCCATATAAACCAGGCAAAGTTCATTTTGAATGCCCAACAGGATATTATCCATGACGCGCTGGAAGGTGGACGGTGCATTCTTAAGGCCAAATGGCATACAAACGAATTCGTAATGGCTATTCTCGACTGAGAAAGCGGTTTTGGGAATGTCGTCGGGGTGAATCTCAATTTGGTGAAATCCAGACGCCAGGTCGAGGATGGTAAAGTTTGCAGAGTTGCTCAAGATCTGAAATGTTAGGGAGTGGGTATTTATCACCTTCAGAGCGCTCATTAAGCTTTCTATAGTCGATAACGACACGCCATTTCTGTTTCCCAGAAGCGTCAAGTTTTTTGGGAACGACCCAAACGGGAGATGACTTTTTTTTGATAAATCGTCATCAAAATGGCTCAAACCGTGAAAGAAAACAATTTCCGTGAAAAACAATTGTCTGTCTGTCAGTCTATTAGTTTACGCGATAACCTTAAAGGAATTGAACTATTGAGATGAAATTTGGTGCACAGGGAGTGGTTAATAAGAAAACAGTTGGTATCGTTTTTTGGCAAAATCTGCTGAAGGGAAGGGTTTGAAACGGAGGATTAATTGGTTAAAAATAGTGATTCTTTGTATATGATCATATAAGGTGCCCTTTTGTGGAACTTCGGATATATAGATTTTAATAATATTCGCTCTTAGTTACTTCTGTCGACAGTAAGGGGTTAGGAAAAAATAACAAAAGGGATGAAAATTATGATATCGAAATAATCGTGTAAAATAACTAAAAACGTATTTCATATTAATGGTATCTTTAATAATGTTGAGGGATAGAAAAAAGTGTTTCTATAGTGAACAAAAAATTGTATCTTTAATAATGTTGAGGGATAAAAAAAAGTGGTTCTCTGGGTTTTCAATCGAATAGATTTCAATTGGCATTTTAACGAATTATTAGGGGAGGGGTGAAAACGAGAGTAAATTATTTATTTTATTTATGCTTGAGTAACATGTCGTTTTGGTATACTTTATTTTTTTTGTCTGGAAACTAGTGGTAGGTGTAAAAGTTTTTTTTAGTTTGACATGATGTGGAAGTACGGATTCAATTGGCAGCGTTTTTTTTAGAATAATTCCAGAACCTTTTTTTGAACTCCTTGCTTATTTTTCGTGCCGTTTAACCTAAACGTTACTTTTCTCCAGAATTTTTTTTTCCGAAATTGACAATTGTTATAAAAAGTAGTTAAACTAAAAAATAAGCTACGAAATAAACATTTAAGCGAAAAAAATTTTCAGCTTGGCTTATATTGCAGACAGTTAAAAATTCGTTAAGTAAGCAAAATATCGTCAAAAAACAAAATATTTCCCAGTGTATAAAACTAGGAAAAATTCATTGAAACAATTTTATTTAATATTATTTTCAAAAAGTCCTCCTTCAATCTCTAAATAAACATACCAACGGTAAACAATTTCATTCATGACGTTTTCGAGCATCCCTGGCGTTATCTCTATAATAGCGGCTTCAATCTCGGCTCTAAGTTATTCTTCATTTTCGTACGTTCTCCAATAGACTTCATCGTCAAGAAAACCTCACAAGAAAAAATCCAACGGAGTGATGTCGGAAGATCGTGCAGGACATTTTATGGGGCCATTAGTAGCGATGAATTTATTCTGGAAACGTTTGGTTGTTGTTGTTCCGAGAATTATAGGGAGGCGCTGCATCGTGCTGGAACGAGATATTGTTCTTTTCCGCCAGAAGAATGTTGTCAAGAATATCTTCTATACAATATTCAAGAACTGGAATAACCTGTATTTAAAATCCCTTCATAAAATATTGGTCCGATAATCCATGTCCACACATTAGATCCAAAGCGATGTGGGTTCCTGGATGTTCGTAAACGCTGTTCATTTTTTTGTTGACCAATAATGTCGGTTAAATATTTCGTTATTAGAAAAATAACTTTTATCCAACCAAAGAATAGTATTTGGAAATTCACGATTTTCATCACACATCTCATTCATATCAGCCACTCGCAAAAAATCATTCTGCTCTGTTGATCACCAGGCCTAAACTATGACAAATCCGGAATCTAAATGGACGATAATCTTACTTGTGAAGTATCCTTTGTGTATTGGACTCAGCAACATTGTGCTCTTTTTCGATTGACCTTAGTCATACAGTATCGTCTTCCTGTACAGCCAACAAGACGTTTAATGTTTGTTCTGGTTTGTTCGTCTTTATCCTATGCAACACTGATTTTTGAAATGCGCCATGTTCCGTTAGATTTGTGAGAGGTCCTTTGAAAATGGATCTATTAGGTAGTCGTCGCTCCGGATATTTCAACAAATATTGCTTTCAGCCTCTAAACAATTTTTATGGCTTTCAATATAACAACATAAATTTTTTCATTTGAAAAATATGCCATCATTAAAAAACATCCACACTATCACAAGATAAGAACAAGTTTAAATTTGATCTGTAATTTTCGAACTAATTATACTTCCTTACGTAAAATTTCGATTTATCAGGCAATACTGACAGATCGTCATGACTTATTTAAAAAATTGCGTTTCCAAGCCTACTATTCGTAATTAATGAAATAGTTTACCGTTGCTATGTTCGTTTAGAGAATGAGTTATGTCGTTGAATTCAGAATGTCAATGGCAATGCGCTCAAAAATTTTTGGATTATTTAAAAAAAAATTGATGACGCCATCTTGCAAATTAGGAATTCTTGAAATTTTAAACATAAATTTTCGCAATTATTTTTTTCTGATTTTAATACAGAAGAAAGATCATAATAAAATTAGCACTCTTATGCACTTTTTTCTTCTTTACATGATGACAAAATTAGATTTTTGATCGGAAGTTTTGCTCCTTCGTAATCATCATCAAATAACATTGATAGTTTTTCTTCCGACACGTCGGATAAACGTAAGGAGCGATATGTCGCTGGATTTAGGATTGAAATTAGAGTTTTTTAGGAATAAAACAATTTTTTTCGACTATATAAAAAAACAAAGTTGTCGATAGTTGCTAAGATACGAAAATTCAGATTGAATATCTAATAGCATCAACTTGTAGAGCAGGAAAAGTAGAATGGGAATGTGAAATATGTATTGTTATCTTTTCAAATAGGGTCAAATTCAAATTCAAATCTCTAAATTTAAAATTTTTATTAAAAATGTTTTCAAATAATAATTATTGAAATGAAAAATGTATAGAAAATAAAAATTATTTATTAAAATTGGCTGCAACAATAATAACAATGGAAAAACTACTCCTTTTTAAATTTGTACAATATCACGAGTTCATGGCTATATTCCACTTAATGCTTGCACTAAGTTAGAAAGTGAAATAATAAGTAGTTTTGCAAGATGATTTTTTAAGTAATTCATTAGCCCGCCATCTACGATTCGTACAAAAATATTAGAGGTTCATTGCTGGGCAACCCTTGAATTTTGTGTAAAATTTTAGGTAAATTGGTTAATTAGTTTTTTAGCAATAAGTTTTTTTAATATTCCGTTAGGACACCATTCTGTTCCGCCGTATTAGATTTTTACCAAAATATTACCAGGTCATTTTCATATAACCTTCAGTTTTTGACAACAAATTTTAATTCAATCAGATAACTATTATTTTCGCTATGCCCAAAATTAATAGAGGGACAAACAGACATGTTTTCCCGGGACCCAAAAGAATAAAGTTTGCACAATTCTAAAACGGGAAAACAATGACAGAAAGACATGAAAATGTAATAAAAAATCAGGATATCTTTCGACAACAAATGTTCAATAATTGGTGGTACATAGTAAATCTATAGATTTCTTGCGTAAAAATATTTAGAGTTTTTCCTATGAAAATGATCAGAATTATAATTAAATTCGCATGAAGTGTTTTCTACAAATTATTAATCCAGTTTTTAAATTTAAATCCAAAATTTTATGGATGTGGGTATGTACTTATGGGTAGGGTACTAAAACAAATTGGATTAAATAAAGGCAATGGAATTAATATTAATACCAAGAAGAGAGTGGTTATAATTCAAGAAAAAGTAAATTTAAATACTTTTGCAAACTTTTTCAATAATACAAAATATATTTTACAATTTTACATTTCTTTACATTTCAATTAATGACATAACTATTTTTGGAAACAAATTATTTTAGAGAAACATTTTAGTATTGATAATTTTTATTAGCACACTTTAATAAATAAACCACAAAATGGTAAAAATATAGAAAAAAAAAGATAAATTAAATAATGAAATTAATTGTCATAAAATCAATTATTTGCATTTTAAAAAAATAGAATCATTTTATAGCTAATAAATTTCGTAAGTACTTTTTAATACTTACACAATAGTAAAAAATAAACATTTTAATGCTACTGGAAAACTAAGTAATTGTTCTTAACAGTTTAAATATTGATTGATCAAAAAAAAATGTAGAACAAACAAGTCAATATACAAAACATAGTTTTATAGGTGCCTATTTTGTCAATAATAGATATAAATACATATTGTAATTAATGATGATTTTATCGACGAACCTGGGCTAACCTAGTGCTAACGGGACAGATCCACCTAACAGTATAGGTTAGGTTAGGTTAGGTTGTGCTTGTGCAATCCTAACCTAACTTAATCTGCGTTTTATTAATTATAAGTTTTAAAAAAAAAACTAAAAAAAGTAATCCGCCTGAATGGGAATTCGAATACATATGCGCCGCACTAAAAACCAAGTATCTTAGCATTAGCCCAGCCAGGAAGCACGTGGTGAACATTCAATAAAACTTATTTTTACTCCGCGGAAATAAACGACGAATAAAATAGAAAGCACATTAAACAATACGTTTTGTGATTAGTAGAAAACGAGGCGGATATAAGGTTTTGTCAAAAACGCATCAGCAAGACCATGCGCACAGTGCAGTCAGTGTTGCCACGCCTAGTACAATTGTACAATCGTAAAAAAGAATTTGAAAGGGACAACACTGAGTGTATCAGCGACGACCAGACAAAGCGGAGCCTGCTTGTATAGCTATTAAATATAGAGATGATTTGTTTATAACGACACAGATATTAGGCGTATTGTCACGTGTGCGTTATTTCTCACGAAATATAAAAATCAATGCTTATGCGCTCTTGCAAACGCCGTCCACTTAGTCTTTTATGGCTACGGGCCCATCTGGCTCCATCAGTCCAACCCTGAAAACAAATCAAACCATATATATAAGTAAATCTTTAAATTTAGAAAGGCAAATAGTGATTGTTTTTAAAGTGAATTCACACTAATGAATAAAGAAATATCGTGGGAAAATTGTGTTTGCAACTTGTACGTGTAAAGTGTGTTTAATACACATGAAATAGTCTCTCATCTTTATGTCTTGTTCAATAAACATTTAATTTTTGCACTAGTTGCATATATAACTATTATACATAATTTGTTTAAAGTGAAAACGGTGGTGTCAATAGCTACTTTTCTATATTTAGATTAATTCAATTTTTCAGCTTGTCGCATATATGGATTTATTGGAGGTTTAAGTGGGACAACATCGATTGGAACTATAACTGCAATATCTTTTGACAGATACTTCGTAATCAAATTTCCACTGAAGATATTTTCGAGTACCCGAATTTACTCATGTTTGGTATGTATTAATAACAATATCAGTAATAGTGGTTATTTATCTATTTACGCGAAAAGTTTCTCATTTATAAATGGAGGGATTTTGTACAAATACAAATTATATACCTCGAGAAAGATGAAAATTACCATCTGGCAGCTTTGTGATAGAACAAGATAGCAAATGTAACGAAAAAATTGAGCCAGACGTTTTTGTTAGAAGAAAAAGGAACACCAGACGTGATCAAAGTTGCTTTTTCTACACCCATCGTTTATGACGTAAATTTTGAACAAGGTCTACATGTCTTTTTTTAAATGGTAGAAAAAAGTTAAAAACGTTTTAAAGATAAAATTAGGTATCTTAAAATGAGAAAAGCGTTGTAGTCCAGTTATTATTGATATGAAAAGACATTTGATGAAAAAAAAATCGCAGCAAATATAGATTTTTAAATATTAGAAGTAGATCTAATTGTCGACATTTTTGGATTGTCAAACATCGTTTTATTCGGGATTAGCGTGAAGTCATATTTCAAAACGGAACAGTATAAAAACTAGGGTAGGTTTACATTTTCCTCCGTTAAACTTGGTTTTGTAAAATAATAATTGGCATGATAACCGCTTATCAATATTATGGGATTATTCTCAGTGCCGACAAATGAATTTTATTTCTAAAAATATTAACATATTTGAAAGATGAGGAATTCTCAACAGTTCCGCATTATCTTTTACGATAGAAATAAGCACTACAAACCATTGTCTGAACTTTTTCATTGAATCGGTTGATTGCGGCGTTTCAGTTTTTCCGCTTACGAACATTCGACAAAGAGTTTAGTTTTTGTGAACTTTTCGTTGTGTTATTTTTATATAGACATGGTGCATGCTTGTGTAATGTGTAAGGAAATGAGCCGCTTATATCCAAACTTAACTTTTCATAGGTAAGTGGGGTTATATGACATGCATTATTTAATTACTAGTCATAGAAGTTGAACTTGGGGATTCCGTGTTTTAATACATACTACTTATCATCTACCTATTAATTTATGCTGCTAAAATACGTCTTAGATTTTATTCATTTGTAATATATAAACAAAAGTTTTAAAACAATAAATTTGGCATATTTATCTTGTTTCTCTCTTGTTTTACAAGGGTAGGCAACGTTTTTTGGCCAAAGAACCACTCACCAAATATCCGAATAAAAGAGACTGGGTTAAGATAAGTTTGTCACAATATTTCTATAAAGAGCTATACGGCTCAGTTTATCGAGTCCTGAAATAAAACTCTAGTTGATACCTTTTGGGTTAAGTAGGAATAATTCTATTTAGTTTATTATTAAATGTTTGTCACTTAACAAATTTTTTGAAGTTTTTGTTCCCTGCAAATAAGCTACAACGGTTTCAAACTGTCATTAATTGTGGTTTGCTTGCGAAAACTATGCTATAATATAATAACAGGTAGCTAATTTGACGATATCGTAAATTCTTAATAAGTTTAGATATTTTTTACTATAATTTTTATAAATATAAAATTCTAAAAGTGTAAATTAGAGCAAGTATCTACTACACACTTCATATCGTTTAAGAAAATCTAAATAATATTCACTACAATTAAATATTTAGTTCTCAAAAATAAAAAATTAACTTTTAAATTGAATATTTATTAGATTTCCTCAGGAACCTGACGGGAGACTGGTTTTCTCTCTGGTAATTTGATAACTCTGCACAACCTGTTAAAGTAGGGAAATAACGATGATTAAATGGTCTACCACTTTATACATGTATAGTCGATTATAAAAACTAAAATGTCAAAATGCAGGTATTAAGAAGAACGAGGTATTACTCGACCCTTCTCCTCACTTAACATTTTGAGGGTTGGAATCCTCTCCACCCTCGCCAGCGAGTTCAAAGAACAGGTGAAACTATATACAAAATATTTGCCCTTTGAAACGAAAATTAACGGGTCCCAGCGATTTCTTTTGTTAAATAAATGCAGATTGTTGTAAAAACGTAAATTCCTTACTTTAAAAATGGTTGAACGGCTGAAAAATTAATCGTTCGGACAAGTCGATTATGTTTCTTCGTTTTTTCTTAAAAATTAGTTAAATTAAAAAATTTTAACAAAAAAACATATATTCTACCGTTTTTAAGACAAGAATTTTAGCGGGACTATACGAGCGCTTTATATAAGAATTTTTTATTGAATTCGGGGAGGTCGGAGCTCTCTCCCCGATTAAAAATGGGTGGCAGCTCCCTAGTTTTCTCGATCAAAATTTTCGATAAACTTTTCAATTCTGGAAAAGTTTGGGCGTGATCCCCAAATTTTTTCTTAGACGCTTTTTCCACTTTTTGCTCATTACATCCACCCCACACTCGCCCCTCCGGTCAAAAAAACTTCCGACGTCCTTGATCGAATTTTACGTAAATTCTAAACTAATAACATACACTCATTGAACCTACATGTTGAGAGCGGGAACATCAGGAATGTCCTGCTTCAAAATGATGCCTGCCAGTGCAATAGCATACCCCCCTTGGTGCAGGGAAGATAATCTATACACTCGTAAGACAGGTCTGATAATTATTTAAGTTCTAAATTTTAGATGACTAAGAGATAACTAAAACCAGTTCAAAAGGAATGAAGTTTTGTTCTGTTTATTGTTTAAGATGCAACACCGATAAAAGCAAGGAATTGTGGCAACGCGTGTATATAAGTTGCCGTAAATTAATATGTATAAATTAGTTTAAAAATATGGGTAGCGGATATTCCTCAGGCGACCCAATTTTATGAAGTCCAGTCTGCGCACCCGCCGACGCGAGTTTGTTTAAATTCAAGTAATTTTATTCGCGAAACTTATATTTAGTGATAGAATCCGTGAATTTCCTAATTTTCAATAAACTAATACGTAATTACAAAAAAACTACTGGAAGTTACAATATTCTAATAACTTTATATTGGAATTGTATATATTAGAAGGAAAAGTACAATATTCTCAAGCCGACAAGGCCGTATGTTAGCATCTGTTTTTTAATTCTAACCAAGCTTTTTAAAATTTTGAAGTTTAAATATTTACGTCGTTTTCTGCTTTGTCCTAGTGTATTAAGTTTTTTAAATTATATTTTATATTTATTATAATTTCGGGCAGAATGGCTAGGGCTCGTACTATTTGATGCCTTGTTTGCAACGACGACAGTGATTCAAACTATAGATATTACAGGTTCGTACAATTATTAGTTTGGTATTTTTATTTTTATATTCCTACAAAATGTCTTAAAATACGTACTTTTTAGGTTTCCGAATAATGAAAATGTGAAGAAAAAGTGGGTAAAATTGTTCATCTCTATCTATAACTACATGAGGGTTTGTGATACCACACAAAATTTATTTATTTGTGGACAGCACTTCAAACCACAAGGCTGCAAATTGAAGGTTGTGAAACCTGATGCTGTTCTATCAATTTCTCATTTAGTTAAAGCTAATTGTTACTTTCATTTTTTTTTACCTAGCACTAATATAAAACGAACATTACGCACTGCTTATACATGAGCACCACAAGACCTCTTTCCAACATTTTCAGCAGTTGGTTAAGTTGGCTTAAGCTCAAGCTAACATAAGTAGGCAATAAAGTTCAATTTGACATACATTTTTAAACAATTTAAAATTTAATTGAGTTGGATATTTTCAATTTTAAGTGGATTTTTTTACATCCAAGCCCCCTCAGTATCAAAGGGCTAGACACACCTTTGCGGTTATACAATTGTTATCGTGGTATTTCGGTTCACATACCATACGCATATATATGATATACCTAGCACATAGGAGATATAATGGCTTTGCCTAATATTTTAATTTATTTTTTTTATGAACTAAAAGCAAAAGCCTTGACTCACAAAGCAGCATGGTGCAAAAGTGTATATAAAGTAGGTTTGCACTATGTACGTGTGAGGAACTTTCTTGTTAAAAAACGAATTCATAGCTCAATTTATTTTAAGTTAATCATTGAACATCTTACATTATTATTATATAACAAACTTACATAACTGGGGTTCAATGGGAAACAGAGAAATTAATACAATTGAGTTCTTTCAGTCTATATCAGTTATTTTTTATCAAGGAGTACATCTGTGCAACTAAGATCTCGTAAATACTGCTTCCAAGTGTCATATCTATTAGTTTTTTATTTAGATTGGGTTAGCTTGATACCTACAAGTACTTAAATAGGGATACATAATTTACATGATTGCAAGAGTTGTTCTATTTTTTATTTCGACATACATTTTAAAAGTTTTTACAATTGAAGAAGTTGTTAGATTCTATTATTTCAGAAAAACCTACATATACAATTAATTGCCTATGTTTATTTTGTTTGTTGATTATTTAGATAAATATTTTTAATCCTATATCAACCAGCATTTTGGGGCTATACTTGCGAGTTTCTTTGAAAACTCTCTTTGTTTTGCAGAACAGGATAACGAAATATACAGGGTTATTCACGCAATCCGTTCATTAAAAGTTTTTGATGATGCCATTTAGATAAAAATTTCAAATTTTTTGATTAAGTTAAGGTCAAGGGGTACTTCTTTTTTGAAATATTTTTAACTTCCTGTCACTTCCGGTTTAACCGGAAGTTGGTATCAACTTGCTTATTATAAATGCAACACCCTGTATTTTATGATATTTTTGGATTCTACTATTTCGATTTAGAAGATTTAGTTTATCACTGACAGCTTTCGATAAATAACGAATACTAATCATCTGTCAATAATATTGGATATTGGATCTCAATTGTTTTTTCATGGCTCACCATTGGAACAGGTAAAGATTAATACAGTTCGATAGAAAATTAAATTCTACATTTGATAGTGCATAAATTTATAGGGTGTCCCATTTAAAAAAACGGACTTTAGCGGCTTTGAAAATGTGAATGTTTGCCGCTGAATTTAGGACACCCTGGTAAAAATAGACAAATTGAATAAAATAAACAGAAACTTAAGATTTTTTATCGATCGTCTGCAAAATATGAAGATTACATCTTCAAAACTTACAAAAATATGAGATTTTAAAATTTGGTACCCCGAAGGCTCATTTTTGGTTCAAGATCAAGTATCTTAAGAACGCTTGAACCTAGGTATACGACATGCCACATAAAATAGCATTAAAATTCTCCGTAGAATCCAAAAATATCATAAAATACAGGGTGTTCCATTTAACATAAGCAAGTTGATACCAACTTCCGGTTAAACCGGAAGTGACAGGGAGTTGAAAATATTTCAGAAAAGAAGAACTCCTTGACCTTAATCCAAAATTTTTTATTTAAGTCAAAGAAAATCTTAAGACTACCATCTCATTTTATATTGGAAACAATCTGCATTATTTATAAAAACAGAATAATTCCTTGTGCCTCTTCATTCTCATGACACTCTTTGCTCTGGTAATTTATATTGTTTTTTTACTCAAAATTCAATTATTTATGAAAGCAGAAAAATGTATAACCATCGGCCCGAATTCGTTAAAACTTGCTCCACATTAAGAGCTTTTAATAAGGTAACTAAACAGTTCTCTTGGAGATAGCTTATTATGAGTTAGTGGAATATTATAGTGAATATTTTTAATTTGTTTATCTTTCATTATATTGTTGACTCTGTGTTGTTTGTCATTCACTTAGTATTTTGGTAGATAGTATTTTTTAATTGATTTTTTTTTAATTTGAAATTTGCTTTGTCACCAAGATATGTTTCATAAGCTAAAGCTTATAGAATAAGTACCACAACTAAATATTAAAGAGGCATATAATTAGTCAAAATGGGTAGCTAGATTATAATAAAACTTAAACTTATATCATTTAAAGGCACCATCGAAAATGGACAAAGTAGCTCTGAAAATAGATCGACGAGTAACTTTACAGAACACAGCACCTCTACCAAACCGAGTACTTCTATTTAACCCAGTACCTCCTCCAAATGTACAATTGAGGATATAATAAAACAGAGTAAGTACTAGATAGTATTTTTGATGATATGTTCCCTAAAACTTAATGGTTTTAACTATTTTCATCGAACAGCACAAGTATTTAAATATATTAATATTGTTCTATATTTGGCAGGTTAAATATATACCTGTTTTCAAAGATTATATTTTATATAGATCTAATATTCTTAGGCCCAAAAAAAAGAAAACGAATATCATTGAAAGATTTCCATTCAGAGGAAGTTGCTAATGAACTTGATGGCAAAAAGTTTCACCGATTAGGCATTAAAAGGATAGGTGTAAGTCTAAGAAAATAAATGTACTCAAATATAAGTATAAACATTTGGTGAAGAAAGTGAAGACTCTGGAAAATTTATTGCAGCTTCTGAAAAAAAAGAATTTGATTCCATTGATGCTGCAGATCATTTATTGGTAAGATCGTTTCTTTTTTAGGATATATTTGCAGAATATTTTATATATGAATGCATGGAATGAATTATAGCTGACTGTTAGTCCGAGTCTCTCCTTAAGGGGGCAGTTGCAGTCAATTAGCATTGAGAAAATATCGCTATCAAAAATAGGTTGTTTTCTGTGATAGTCTGCGAAGTTATAAAAAGGAATTTGAGGATCAGAGTTTAACACATATCTTCTAAATTAAATTGAGTATGTTGAATTTCTCATTTTAGCCTTTAAAAGTAAAAAAAAAATCTGTCTAATTTTTCGAAAACAATAGCAGTACTAACCTTGAGCTTTTCTATGCTCAGAAGTAATTTCGTCAAATTCCAAAATACTCAAATTGGAGAGCATACATATGGGTACATTTCTGCAAAAAAATTGATTCGAAAAACATAGTAGTTTTTTTCCTAACTATCACAAAAGATAATTACTAAAATCTTGGAATATTTTTCGGAGAATACGTTAGGTTGGCAATTGCAGTTGGCAACAGGTAAAGTTTGAACCCCTACCGCAAGAGGTCCGCCCAAATTTTTCAATATTTTTTAATGGAAGGGAGAGCGCAATGACGTCAAAGAAAATGGAATTCCGATCGCGTGTTGTCAATGACGTCAGATAAATAAACATTTATCTCTCGCATGGTCGTTCGTTTATTTTTTATCAGATTCTATGGTTTTTCTTTTAAATAACATTTAGAATATTTTAATACATATCATGTTGGAAAAACTAAGTAATCAGTAGATTTGGGCAAATGGAAAAACATTTTAAACAATATTTGTATTTTGAGGGAGAAAATCGGCCTTTCCTTGAACTATGTGGGATATTAAGGAAGAGGAATGTATCTTTAGGTCATATCTTAGTTTGTTACGGTGGGTTCGTGTAACAAATTTTAGTTTTATCTTTTTCTTTAGTTAATAAGAATTCACACGGTTATTGGTTGTTTTTTGTCATGTAACATAAAAAAAAAATCAAACTATTCTTAGTGGCAAAGAATTATGCCAAATACTAAATTTTTGAAAGGAATTCTTATCTCAAAATTGTTATATTCTAAAAAATAGAAATATATAGGTGTATTTGACCCTAAGCAAAGAAAACGAATTGATGTTTCGTATGTATTTAGTAAAGTATCCCTAACTGGACATTTAATTTCAAAATAAACAAGTTTATACAATTTCCTGCATGCCTTTAAACGTCCTCAAATGTAGTTTATCATTTTTATATCGAGTATGCAAAATAGTCCATTGTTGTATAAAAAACAAAATACGCCTTGAGCAGGTGAAAACCCTTCTCGCTCAAACTGTTAAGAAAATAGGAACAGTTGTATAGAATTTAAAAATAAAGTAAGTATCTAAATGTACTATAATTGTGCCATAGCACAAAACATGAATAAGCAAGTTGTTTCTACTCTTTGCAAAATTACAAACAGCTTTTTATGAACCATAACAAATTATTTTAGCATACATTAAGCACTGAAATTTATTAGTCATGAAATGTTTTCAGGTATATCTGGGTAGAAGAGTGTTTTTTCTTTATTTTGATTCCAACATCTACAATTTGTTATAAAGGTCAGAAAAAAATAAACTTCAAATACAAAATTTTAAAAAATATCCCCAAGATTCTAAACATATTTAGTCTCGTTTGAAATCTTAGAATTGCAATGTCAGTAAAATGAAAATTGTTCTACTAACTTCTAGTCTAAGCAGATAAAAAAATTATTCTGCTTTTACAAAAATAAAAAATTGTTTTGCAAGTTTCTGATGGGATTTTTCTATCTTCTGATAGGTCTAAAGATAGCAAAAGAAAAAGTTTGAATATAAAGTTTTTTCTTTTATAAATATTGAAGATGGATGAGAAAATATAAAATACTCTGTTTGCGGGTTAGTAATTTATTAGGAAATAATAGCATTTACATAAATGGTATTTATATATGTCGCAGAGAAAGGGGTTATTTGCTAAAATACGAGGAAGTGCTATAAAAAAAGGTGTTTCTTTTATAGTTTTACATATGTCAATTTTGGTCAGCAATTCTAATTTTTAATTTTTATTACTTTGTCCAAGGCACTTAAATATTAAAAAAACAGTTTTATATTTCGATTATGCTCCTAAATTAGTCAATTACGACTTTTTTGTATTAAGATATCTATTTACTATCGAAAATCTTTAATTTATACATATATACCTAAAATTCCCAAAATCACGACAACTTTGCATCAAGCTTAACATATTTTTGAGAAGCAATTTTAATTTTTTTCCAAAAAAGACACAGTTTATGGAATATTTAGGTATAAGAAATTAATATTATGTTAAGGTTACTAACAGAAAACTCTTTTTTTTTTAACTTGGACAATTATTATTTTTTTAGAATTTTCAAAAATCAGGAAAAAGTTAAAAAAAATATGGGAATTTTTGACCAAAATTTGGTATACGTATGTAAAATTAAAAAATAAACAACTTTTCTTAATACAACTTTTTCATATTTTAGCAAATAAGACCATTTTTCTGTAATTTTTTTAAAGAAATGTCAATTTTGACAGGTAATGTAAGTTTTTTTTATAAATATACTATAATGTAACAAATAAACATGAAAATCATACCAGTATAGGTGAACAATCAAATTATTAATATAAAGACATGGCTGAAGCAAGCATTGGATAAATAGTCCTTATGAAATGTACACTCCAGAATGCTTGCTACACATACCACATGGTATAACTTGACAAACAACAAACTCTCAATATTACATGACTATCAGCAACAAAATTGGGATAGCTATGGGGTCACCTTTATCTCCATTTCTAATTAGAAACTTTTTGCATTAAATATAATTCAAATATATCTACATAAAAAGATCTTATTACTAAATTCTGCACACAACAAACACGCCTACCCTTACTCATAAGATGCATTAACTAGTCATGGGGATTTACTACAAAAGCATAAACTGTTCTACTAACGATTACAAACTTGTAAATCTATAAATTAAAATATATTTTCCTTTTCTGCTTTCTTCATCGATGGTGAGATTCAAAATTACATGGTCTATTGGCTTGTACAGTTCGTAGTAATAACAGTTTTCTTGTGATATGGAGTTTTCTTTGTACCTAGAGAAAAAATAACTAGAATTAGTTTTTTCCTTGTTTATATGAAAATATGGTGTTTACTCTCTACAAATAACCTTAATACATACCTAACAAAATAACAAAATTAAATTCTATGATAAAATTAAATATCATTTATCAGTATCACACAAAAGAGGTACAAGTAAAATAGGTATAAGTTAATGTTTAATTGTAAAAGCTTTGGAAGTTTTAATTTAATACTAGGTAGTAAGCAAATTTTTAAGAAGGGTTTGTTGCATTTTACTTTCCTACATATTAGTAATAGGCAAAATACCTTACATATATTTTTTGGCCTATTATTAACAGTAATGATATAGAACAAATTTTGTTTAGTACTAATTAGTAGGAAAAAAAGACGCAAAAACTAGCTTCATTAGCGAGATGGGCTCGATGTAATAATAAAGCGAGAATATGTAAATATTATTTATATAAACTGAAAAGAATGAAAACAATTTTATTTATAATTTCAACTTAACAGGTGTTTTCCATTAGATTCAGGCAAGGCCCAAGCAAATAAAGAAAAGCAAGGGAAAAGTGTGTATAAAAAACAATGTTTATTTTAATCATTATCAACTGTTGTCATACTTATAAAAGTAAATTATAAACTATAACTACTATTAGGACAAGCTACAGAACCCTCAAAATAGAACAGAAAAAATTTAGCAAGTTCTTTGAAAGAAAACATAATTGATGTACCACATCTTAGACCTAAAATTCTTAGTTATTGTTTTTTAATAAAAAAATCGACATTTTGTGTATTTTGAATACGTACAAAGAAAAAAATGGTTGGAGATAAAAATAATATTTTAGTTTGCTTTAATATTTAATATGATTTAAAAGTTATCTTTTGAAAGAATAATTATGTTACCTGATAATAAAAAATGTGATTTCTTTCTATACTATATTTAATGTTTAGTCAAGTACTTAATATGTAAAAAGTCTAAATAAACAAATAGAATTTTGAGAATTTAATAGTTATAATAAAAAGTATTTTACCATCAGGTGTAGCAGCTATGTGGTTAAATTCTTCATGAATAAAATTGGCAGGTTCCTTGATTTTTGCATTTGGTCTTGACTGTGCAAATTTCTGCCTTGCAACACTCTCTTTTTGCTTTTCATAAAGTGTGTAATAGGTTTTAAAATGCCTTAGATTTATAATGGAACTGACCAGCTTATTGCTGGAAGAGTTATGTCGCCTTTTACATACTCTGCTGTTAATATGTATTTTCTAATTTCTCTAAAATGGATTATTCCACTGCCCAACTGTATTTCTTTCTATAAGCATAATATCCTCTGAAGTAACCTAGAAAAATGTTCATATATTTAAAAATATTAGAGATATTTAGAGTATTATATAGAAGAATAAATGAACAAAGCCTAACAGAAAATGAACACTATGCAAAGACATACTCGCAAAGAGAGATGTGCCTACTCAATACATAAATGCCATTCAGTTGTCTTACTATATTAAGTTGCCCCAGAATCTTAATACTCTATATAATATATTTCTAAAAATAGTAAAAACTATAGACTTTTGTGTTGTACCTCCCACTACTATTGCAATCAGTATAAGTATAAATAAACCAAGCCTACAGAAAATGCAAGCTATACAAAAATACTACATTTTCTCTAAATCAATACATATATTGCTGCCCTTCAGCCTGAAATTAATGATGGTCAATGTAATTCTTAAGGAGGCAATGTCTAAAGTAAATCCTATATGAAATGCAGTATACTTCAGGCATCCTTGTTTAAAAACCAACTTTAGCTACAGCAATCAATGTGTTAAATACTATTTCAATTAATTAATAATTTTACTTAATTTTTCTTTTTTTTTTTTTAATTTCTGCCTTGCGCGAGTCCCTCCAATGCATACCAAAAACAAACTTAACATTATATATATATATATATTCTCAAACAGTCTCACTTAATATATAAATATATATATATATATATATATATATATGTTTTTTTTACTAATAATATTAGTAAATCCAGTAATAATCAAGATCAAATAAAAGTGGTGTTAGAATTATATAAGTGTCAGTCTTATATGCTGCTAGATTTTCTTTCACATCATCAAACTATATTTCTCTTCATGTGAACCCCTAGCCTACCCCACATATTTTAACGGCCTATACCAAGACAAATTTTTACTTTTTAAATGTGGTTGTAAAACAATATAACCAAGTGCCCAAAATTATGGAATAACGTCTCTACAGCCAACACTATACATTTTGCCACCTTGCATTGTTTGCCCTTACAAAACTTGTCAGGACAAACACCACTTGTGCATGCATAATCTTTTTTTTTATGGTAATTTTGTCAAGGTTTTAGTATCTACTTGAATTATCTAAACCTTTAAAACATTTTTTCGTAATTCATTTTGGCACATTGTATTAGGAATACTTTTACTAATATGTGATACTTTCAAATATTTTACTGAAAGATCTCTTAATTTATACTCACAAAGATATCTTTGGAGACCTCGCTGGAGACTCATCTCGGAACTTTAAACTCTCAACATCATTACCACGCTTCTTTGCAAAACTGGTTGAATATGTATGGCCTTTGTTAATATCATCCCTACGATAAAAACAAACAAAAAACATGTAGTTGAAACTGTTGTAATATTATCTGAAATATTAGTGAACTATATTTATTTTTTTTCTTTATAAATATCTTTGGCATGTCCAACGTGCTGTTATATCTTAACAACATGGGAAACTGACTGGTATACCTATGGCACTTATATGATAATTCCCAGGGGCATATACTTTTGTTTTTGAGGGAACCAAGTGAGGTTCCAAAAATAGAGAAAGCGGTGAAAGAAAAAATCGTCAGGTGGATTTTAAGACATACATTTGAAGTGAAAAAATTGAAATTATAAGACTAAGATTCCAAAAAATATATTTTATTATAAAAATATATAGGTAATATATCTATAAAGTAGTAAAAGTAATCAAATCAATAAGACTTATAAATTTTTTGGAACATTAAATTGATTAGTTGATATCTCGGTGATACAAGTTGTAGGATATTTTTTCTTGTTTTTTTCAGTTTTAAGCGCATACTTAAATCATGCGTCTTTAAAGCCTTTCACAGATTTGAATAATTCAGGTTATTATGTCTGAAAAAATATTAAAACATGTTAGGTTATATATGGTCGTTCGTGTGGTCTCGTAAGAGAATTCTGTACGAAGAAACTTGTTGGTAAAGGTGAATTTATCGATTTTTTTTTATCAGAAAAACTCTTTCTTCTATTTAGACTAAAAGCTGATGCTATTAGAAAGACCTTAAAAAACTAAGCATGTAATAGAAAAAATGGTATTATATTTAAAGAAAATTAGCATCTGAACCTTGTATAGTGATAATTTTAAAAAGAAGCAATAAATAATATTACATATTTTAATATTTCTGCTCGTATTTCTGTCTAAAATGATTATTCAATTTTCATTGAATTTGTGTAAAACTTAGAGGTTCCATATCTTTTTTAGGCAGTTGTGTTGTAGGTCAGATTTCTTACCATGTATACTTTTTTTTTCAAAAAATGGATTTAATAATAATCATGTATTTATTCCTGTGGTATTTGTTGCCTTAACAAATAAAATACCAGTTCTGGATGGCACAATTTCGTTCAAGTTGATAAGAAATATGACAATACAGAGTAATATTAGTAATACCTGGAATTTTGAACTAGAAACAATTCTGTATTACACACCATGCCAGTTAAAAAAAAGAGGAATACACATTTGGATGCTTATTTTCTTTACTTATTTTTGTTACATTTTAGAAATATTTTTTAAATAAAACACCAATTCTTCTGGGTTTTGAATTTTGTTCCAGATTCTAGCTATTTGTATGTAGTATCTTTACTTGTTTTTGAGATTTTGACTTCATACAATTTGAATTTTCATATTTGAACTTACGTTATTCTGCATTTTCCCAGGATTCTCATTGCAAAATTTTTTTAGTTCGGCGCCGAGGTCTTGCTGCTCTCGTATTTTTACGACCTTTACACTCATTACACGTATCCTAATTACACAAGTAACACAGAAGTTCATAAACAAATATCTAGAAAACTTAGACACAGTCACAAGAGTGAGAAGTTCTAAACTAAACGTCGACGTTTTAAAAATACAAGTACATTTCAAAACACACCTATAATAAACAAACAGGAAATTCTCAATCCAAGACTCAAACTATTATAAAATCATGTTTATAAAAATATAAGGAAACCAATATTCCGGGTATTTAGATATTAAAAAAACTTGTTTTTATCGGCAAACACCGAAAGGTGCCGAAAGTCGAAAGGCCCTGCAATTATTACTTCGGCTAGCTGATAAAAAAAACAGTCAGTAGGGGAGGTCATAAATATTATAGTCTGTAAAAGAGGTATTCTTTAACAGCACTCTCAACGAGGAAAGAAATACATGCCATGTGCAATATTTTGAATTATCTATGAAAGGAATGTAAAACTCATAAAGTTATTTGCTTGAGATGGAGGGGATACCACAATGTTACGTCACTGTTAAGCGTTTTCTGAAATATTTGAATTTTTCCGTTAAAAGTGAAACTACTTATTTGCATAGTATTTGATAGATTTTATGTAATGTTTGTACATAAATATGTTATAACATTAAATATTGAACGTGTTAATTTATTTATATGGTCTATTTTGGAAAAAATTAAAAAATAATCGGATTCCGACATTGATGCGTCATCTACAGAGTGGCTTTGAGTTCGAAAAATGAACACGAGAAATTTTATAGCGTGGATTTGTACTCTTAAATGTTAAAACACCAAAGCTCGTTTGATAGTTTCAATTTCATTGCATAGTGAATTGAATAAAATTCTAATTTATCATATGGTTTTCTTATCTTCAGACATGTTTCTCTGTTTACCATGATGATGTTTATTATTGAGGATCAAAATGTTCTTACAGTATTACATGAATATCAATATAAATAACTTTTGTAGGGTACTTTTGAATAAATGTGGAGTATGAAAGATGAAATATCGAATTAATATATGTTGCGAACATAATTGACTCCAAATAAACTCTTGAAAATTTAAGGGAAAAACTGTACTTTTTCTATTTTATATTTAGATAATGAAATCTTTAAACATACATATGTACATATTTTTCAATTTCGGTCTCTAAAAACTGTTCTTATACTTTTGATTAATAAGATTTCTTCTTAGAAGTTATGATGGTACATACATAGAACAATCTGGATTAATAATCAATATATTAATGTTTTTTTTACAAGAAATATGTATCTCGTTTGATCCATTGCTTGTTAGAAAAATAGAGATTCCCATGTGAATTTTAAAGTGCCTAAATATTTTCTCCCATTTGTTTTTAGAGGGCAGTTGCAATGAATTTTTTGAAAGGCTTTTGAATGATAAATGCTCATGCCAAATTTCGACCATTCAGCATGCAGATTTACTTATGAGTCTTATTCAAAAATTTTTCTTTTAAATCAACAAAGGAGCAAATACTTAAGCAGTTTATAATTTTCATGAGATTTCCTATGTTTGGAGCAGTTATGCACCATCCAGTAGAGTGAAGGTTTCAATTATTCAGAGAGCTTGCCCATTTGCCTGTACTATTTTAACCTCTTATTGATTATTGTAGTGTTTTTTAACACCTACAATCTTAATATAGATTCCTTTGAATAGCTGCTCTTCTCAAATTGTTGATCCTTTAAAGTAACATATCTGCCATTTCATTTTATGAGGAATATAACTATACTATCAGTTTTCAACTGATGGAAATTTGGATGATAGAGTTAAGTGTGTGAAGGAAAGTACGTGTTTATCAAATTTATTTCATATTAATTACACAAAACTTTTTAGATAAATAATGTTTGGCTTTTATTGTTATGATCTAGATAGACTGAATACAATATTTCTTGATAAATTAAAATTAATAAAGGCACTTATTCAAAAATATGTTACATTTTATTTTTTCTTCATAACAAATACCACTTCCTCCCAATTCCTTTACAAATACCTTCCTATTACGATTAAATTTCTCCATTGTTTTTTGTTTTTTCCTACACTATAAATACAAGATGTCTGGAATCATTGTACAGAAGTATGTTAATTGGAAGGACATTTGTATAAATGAAAAAACTTTAAGAGCTACAATAAAATGTTAAATACACAAAAAATAAAGTAACGCCACGAAATATTACGGCAAAGAATTCGTTTTTGATTTGTAAAGAAGTTTTTTAGAGGAACCCTTTAAAATTATTTTCGTGGTGTATAGGATATATCAGTTATTTTTTTAAGGAACCCTCTATATATTTAATTCAAATTTAAACCCAGATAGATACCCGATACATTTAAAAATTTATTTAATTACAAATTTTTGAAATATTGACGACCAATGATCTTGGTTTTATGAAAGCTATCAATTTTGACATCATCTGTCAAATATCACATTTGACATTAAAATAATAATTAATATATATCATTCGACAGCTTTTAAAAAACTGCAGGGTGATGTGCAGATTTTTTATCCTTCCAAAATTTTCTTTCACGTTTTCTTCTACTTTCGTATGATTACGACGTATGGCTTGGGTTATGTGAACTTTATTAAAATCCACCTTTATTTTGAACGTAATAATCGAAAATGACGTAATATATAGGAAGTTCCATTTAAAAAATATAACTTTGATGCATTTCTTGTTTTTGGAACGCCACTTTGAGTTTGACGGCTTTTATTTAACAAATGGACATTAAAAATAATAAAAAAAAATAGCAGAGTTGTAATTTTTAAATGTAATAGGTATCTTTTATGTTTTGTTTCAGAATTAAAGTTCTTTCTAAAAATTCAGTAAACATTCTAAAACTGTTGTATTCAAAATTTTGTTCTTATCTCCTCAAACAAATGTTATACGTGAGTGTGCTCTACACCATGAAAATAATCTTAAAGGTAACTCTTAACATAATTCTTTATAACCCAAACAAAACTTTCTAAACAAATGATTTAGCCATAATATTCTGTTTTAAATAGCGCCATAGGTTTGAATGTATAGCAAATCATTTGTTATGAGTCATTAATCATTACTCATTAAGAACTCAAATAGAAAAAATAAAGTAGTATCAAAGTCTAGAGAATTACTCTATTTATATATGTACAGGGTCTTCCATTGAAGATTAGAAACGGTATTGTTTTTAACTTCCCCCGTATTGTTCAAAAAATTCAAAATAGCCTATCGATGTATTTTAGCACGGAGAATTCGAAAATCGTAACAAAAAAACAATTGAATGAGAAACAAAAGGCTTACGCCAATACTATATTATTACATTTTTGGATTCTATGGTGAATTCTAAGTGTTTTTTATTAGGGGCGCTAGGTGTAGCCGCAGAAACCATACAGGTAAACTATTTTGAACCAGGGCATACCTTCATGTCTGCAGATTCATTCCATCACCAGGTAGAAGAATCATTAAAGGGTCAAAAGAAGACCTATGAGTTTCAAGACATTGAAACTAAAGTACAATCAAGCAATAAGAGGAAAGTACAGATTAAGTCTTTCAATTATGGAAAAATCTCAGTTCGGCTAGTAAAATTTAAAACCAAAATCCTAAATTCTATATTGCCAAAATAACTGAAATAATGCTAAAGAGAAATGAATTTGAAACTTCTTACATATGCAAATCATAGATAGATTATGATAGATTAAGAGTAACAAGCTAAAAAGCCAAATTCGTTAGATAATATTAATCGACATTCAGTTACTTACCAGAGACAATGATATCTTTCACGTTTAGAGATTTTTTGGTAAACTTTATTACTTGATATATCTTTCCGTTGATAATCATCATTTATAGCTTCCCTGTAACGGCATTCTTCTGCACCTAAAATTAATAATTATGCAGCTTACATATATGTACTAAGTTATAACTTTAAACGTAACAATAATAAAAAATAAAAAGACTTTAAACCACATTTTTACTTACTATTAATAAATAACACCTGAGTCCAAGCATGTAATATTCAGTTGCGATTGATTATTTATAACTCAACAAAATTTAATTTACTCTAAAATAATATTTCTTGCAATATTTTAGAAAAACACCACGACGAATGAAAGTTATCAACAAACTAAAAAAAGAGCGCGTTAGCAATAAGTCAGGATTCAGCAGGTCGAAATCCTCCGCGTCAAGCACGTATTTGAAAGTTGCAAGGCAAAATAACCGTATCTGATTGAAACTACAGGGAGAGCGCTTAGTAAACCGAAAATACTGGGTTTAGCTTTAGTATATCTTAAGTTATTTTCAAATACGAATTTAATATTATTCGATTTTATATATTTCTGGTTCAGATACGGTAATTTAACGTAGGAAATTTTGAAATTTACAATATTTTAATATGCTAAAGCAAAAAATCTCATTTTTCAATTTTTTTTCAAATACGGGAGTTAGTCTTAGCACGGCAGTAATAGATCAAGAAACACTCCTAATAAGTGAAAAATCGCAGATACGTAAATACAAAATGTCAACAAAAGGATTGGGCTGTAAATGAATTGGGACTCGAATAAAATATTTTAACTAGTGACCTCTACATGGTGTTGGGAATTTTTGTACAAATTTATTCCATTTATTTAACATGGTTCATCAAAACCTTTAATTTTACCTGTATAAATTGCCATTTATAATATCATATTTTAGTTGCAACACGCTTATAGCTGCATTATTTGTTGTTATTTAGGTTTTTTAATCACTCTGATCTTTCCATTTTTAAGGAAGATATCTTGTGTTTTTAGTGTATATGAAAAAAACCAAGACGTTCGACGTATCCGACTTTGGCAAATCGTTAGCATTGACCTTGTAGGTCCTTCGCCTTGATTTTTATCATGTTATGTCATATTTTATTCGTATGCGACAGATTTACTAAGTTCACATTGTGTCTCCCATTATGTTCAGCTAACATGTAATTGTAATTCATCTTTGCGGCGTTCCGATAAAAATAATTTGTGATAATGGCAAGCAATTCCAAAACAAGCTCTTTAGATATATAGTGGAAACTTGTGGCACCGAATTAAAATACCATTGAGCACGTACATGTCTCGAATCCCCTAGCTTAACACCAAATTTTGAGAGAACCATGTTCAGGTTAACTTGGTTGCATTTTTAATCCTGTTACACGTTCTCAAGTGTTTGAGAAAGTATTCTAAGATGTACACAGCTAACTCCGTAAATCTGATGAAAAGAGCAACAAGGTCTACGATCTCAGACATCGCAACGATTATTTTACACTGAACAAAAGGTTTGGCAACGTAATTATAAATTGTCCGAAGTTACACAAAATTTTAGCCCCAATCTCGCACTTAAGTTAACGTGTATTTATACCATACTGAGAGTATGGTCAAACGAACTAAGTGGTTCTAATGGACGCAATATCGTCACTTGGCATGCCAAGGATCTGAAGGCTAATCCTCCGGATTACCAAGTAATAGAAAAAATCTGTTATTAATTCTGATCTTAACATATCTTAAAACAAAAATCTAAGCAGCTAAAATACATCCCAAAAGAAAACATTCTTCTCCGAAACTGATTACGTAATGTGCTCTGGACCCCTATAGAAATCTGAATAAAAAGAAGTAACTTATTAGTTGATTATTCAATCAACGATTATTCAATTAATTCTAATATCAAATGATTAAAAACAATCCAATTTGTTCATACGTCCAAATATTTAATACTGTTATAAATTTAAGTGCCGATGATTTGGCCAAGAAGAAAAATGATTTGATGTACTAAATAACATTATGGAAAATAATTTTAATACAGTATGTATCAAATTTGAAGTAAATAATATATAAATTTACTTGCAATAAAACATTCCTTCTGTATTTTGAAAAAAAAAACAAGAAAAAATGGAAAGTTGGTTATTGTGTATAATAAACACCTCTATGTCATCTGATCGATCTCAAAAAAGAATAAAAATTTGGATTTAAATTATTGTAAATTATTTATAATTGTTTATAAAAATTATGTGAAATGTATGTCAAAGTACATAAAAGAGTGGCATCTTTCTTTATGAAGGAGATCATTGTGTGGTTGAAGTGATTTCTTTGATATTTTCTTAGAAGAATTGTTGTTTTCGTTTTTATAATTTGTTATATATTAATCATTATATATATTCATTTCTTGGCATGTTTTCCTTAATTTTCCACTAACTTCTAGAAAATGTCGTTCACTGTTTGATGCATCCGAAATTTATTTTGATATGAATAAAACTGGACTAAAATAAAAAATATAACTGGTATGCATCCCAAAAAACTAAAACAATCTTAAATAAAATTTCGAAAGAAATTAATAATCGACTATTTACATATAATTAATAGCATAAAGCCACGTTAGATCGAACAATATTTTTTAATTTTAATTAATTTTAATTTAATACACAATAACTTTTTTATATCCTGTGCCTCGAAAATATAGCTATTTTATATTTTTATTTCTATTTTAGATATTTTCATGGATCTACGCTTCATTGTTTTCTGTTATTCCTTTATTGGATATCGGTGTTGGGAAATATCAGTATGAAGGTTATTTAACAAGCTGCAGTTTCGACTATTTGACAGAAAACAAAGCCACGAAAGCATTTATCCTATTATTTTTTTTAGTTGCCTTTGTAGTTCCCATGGGTATAATTACGTTCAGCTACATCAAAATTGTGAAGGTGGTGGAAGGCAGCTCTACGGAAGTATCTGGAAAGAAAGATTCAATCAGGTAGCTTTAGATATTGTGTTATATATATATATATATATATATATATATATATATATATATATATATATATATATATATATATATATATATATATATATATATGTATATATATATATATATATATATATATATATATATATATATATATATATATATATATATATATATATATATATATATATATATTTATCCTAATTTTTCTTGGTCTGAGGTCAATACATTAACAACAAAATTAGTACATATTTTTAAACATATATTTCGTTTCTAAGGTGACGTTTCGACCATAGTTTTGGTCTTTTTCAAACCTAAAATTTGTTTAGCACTATTTTTTTAAGTTTATAAAGTATTAAAATTTAGGACTTACCATAGAACGTAAAATAGTTGAATAAAAAGTATACATAATCCACATATCTGACATATACTACACATATTTAATTTACATTTTAAAAATATTGTGGACGTTTATTACAGACAAATTACAAGCGACTGAGCGAACACTGTTACAGTAAAGATATATACAATTTATTTAGGTTGTTTATGTCTTTTTTGTCATTTATGGCGTTTTTGTTTTTTTGAATTTCAGCCATCTCAAAAAATTCTCTTTTTTTCAACTGTTCGGATTTTAATACTTTCACTTGTTCGTAGTTGAAAGTATGTTTTTTGGACATCTCATGGTGTGTTAATGCGGTGCTGTTCTTTTTATCATATTTGTGACTTTTCAGTCTATTTTCTAAGTATTGGCTTGTTTGTCCAATATAAACACCGTTACAATTATTGCAAGGGATCTGATAGACTATATTGCTTTTTTTATTAATTGGCGTTTTCGATTTTAAGTTGCTGAAGTTCTTTGATAATAAGTTATAGGCTTTGTGACTTGTCGTGATGTTATATTTTTTAAAAAGGTTTTGAAATTGCTGGGATAAACCATTTATGAAAGGCAAAGAAATGTATTTTGTTTTAGGTAGATTCGATGTAATAATGGCATTTTCAGAATTGTAATATTTATGTATTCTGCTTTTGAATAATTTATTTACTAATTTTTTAGGGTACTGACTTAGATTTAATGCTGCTTTAGCCTTTTTAATTGCTCCTTCTCTGAATTCAGAGTCGGACAGCTTAATTGCCCGATCTGCCAGACCAATAATTACAGATTTTTTTTGAGACATTGGGTGACAGGAGCTGAAATTTAGGTATCGAGAGGACCAAGTTTGTTTTGTGTACCATTCCGTTTTAATTTTATTTCCTATATGATGTAATTTTAGGTCTAAATAATTGATTTTGTTGTTCTCTTCGCTTTCAATTGTAAATTGTAGTCTTTTATGGTATTGATTAAATTGCTTTAAAATAATTTCTGTTTGGCCAGATGGGATTGCAGTAATACAATCATCGACATAACGATAAAAAAATGGTATATTAAATTCCACATTACTTAGAACAGTCTCCTCTAAATCTTCCATAACTATTTGGGCAACGACGCTTGATATAGATGCTCCCATAGCACAGCCTTCTATTTGTTTATATAACTGATCTTCGTATATAAAATATGTAGAATTTAGTGTTAATTCTACTGCTTTAAGAAATTCATCTTGAGGAATATCTGTGTATTTTTTTATTTCAGACCATTTCTTTTTAATTATGCTGGTAGTCAAAGAGATTGGAACGCTGGTATACAAAGAAACAACATCAAGCGATACCAGTTGGTAATTTTCTGGAATTTCTAACTGTTTTAATTTTTCTTTAAATTGATATAGTAATTATTTTTATGTACAATATTTTTTAAGATTTTTTTTAGAAAATTTGATAGTGGTGTAAACGGGGATTGAATGCATGAGACAATTGGCCGTAATGGGATATTTTCTTTATGTAGTTTAGGCAATCCGTAAATTTTGGGTGGTACACTATTGCGGATTTTTAGTTTTTTAGCAGTGTCGGGTGATATAAAAAGATTTTTTTCCCAAGAGTTAACTAATTCATTATTTCTTTTTTGATACTGGTTTGTGGGATCTTGTTTAATTTTTTTATATGTTTTAGTGTCATTTAATATTCCATTCATTTTTATATTGTAGTTAGCAGAACTCATTAACACTATTTTGTTTGTTTTATCGGCTTTTAGAACCTTTATAGAAGGGTTATTTTTTAAAAAACTTTTAGTTTTTGTTAAGTTTATTGAGTGTTTTGATTTTTATTTGTTTGATTTTTCAGTTTAGTTTTAAAATTTGTTAATATATTACAAGATTTTGCTCTAATATCGTCTTTCTCTCCACCTCTCAAATGATTTATACCGTTTTCAATGTTACATAGTATATCGGTAGTTGGCAAAAGTCTATCATTATTTAATTCCGTTGCAAAATTAGGTCCTAAGCTTAAAATTTCCATAATCTGGAATATTTTGATCTGTTAGGTTTTCTACCCACATTGATGTTGTTTTTTGTTGAGGGAGAGCTTTTTGCTTTGAAATTAGGTGGTCTAGTTTATTTTTATTGTTATGTTTTATTTCTTGGAATAGTTTTTCAGTTTTTTGTATATTGCAGATTTTAAATTTAATTAAAATTGTATTTGGTAAATTTTCCGATTCGAGATGCTTGAATTTATTTCGTAAATTTGTTATGTTTAAAGTTGTTTCTGTAATTAATAAATTTAATGTACTTAAAAGACATTTTGGTAAGACAAACTGGTTATATTTCCGTTCAAGGTTTACATTTTCGAATTTTATATGAGACATTTTAAGATTAAGAAAGGTAAGTGGTTGTAAGTTTTCTGTTTTACATCTCAATAAAAAGACTCTTCTATTCTTTTGGTTGGCAATTTTTCGAGAGATGTTTTCATATTCTTTCATTTCGTTCACAATATGGCGTCCATATGTGCTTTCAATTGTTCTGTAGTTTTGTACTTCTTCACCCATACTTATATATTTTTTTTTTGCTTTGTCTTCTTTGACCTTTTTTTTCAATATATATTTATCCTAATTTTTCTTGGTTTGAGGTCAATACACTAACAACAAAATTAGTACATATTTTTAAACATATATTTTGTTTCTAAGGTGACGTTTCGACCATAGTTTTGGTCTTTTTCAAACCTAAAATTTGTCTAGCACTATTTTTTTAAGTTTATAAAATATATATTAAAAATTAGTACATATTAAAAATATGTACTAATTTTGTTGTTAATGTATTGACCTCAAACCAAGAAAAATTAGGATAAATATATATTGAAAAAAAAGATCAAAGAGTTCTAACCACACTACACCACAACTTGTTACGTTCTGGACGCGCGTTTCGCTAACCAAGTTAGCATCATCAGCAGATGATATAAACTAAAGTAACTTATCCTAACCGAGACTATCATTTGAACTGCCAAAGCCTGGCTTAGGCTTATCAACAATGAGAGGTGTATATATATATATATATATATATATATATATATATATATATATATATATATATATATATATATATATATATATATATATATATATATATATATATATATATATATATATATATATATATATATATATATATATATATATATATATATATATATATATATATATATATATATATATATATATATATATATATATATATATATATATATATATATATATATATATATATATATATATATATATATTATAGAACGGTTCACATTGTTTTTGGGCAAAAATCGGCTGAGGGAAAAGGGTCGATTAATTGGTTAAAAATAGTGATTCTTTGTATATAACTTTATAATGTGTCCTTTTGTGGGACTTTGGATGTATACATTTTAATAATATTCGCTCTTAGACAATTCTGTCGACAGTAAGGGGTTAGAGAAAAAACAAAATGGGATGAAAATTAAGACACTGAAATAACTAAAAACGTTTTTCATATTAATAGTATCTTTAATAATCTTGAGGGTTAAAAAAAATAGGGGCTGAAATTTACCCTTTACTTAAAAAAATCGAATAATACGTGGTTCTATAGGTTTTCGATCAAATAGATTTTAAAATTCAATTGGCATTTTAATTAATTATTAGGGGACAGGGTGAAAACGAGAGTAATTAACATTTTATGCTTCGTATTAAACGAAAACTATATATATGTATGTGAAACCTATTTTTTTTTGTTGGAAAACTAAGGGTAGGTGTAAAATTTGATGTACGGATTCCGTGGCAGCGTTTTTTTTTTTTTAAATAAATCAAGACACTTTTTTTGAACTTTAACTAGTTAAAGTAAAAAATAACCTATGAAATAAAAGTTTAAGCGAAAATTATTTTTTGTTTGGGTTATTTTGTAGTCAGTTATAAATTCGTCAGAAAAACAAAAATTACAATTGTTATAATCACATCAGCCGTCAATAGTTGTTTTTGCTTAACATTTTATAGTTTTATACCTCTCGATGGATTATCTTGAGAGTATAAATGTCCATACAATTTTTTTATTGAGTGTGTGTACAGGTTCTGCTTGTTATTAATCAGGGGGCTACAAAATTTAAAAAGTTTTGCTTTGGCTCTACCACTAGTTGTCGAAAAAGATGTGTTTCAAAATAAGTAAGTTTATGTACTTTGACTATGTAGATGATAAATGGAAATTCAACTGTTTTATAATTTTGTTTATGGTATATTGGCTTTAAATCTAATGTGTGGGTGTAATGAGTGTGCAATGCAGTCCCAAAGTATTACTTTTATGTGTATAGTTTCGAAAAAGCGCACAGAAAAACAATTAAATTTTTGTTTACGGAACAAGCTGTATTATTAAACTTAAATTAAATGGGTCTCTTAAAGTTTATTAGTTTAGATATCCGAGAAAATTATTCTAAAATATTTTCTCCCTCGCTCTCTCGTTCCGGGTGCACAAATGTCTAAAATAGAAAAAACTTTTTCGAAGTCGTTCTTTAACATTTAACAAATGACAAATGCGTCTGGGAGGTAACTCCCAATGAATCTATAAGATGGCTAGTGCCAATTTCTTGAACTTGTAAAGTAAAGGTATCGATCTTAGTATATACACGGTGTCCCATATAACCAAAAGAAATACAAAAATTAAATTAGAGAAAAATTGCGTCTTGCTGAACCTTACAATGTCATATTTCGAAATTTCAAAAAATCCGATCACTTCTGAAGGTATTTTGAAAAAACCGAATTTTCCCGATTTTGTTTTTATTTTTTTCTAACTCTATTTGAAAAATTATAAAAATATAAATTTCACATTTTTATTGGTACTTTTCCTGCTCTAGAAGTTGATGTTATTAGATTTTCAATCTGGCGTTTCGTTTCTTGGCAACCATCATCAACTTTCTTGATTTAAATATTCGGACAAAATTGTTTTTATCTTCAAAAATTTGAAATTTCAATTCTAAATCCAGCGACATATAGCTCCTTACATTTATCCGAAGTTTTGGAAGTAAAAACCATAATCAATGTTATTGGATTTGCATTACAAAGAAACGAAACGTCCGATCAAAAATCTAATTACGTCATCACGTAGGGGAGAAAAAATTGCATAGGAGTGCTAATTTTATATTGATCTACCGTCTATACTAAAAATCAAAAAAAAATTGCGAAAATTTATGTTTAAAATTTCAAGAATTACTAGTTCGCAAGATGGCGTCATTCAATTTTTGATTCTACGTTTTCGCTTTTCTCGACCATCATCAACTTCTTTTAAATAATCTGGAAATTTTATTTTAGCACATTTAAATTGCCTTTGATATTCTGAATTCTAAGACGTATCACATTAAGAATATTTGGGTCATTTTAACCTAAAAACCTATTATTAAGGCAAATAAGCAAAATAACATCAAAGAACTAAAAAGTCCTCCAACGGAGTGATGTCGAGTTCCGAGATTTATATGGAGGATCCCCATCCTGCTGGAACCAGATATTGTTGCTTCCCACCAGAGGAATGTTGTCAAGAACATCTTCTATATCATTATTCAAGAACTGGAAATATCTTTCTGAAGTTAAAACACCTTCATAAATTATTGGTCCGATAACCTAAAATACCAAACCACACATTAAATCCAAAGCGATGTTGATGCTTGGATGTTCGTAAACGATGGTCATTTTTTGTTGACCAATAATGTCGATTATGTCGATTTATCCCACCAAAGAATGATATTGTAAATTCGCGATTCGTGATTATTCAAGAACTGGAAATATCTTTCTGAAGTTAAAACCCCTTCATAAATTATTGGTCCGATAATCCATGTTCCTAAAATACCAAACCACACAATAAATCCAAAGCGATGTTGATGCTTGGATGTTCGTAAACGATGGTCATTGTTTGTTGACCAATAATGTCGATTATGTCGATTTATCCCACCAAAGAATGATATTGTGAATTCGCCATTTTCATCACAAATTCTTGTCATCCAATCTCAAAAAAATCATTCGGCGCTGTTGATCACCAGGGCCTAAACTGTGAAAAATCCGGAATCTAAATGGATCTAATGGTTCCTGGTGAAGTATCCTTTGAGCATTGGACTTAGGAACATTGTGTTCTTTTTCGATTGACTTTACTCCTACAGTATCGTATTCCTGTACATCAAACAAAAAGTTTAATGTTTGTTAGTCTTTACCCTACGCAACACTAGTTTTTGAAATGCGCCATGTTTCTTTAGATTTGTGAGAAGTCTTTTGAAAATGGATATATTAGGTAGACGTCGCTCCGGATATTTGAACAAATATTGCCTTTCAGCCTCGAAACAATTTTTATGGCTTTCAATATTTGTTATGTCGAAATGTTAGAAAAGTCAAAGGGCATAGAAGCTAGACAAAAACTGTGAACAATGATCAAAAGAAAACTACTTTTAATTTTAAAAATATGGCAAAATGATATATAGAAAAGTTGTTTAGAATCAAAACCTGCGTTCAGATATGAAAAACTTCCAATTACTAAAAAAAATTTCTGAATTTCCCCCTTATTATTGCACTTTTGCTCAATAAACGGACACATACAAGTAAGATCGCGTAAGCCGTGCTAAATTAGACTAAATGAATGTAACTATTTAGACTTGATATTTTTAATAATAACAAATATTTGTTATTAAAATTGTTTCAAAGATTTTAGACAAATCAAGTTTTTCTGTAGGCATGCTACTTTGATTAGTCATTTGTCTTTTTATAAAAATTACATTTAAAATTCTGAAGATTAATTAAATGCCTGTTATGTGTTATGTGTTAATCTTCAGAATGTTAAATGTAATTTTTATAAAAAGACAAATGACTAATCAAAGTAGCATGCCTACAGAAAAAACTTGATTTGTCTAAAATGTTAGTGGTATAATGTTTCTATTTCGTTGTTCACGATAGCTCTATTAACGTGACGTATGAACATATTCCTATTATCACGTTTTGATAGTAGATAAACTGGTAAAATTGGGTTACGAATTCAAGATAGCGGAAGAAAACAGCGGCCAAATAATTTTTTTATAAAAATCAAACAAAATGGCGCTGTGTGCTAACATAAAAAGTACTTATTCAATTTATTTTAAATTATGCGCAAAAATGTTTTAAATGTTTTAAAAAACACATATATGGAGTAAGTGTGTTTTTTAGAGTTAAAAATATACCTTTTTTTAAATTGATCTTGAATTAAAAATTTGTTACTTTTTCGACAGCAGTAGTTTATTATAAGATCATAAGATCAAACGAACTTACCAAGTGATGTTCGATCTTGATTATATGAAGGCCTCGTCGAAATAAATAAAGACATATGTAGTACCTCCGCCTCTGGCCAATACGTCCACAATCTTGAAAGCTAAGCAAAAAAGAATCCCTTCGTACCCTTGCCTAACTCTGCCGATAGTATTCAGTCTAGTTTAAAGTCGTTGTTGCAACACAATTTGGGTTTTTTTTTTTTTAATATAAAAAATTGGGTTGGGTTGGGACTTTATTTATTTCGACGAGGCCTTCATATAATCAAGATCGAACATCACTTGGTAACTTCGTTTGATCTTATGATTATATTCGGCCTCGTCTCATAAATAAAGACATATGTAGATGTTTAAAGAAGTTGCAACAACTAATTACTTCAAAAAAAAAATATATATATATTTATTATTTTTTAAGTTAATATGCAACATTAAGGAACATAAAACAAAACATATGCAAATCAACAGTCTAAAAAAAAAGAAAATTTTTCTTATGGGTATGTAAGCATAATAATGTAATAAATATGTAATTTATCACAACAGTTTATAACACACTAATCTTACAACAACAAGGAAAACATAAAAATTAATATCATAACATATAATATAAAGGTTTTGGTAAAAAACAAGACAAACCAAATAACAAACATCTTTCCAACGAACAAATTATTATTTATGTTAATTATTATTTTAATTTACAAACTAAGAATTGTTTGGGCAAACTCTTGGTTGGATATCAAAGGTCTATTGTAAAAATTCGCAAATGTCCTAGAGTTTTGGGTCCAACCTGCTGCCAATCTTATGGAGTCAAAACTTACACCTTTTCTGGCTGCTGCTGATGTTGCAGCATGCCGTGTGCTGTGAGCTGTAAATTTTGATATGTCCAGACCACTTTTTTTTTCAAAATGTGTTTTATCCATCTTGCGATGGTTTGCGAGGTGGCTTTGTGATATGGTTTCTTATATGTGAGAAACAAGGATTTACAAGAGCCTCTTAATTTCTTTGTCTTTTCCAAATATTCTAGGAGAGTCCTAGAAACACATATATTTGGGTTTTCATTAAAAAATGGCAAAACTATAAAAGGCTGACTCTTATTTCTGCCTGATGTCTTTATTCGACTTGGAATTTTTATTTCAATTCTCTCTTTTTGAATTATTATATTGTCAATATCAATCAGATTTAAGGTTTGAATACGCTGTCCCGTTGCCAATGCCATCAGACTTACTAGTTTTTGGGTAAGCATTTCCAAACTAATCTCACTATTTTTAAAGTTTTTTAAATAATTTATGACAATACCTGGGTCCCAGGTATTTTCATATTTAGCCAAGGTTGGTCTTTTCCCAAAAACTCCCTTAAAAAACCTTTTTAACCTAAAATCTTGCCCCAAGTCCGGCCCTGCTATTTGTGCAATTGCAGATCTGTAATTATTAAGAGTTCCATATGAAACCCCTCTCTTAAAATGTGTGGTTAAAAACTCTAGGACAGTTGGAACTTCAACTTTAAAGGGATTTAAATTATTTGCTATACTAAACTCCCACCATAACTTTAAGGCAACTTTAATATTGCTTTAATGTTGCGAGTGTAATTGAGCTTAAACATATATCTAAAGAATCTCTAGGCACCTTTCCTAACAATAGCGCCCTCCTGATAGTCTCCCCGCCACCAGGGTAAGGTTCTGCCAAAGGGGGTGTGGTAACCTATTAAAGGTAAGTAAAAAATTTTTTAGGATTAAAGATTAATGGTTCACCAACTAGTATTGACTTAAAAATAGGATACCATGGTTGTGAGACCCAGAGAGGAACAACTACTATCCCTTCCGCTCGATCTTCAATTATCTTTTGAAGCACCTTTAAAATCATACAAAAGGGTGGGAACGCATAAAAATTTAGTTTGCTCCAATCCAGTGTAAAGGCATCTACTTTATGTGCCTCTGGGTCTCGCAACCATGATATATTTTATTAAGAAAAGTATCCACCTAAATTGATCAGTATTTCAAGAGACGTTGTTCGTGAGAGTTGGAACTATGAATCCTTGCACTGAAAAAATAAAAATTGACAATGAACTCCATAGGTCTGCCAGAAAAAAAATCCCAGAAGATACACTATCATTAAAGGGTACAAAAACTTGTGGCAAATAGATTTGGCAGAAATGCAACAATATGCAAATGAAAACCATGGTTATCGTTATACCCTAATATGCATAAATTGCTACTCCAAATTTGTCTATACTAGGACAATTAGAGGCAAGACTAGGTTTGAAGCTACTAAAGCAATGAAAGCGATTATTGAAGATACCAGATACACACCAGTAAATCTGGAAAGCGACCAGAGTAAAACATTAATCATTATTCGACGAACAGCATCAAAAAGCAGCTATAGCTGAACGAGTCATAAGCACGCTCAACAATTATCTGTATAAGGAGTACCACTCGTATAAAATCAATAAACGTTAAATCCACCACACGTATTAATGCAAACAGTCAGATAAAAGTTGCACCTAAATGCTTAAATTTCGTTTGGGTGATGTAATTCGTATAAGAAAATACAAAAGTATCTTTGATAAAGACTATATACCCTTATGGTCGACGGAACAGTTTAGAATCGCAAAAGTTACCATTACTAATCCACCAACATACCTCTTAGAATTGACTGGTCAGCCTATTAAAGGATGTTTTTGAGGCTGAGCTACAAAAAACTTATAGTCCGAATGTTTATTTAGTAGAAAAAGACTTCGCCGCCGCAAGAAGAGTAATATTCAATTATTTGTAAAATGGCTAGGATTTCAAACCAATTTTAATCATGGATTGATGAATCAGATATTGTTTAAAATATTATATTCTGTAATATTTTTATCCTATCGAAATATGTATATTGGTTAAGGTTACTATAAAAATAAACATATACTGAATTTAAAACTTGTTTTATTTAAATACGTATAGAATTATAAACTAGACTTATTAACTAAAATCATCGTCCTTTATTATCTTCGTATAGGAGTTATCCTCGGCAGAATGGAGCTAGATTAATTTGCGAATCTTCTCTCCGTAAATACATTATCCCACGTAATGATGTTGCATACTTCATTATATTTTCACATTAGATGCTGAAATTAACTGACTTAACTTTTGTCTCAATATTACGCATTCTGGTCTCGTCTTATTCCATTCTCCCATACACACCTTTTTTTGTTACTTCAATATTAGTAATTTTGTCAATTTCTACTATTTGTACATGTAATTGGTGAATTTCTTGAAGCGCATAATCCTTGGTAACAGCATTGCTACCCTTTATCGGTGTGGTGACATTTGTTAAAGATTTTCCTTACATATCATATTGACCGTCCGGAATAAGATCAAATCCAATTCCTGGTGATCCCCGCAATAATTGTACTTTTTTACTAACCGTTCGGCATCCAAATTTATCAATTGTGTTGTTAACACGACTCCTGCTTATCTAAAACTAAATTTTGTTCAACCGTTATATGGAATAAACTAAAGCTTATAAAATAATTCGTCGATATATGTTATGCGAATATAATAAATTAAATTTAATAACAATTGACATTAAGGTATCCAAGATTTACGAGTTGGTCTATATTGCTTCGTTCTCAAATCTAGATAACACTACTTCACTTTTTTCCATACTGGAATACATATCTTTTTCTATTTTGAACTCAAATCATTAAGTATTTTGAGATATTCTTCTAAACACCTTATTCAATATTTCAGGCAGTAGTAATCGAAGCTTACGAATTGCTTGAACGATTAATTACAATATCACTACCTCTTGCAGGGTCTGCGACGTTAGTTAAAGGTTTTCCTTGAGGGTTATATTGATCAGAAGCAGTAAACTTAAAACCAATTCCCGGAGTACAACGTAATATTTGCATTTTTTTCTCAGCTCTTTGACGGCCGAATTTATCAATTGTAATGTTAACTCGTCCCATTCTTAATTAGAACTAAAGTAAAATTCAAAAATCTTAATTATTTCTAAAAACTGTAAAAAAAAGGGAAATAAAAGAAATATAGTAATAGTAATAATTTATTTGCAAAAAATACAATTCAAGCTTCATTATGTGCATTGTCTTTTTCTCTGTCTGTCTCTAATTGAAAAAGAGTTATAGATAAAACCCAAAAATTTACATATTTTGCTAGGTATTAGACTGCATTTTGTATGATTAATTAAAAAACCTAAATATGTTAGAGTCTTAATTGCTAAATTTGTATTTCTGCTACATTCATTATATGATTTTCCAAAAATCAAAAAATCATCCAGATAAACTACTAAAAGGATCCCCCTTTTTCTTAGCATACTAACTACAGGTTTTAAAATTTTTGTGAAAATGTAAGGTGCACAGCTGAGCCCAAAAGGTAGACACTTGTATTCATAAATTACATCCTGGAATATAAATCTTAGGTATTTTTTGATGTGCTTCTCGTACTGGGACCAGATAATAAGCATCTTTTAAATCAATGCGACACATAAAAAAATGTTTTCTTATTAGCCGGGCAACTACCTTATTATCTTCTATTTTAAAATGTTTGTTTTCCACAAAGGAGTTAAGTTTTTTTAAATTTAATATTAATCTATAGGTCCCATCAGGTTTTGGTACAAAAAAAAAAAAAAATAAAAATTTTGAAATAAATTGTTTTTTACATTTCTTGACAGCTGATATTGCGCCTTTATAACTTTTTTAAAATTAAATTTTCTTTTTGAGACCATTTATTCTCAGTGGGAATGAACTTTTGCACGGGATTATTGGTAAATGGAATTGACAGTCCATTAATATAAGACCTCACTATCCTATTTATAAATAAACTCTACCACCTATGTACAAAATGTCTCAGGCGTCCGCATGGTTTACTAACCTGAAAGTCTATATGCGATGACTGCGCCTTCTGTTGCTCGGGTTGCTCTGCGAGTAATTGTAAAATACTTTCCGAGATAGCAATTTTTACCTCGGGGTTTATTGAAGGTGGATTTATTAAGGTACAATTTTCTGGAGGCAAATATTTTTCAATTAAACAATTTCTGGTTTCGTCATCCAGGCCACCAGTTAAAATATTATTCCATCGCAAAGCTATATCTGCATGGATGGGTTTTCCATACGAGTTCTTGGCTACCCCTTCCTCTCCCAAAATGGATAAAATTTCCATATTTAAATTGTTTCTGGATTCATCTGCAAGAGAATGAACCAGTTTAGTTAAATTCTCTTTAAATGTATTCATTGATATCACAACCAATAAAAACTATTATCAAGTAATGGGAAAGAAAAGGCCACATAATCCATTTTCCACAAGTGGATATGCGTCCTGCTATCACAAGCAGGTAAAACAACGATATACACATAATAGGGAATCTGTTATCATTACAACAGAAAATATGTGTCCTGCTATCACAAACAGGTAATACAAAAAAAAAAAAAATTATTTATTCCGTTATCACTAACAGAAAGACTGGAGGGTACCTATACCTGTTATCACAAACAGGCAGGTAGGTTTTAGACAACAAACAAAATAAAAAAAATGTCCAAAAAATAGGCGTCTTTTAAACATAAAATTTGGGGGGGGGGGGTAGCAAGGGCTCTTCTCCCTCAATGCGCCCTTCTAGGACTTATCCTTTTTCACAAAACATTGGAATTGAAATATATTTTACTTACTATTTTGACTTTCCCTGTGCCCGTCATTATCAGCTGTTCCACTTATCCCTGAAGCAGACGCAGGCGCCCGCGCCGTCGCGATAATACCAGGATTATTGATCCCTATCGGAATCAATTACAACAACTCTCACAGGCTGTACGGTGTCACCATCATCTTTGCTATCCTCATCCGATGAAGTCACAGACGTATAGTTGTCTACCTCTCTCTCTACAAACAGAACGAGACCGAGATCGAGACGGAGACCGAGAACGGTCTATCTCACTTTCGCTGTCACTGATAACACGACGTACAGGTGCCCGTATTTTACGACCACGACTTTTCTTAACCTTGCATTTTTCTTCAAGACTATTAAGCCTATTATTTAACTTCTTAAACAATTTATAAAAGCCCGACCGTTCTACCGACTGACTACGACTTCTTTTTCTATGTTTCGGCATAATTTTTACGCTTTTCTACAAAAAAATTCTGAATTTACACTATCGATTTCGATGATTCACTTGCGACGTGAACGTATCAACACAAAAACGAAGACTGAATACTATCGGCAGAGTTAGGCAAGGGTACGAAGGGATTCTTTTTTGCTTAGCTTTCAAGATTGTGGACGTATTGGCCAGAGGCGGAGGTACTACATATGTCTTTATTTATGAGACGAGGCCGAATATAATTAGAAAATGACAAGGCAAAACATAAAATAAGTGCCTTTTTTCTTTAAAAAAATGTTTTTTTAAGTATAGAGGGGTTATCGGAAAAATAACCAAATCATTTTTTCTTTGTAAAAATATGTTTTTCTAAATCACCTGTATAAAAAAAAAAGATTAATATAATATTTAAAAGAACAAGGCTAAGATTAAATATTGCAAAAATTGCACCGGGTAATCCACATAAAAGCTCTTTTCTGAAATATATCACTTTAAACTTTAATGAAAAATGCAGGTAGACGCAGATAAACCTGAAACCTGAATGCTCAAATCCTTATTATACATCAATTGATTTATAAGCGAGTACATATGAAAGACGTCGCATTTAAAATAAGAAAGTTAATAAGGTCATCTTTGTATATGACAGCATTTGAGCAGATTTTAACTGATTGAAATCCATGACCATACTATCTTACATCTTTTCCAGCTTACTGACTAAGTTATTTCTAGGATTCTAAGGTAATATTTTTTTATTTTTGGTACGCATACGACATCCATTTAATACGTCCCGTCAATTGTGGATAGTCGGAATGTTATTTTATTTCTTCTTTTTTTAATCATTTACATGAAGAATTTTCCATATTAGTGGTACATAATATCGAGGCCACCAATATCTGCAGTCGTAACATAATAAAATGTAACAAAAGCATGAGAAGATAGCAAAAAATAATGAACATAACTTTAGTGAGCGGTTTCACTACAATTTCATTTTTCGTAACTATGTTTTTTTATTAAATGTGATACCTTAATATAATAAATCTATTTGTTTTTAGACACATTAAAGAAGCAGATAAACGCAAACAAGAAATAAAATTAGCAGTAACGGTGCTCGTAGTCACATTGTTATGGTTTTTGTCCTGGGCCCCGTACTCAACACTTGCACTACTCGGGATATGTGGTCAAAAACATTTAATAACACCTTTGGCATCCATGATTCCAGCTTTATTCTGCAAAACAACTAGCGCTATTGATCCCTATATATATGCTATATCACATCCAAAGTTTCGAGAAGAACTGTGGAAGTTGTTTGGAAAAACCAAGAGCACCAAAAGGACCAATAATCAAGAAATTTGGTCAACTCAAGCCAATTATTCAAGTTCCCTAAAATTTGAGTCTAAGGACTATTTTGAGGATGACTTTGAAGAGGAAACTATTGAAATTGAACTAAGTTCTGCAGATCTTCACCAGTATTCACCAAAACAGGAACTTACAATGGATTTTAAATCAAGAGAGCGAGAGTTTAGAAAACAAGCGTCAAGCGCTGGTTTGTTCTGCCTTGAACCCAACTTTAGTAATCAAAGCTCTAAGTTTACTTGGTCAAGGAGAACGCAATGCGGAGAAAAAAAGTCAACAACTTAATACTTAATATTAATATTGTAACTAAGTGTAAAAAATACAACTTGCAAAACGTGTATTTTTGATACATTTAATTTGTGTAACATAAAGAGCAAAATTGATACTCATTACGCGAAACAAATAAACTCAGCTACTATAGATATTTATCTTTGTTTTTTAGTATATCGAATAAAAAAAGTACCACTCCATGATGGCATATTTAAATAAGGACTCCTCTAGAGTGGCATATCTTTTTTTAAGGTGTTTTTTTGAAAATTGAAAGTTGAAAATTTTAGTGTTCTATTCTTGCTAACTGAATCTGTACAGTTCGTTGCAAGTACAAATTCAAGTGGAGAAATGGCGAGCGTGTTAAAACCAATCATAGATGTCCAAAATAATTATTGTGGATAAGCAAAAGTTGAAAATATTCAAAATAATGTTTTTTATATTTTTGTCTGCCATTTTAGTGACAAAGCATACACATTATTTGTTTGGCTTATTCTCGAATAGGCAACATATAACTGATCATCCGAAAAGCAAGAAGTATGTACATCAATTCCAGCAATGCATAAAGTCTGCCATTGACTTTTAATATTTTTTAAGTATATAGCAGCAAATCATTTCTTCTTATGAATTCGGTTTCTGATTAGAAAACTATTAAAATTACTAAGATAAAAAATTCACTTTCATAAGCCTATATCAGACACTAAAAAAAGTAATAAAGAAGCCTAGATATTATGATCCAATGGATTTGTTTTTTATATATTTATATGAAATTATTTTAATACATTTTCGTTTAAGTGTCTGTCAACGTTTTCTTAAAATTTGTAATTTTGCATATTTAACTTTTTCTTAAATTTCTGTAGCATCATAAATACTTATAAATATTTTCTTAATTGATAATGAGGTAACTGTGTCTACGCTATATAAAAATGACTTTATAAGCAAAATTAATGGCTTGTCAACTTCACCCCAAAGTCGGGCCAATTGTAGTATTTCGTATTTTGTTTAACCTCTGTCAATTTCACCCTATTTTATAGTACCAGAAAAACAAGTTATACCTATTCAAATAAATAATCTATTAATAATAAGCCTTTTTGCTAAAACGTCTATGTATATTTGATGTAATTATCTTGCTTGTTTTCTTTTTATTAAGCCTCCCCCTTGAACGAATTTAGGCATGATCCAAAATGTGTAAAGATTCAACTCTATGTAGAACTGAAATTTGGTACACGTATACTAGAGATCTTCAATTGACTATACACTCTGATATTTTTCAAAATGTAAATTCAAGCTCTTTTTTCCAGGATGACAGGGAAACTTAGACATTTCTTTTAAAATTTTTACGTATGATTTGGCTTTGGGGGTTTTTGGGATCGTCAACTCTAAAATAAAAAAAAATTAAGATGGGGCATGAGTTTTGATATTTATTATTGCCCGATTTCATTATAAATTTACATTTGAACGATTTTTGTGATAGTACATTACATAGATACTTAAGGATATTTAATATTTTAAACAACACCACTGCTATGGTGACTCAGATTAATAAACATAACAATTTCTTCTCAAAATGTGTACTATATTAAATAATTTATAAATGATTGGTCTATATAAGACAAGATATACTCAGACACAACAAAATATACATTATTAGCCAGAGCCGGGTTAGGAAAATGTCTTAAAAAAAAATTTAAATGAAAACTCGATGAAGCGATGCAGAATTTTGCTGTGCTTTCTGGTGTTTGGTCCTTCCAGCCTACAGAGAGGATTTGTTAAGCCGACACTTGAAGGTCAAAGCTTAAAATCTATATTTCTCATAAAAAAAAACATTTTGCTTTAATTTAAGAAATCAATGGTTGAATGTCCGTAGCAGTCTTTAAGACTTAAACCCAGTGTGGCGATAACTGACGACTAATTGTAAGATTACACAACAAGCGTCTAGACCTTGGTCAACCAATCAGATACCCACATTTTTAATGTTTTTTCATATACACTTTTTACGTCAATAAAAAAAAAGGCCTAATGCGGGCTAATCAAAATCACAGTCAATACTTAAAACACGATTACATACAAAATTATAGAATTAGAAAATTAACACAGAGCGTGATTGCGTGATTCCAAAAACTCATGGCAAAAGTCGAGACGCTTATATATACATTATTTTAATATTATTTTACTATTAAGAAATCATTAATTAAAAAACTATTAATTTTAATACAAATAATGATTATTTAGCTTCCAGCCTTATGTTTTTTAAAACCAGGAGTTTATAGAAAAAATAAATATCCATAAAAAATAACTTTGCCCATAGAAACAATATCGGATGGCAAGATAATTACTCTGGAACCTGAATGGTAAATTAATATTAGCTTTAAGTTGTTTCCTATCATTTTATAAATGTGCGAAAATAAAGTATTTTAGTGAACTCTTAAATGAATCATTTCAAGTTTCCATGAGCATTTTGAACAATTTCTACTTCGTTTGTTTAGCAACACTTTTAAAAAACTGTTTTTCAGAAATATCTATGTTTGTAATAATTAAATTTATATTACTGCAGATGTTGATACGAACATTTAGAATATGAAATATGAGACGCTTAGGAAAGGGTCGTAATGAATATTTAGGAAAATATTTATAACAATAATTCATAGAATTTTATTGTCTGTGCGAATGCTAAGTAATAAACAATATACATATCATATTATGTTTTGTAAGTAAGCTTAGCTCGGTAAGTATGCAGATCATAAAGGCCTACTGACAACTTTGTAGAATGAATATCTAAAGGTGAACATACGCACGAAATATGTCACGATTTTGTCGATTTTCTGGAACAAAATACAGCAACATATGTTTTTTTTCTAAAAAAATCCAGTTTTGTACTCCTTTTCCTAAACTAATCTATTCTATTCTTTCTAAAAAATATACAAAACGTATTTAGAAATAATAAAAGAACCTCAAAATTTCATAAAAATGTGAAGTTTTAATCCACTTTTATAAATATTATTTAATATAAATATACAACTCGTCAATAATCAAAATTTTTCAAAGTGATTTCCAAAACCATTTTCTAATTGGTTTAAAATTAAACTCAAGATTTCTTCTAGAAAATGACCCTGTAAGTGAAATAAAATAATTGTATCTTATTTTCTGAAAAGCCGTTAACGCATCTCACTCTTCTATTATGTGCTTTCCTTGTTTCTTCAAATCGGCAAATTTTATAGCAACATTAGGGAGTACGCAGCATATGTGTTAGAACTTTACCGAGCAGAGGTGGACTAAAAAGATTTGGTGACGTTTTGCAAGTTAAACAGTAGTTTCCTTTTTTTCAACGTTTAGAGGTTATATAGTTACAGTATTTGTAGTCTTTAAAATATAATCTAAAGTAAGACAAAATCTTTGTCATAGTTTTTGGTTGAATTTGTTATAGGTTTTTGAAAAGCAAAAATATTATTCTTATTAAAAACAATTATACTTAAATTATTATTTTACATCAATAAAAAAAGTGGTATTAAAAATTACATTTCGTTTAACTTTTAATTAAACTTATTTCATATTTAGGATATATACAACATAAATAATTCAGTGCGGCAGTTCAAAAACCACTTACCCGGTTTCAAATCTTGGTTTTCATTTTGATAGTAAAAAAAAATGTGAATAATTTTTCTCAAATTTTGCATATTATTAAATAAAATATTTTTTGGTAAGAATCTAAGAACAAAATGGCAGCTTAGAAATATATTTAAAAATTCATCCTAAAAAACTACTAATGGACTGATTTCAAATTGTGTGATATTAATTCAAGACGGCGGAACAAAATGTTAAAATAAAATTCACCACTGTAACAACAATAAAAACATTAGTTTTTACAACCTTATGATATATCACTTTAGATAACAACTAGTCGTCCATTTAAAAATTTAATATCATATCAGTATCATTTAGAAGAAATTGTATTAATTGATTTAATTTACTTATATGTAGACAGACGTTTAGATTTCACCCTGGAATCTTCGATTACAATTAAGTTGCGAAACGTCTTTTAAAAGACCTGTACTGGATCTTAACCCCAAATATTACACCACTCTAACATAACAAAAAGTGCATCGTTAAATCTGAACATTCTTAATTGTTCAAATCTCGTGGAAGTATATATATAGTCTATAAAGGTGTCTGAGTTACAGTTGTAAACAAATAATCCACCACTGCAATATAAAGGTGGAACGTCTTTTTTCAGATTACAAACATATTATTTGAAATTCCAATTGGCCAATATTTTAATAAGCCACCGTTTTGATCCGCCATCTTGGATTCGTACCCAAAATTGTATCACTTGATTTGCAATGTTTAAGATAAATTGGATAGGTAGTTTTTTATTTTATAATTTATTTAAAATTTCACTAGACCGCCATTTTGTTTCGTCATTGGATTTTTACCAAAATATTACCAGATCATCCTCACATGACAAATTTTTGGCTAAAATTTGAATCAGTCGGGTAAGTATGCCGCGAACGGAATTGAGAAAACATATTTTTCGTCATCTCGAAGGGTGATCTTTTCACGATTACAGTACTTTCCTTTAGGGAAGTATGAATGCGAACTCGTGACCCGACATACAGTTAGAACAGCAAATAACATAAGGCTGCAATATGCAAATTTTTAGCCAAAATTCAAATAATTACCAAAGCGAATTAAAATTACAAATAAATAAATTACTTTATTGCTGATTTGCGAGCATGTTTGTCCAATACAAGTAGTATTACTTGTATACTAAACACGGCTAAAGTTTGCTTCATCGGATCAATCGGTGAAAGAGTTTTTTTTGCATTTAACTCCAACCCCGTATATTTGCTAATAATGTCAACGAAAACTTTAGAATGTAATTATTATAAAACTGTTTACCCCTATTTACTAGGTAATATAATACATGTAGGGCAAACATCTTTCAAAAATGGCCATTAAATGCAAATTCTAATTTGTTTTGAAAATAATTACTTATGGAATTGGAATAAAAATTTGCATGTTCCAAAGTGTTCATCAGCTTATATTGGACTTACATTTTTAGAATTCAGATATATATCTAGTCTATATATATTAAACATAAAAATTCTCATAGTGGAGGATTTGTACTCAACAACAATGCCGGTCCTGCCTAACTACGTCGAATAAAAATAATTCTATTGTGTTTAGCCGGTTTAGCGGCAGCCGCAGGTCGGTTGGTGCTTTTAGTCAGACAAGGAGAGCCGTATTTAATCACGTGCAGGCCGTCAAATAGGAAACAGGAGATTACATTAGTCAATCGTTGCAGAAGTAATAAAAAGCCAAATAAAATTGTATAGATTATTGAAATATTCTGTAACGGTTTTTGATTCTTAAAGGTTTTTTTTATTACTAGTTAACCACGTTGAAAAAATGAAGCTTAAACATAAATAAACTTGTAACATCAGTCATGTGAAACTATCTCTGAACGTGGAATGTGTGTGAATGTACGTGCGTGGTTGTCTATGTATGTGTGAGAATATGCTCTATGCTCAAAAACCATTGTTCTAATAATATTTTATATCACATATATATAAACTGGTATATTGATTTGAAATTGTAGGGAAGAATTCCAAAATATTCTTATAATATTCCTGGGATACTCCTACATTATAAAAAGAGTTTATTGCTGGTAAATTATCTACACAATAAAATTAATACGATGTTCACATTCTTGGGACATGCAGAGATATGAATAGGATATCCGAAACGCATATTCCTGGGACCTCTAAGTTTTGGCCAGACTCATGTCCAATGCATATCCCATGTATGTGTATTTAAGTTTATACCACGTCCGTGGAATATTATTTCTAATACCATTAATCGAAAACTCATGTATCACCCCATTTTTTAGGTTATAATCCTCTACGTCTTATTTATTCTATTAAAAGAAGAAGTTATCAGTAATAATTTGTAAAAACAACAACTTGTTAGACATCCTCTTTTATAACCGACCATAAAAAAACTTCACTGACAAGTTATTTCACAGCTGACTATAAAAAAATGTAAATAATAACGACAAAATGGCATTTTTAGGGTCGGCTTAAATAAAAAATAACTATAAAGTGTATATATTTAGAAATGTGTCAGAGAGGAAAATACGACGATATAAAAGTATACTGGGCCTTCCATTAAAACAAACATCTACTTTGATTTATTATTTTAAATCCATACCTTTCGCATAAAATATATGAACATCTCTGGATTCTACGAGAAAAACACTTTCAGAATCAGTTTTTACCTTCGCGAAAGATAGAAAAATACCTCAAAAACGAAAGGTGTTTAAAAATTTCGTTCTAGAAATTTTCATTTGACTAAAGACACACTGTAACGTATGTAAAGACGCAGTACGCAAGTACAGGTAAACCGAAAATGATAATAGATTACAATCACATTAAGTTTGGGGTTGATTTTGTAAACCAAATGTATGTTAGTTATGATGTTGGTAGAAATAGTAGAAGATGGCCCCTCACTATCTTCTTTGATGTCATGATCATAGCAGGGATAAATGCATTAATATTATTCCAGACTAATAGATTTCTCTATTACTCGGCGTGATTTTTTATGCAATTTTTAAGTCCGAAAATTTGATTTTTAATTTTTTACTCAACGTTCCTTAATAAATATATAATATAAATAACTTCGTTTGAATTGAATTACCAATTTTACAACATTTTGCTATAAATTTTCCTGGGATACAAATGTATCCCAGGCGACTGCTTACATAGCAAATGGCAGCGCGAGTAATGAGGTTTATGAAAGCCAAATTATCCTTGTTATTGCCACACGATTTTTGAGAAATTCTGGCACATGTGATCAATATAGATATTATGGTGGGATTTAAGGTCATAAAGATGATAGCACATTATTCTGATTTGGCCAAGTAAAAGGCAGCGACGTATGGCGCAGGCCAAACTGCATAAACAAGGCAGGCTGGATATCCCAATTATAAAAACGATGTTCAATTCACCAACGGCTTTCATAGAGGTCCTTTTAATTCCATCTTTCCTGTGACCCCATCCATTGAGGAGACCAAAGAATTTACATACAGGGCGTCCATCAGCAGAGAACAAAGCTAGAGCGACAACAAGATCGAAAAACTGATATATCTCCCTTTAGAACGGTGCTTCATTAACAGGGATCCTTTTGTACCCAATCACATTACTGAAACACGTCTCTCGAAATGCAGCAGTTCTGATATCCGTTTTCAAAGAATATTTTGTGTTCCTTCCCCATAAGATTATTTAGACGCAGTTCCGCTGTTTTCCTGTTTTTGGTAGACTGTCATCTGCCTAACGTCAGATCACTGAAATCTGTATTCTACAGAGCCTTTGTGAAGTCATCTTTGATTGCTTAAAGCCCAGCTAGTCAAGAAGCACGTTCCTCACTTATCCCTTTAGAAATCTGACCTTTGCCCCTGTCCATTCTGGAAATGATATTTATGTTTTCTAAATATGCCCTTATCAACAAAAAAAAGCACAACTTAAAGCTCATATGCAATGAGAGAGAAATTTATTTATATCGTATTTTTTACTCGTTTTAAAAGTAAATATACAGGGTCGATAGCACGGACAGAAACGTTAGATTTTTTTACAAAAGTAAAACGTTAAATACTGAAATTTTATGATTTTTGGAAAATTTATTGAAATAAAGAAAAACTAATTTTACAGAATATGAAATTAGCTATAGGTCGATTAAATGTCTATCAAAACTGTCACTTTTTGTTTTTTTATAAATTTAATAGATTTGGTTATACTTATTGCCCTATAAAGATCAAGATATAGGTTTAAATCAGCAAATAAAATGTAACTTTGCTTTGTTGACTTTTTACTTCCCTCATAAAAGAAAAGTATTGTAATGGCGAAAAAATTACCCTCCGAGATTTTTGAGATCTTCACGTTTTAGGGTCTCTAGATGCGGAAGGATATGTTTACTCTATTCCGTCGGTTTGAGTAGTCTGTTGCGGCATTGCTAAAAAACGACTTACCGATCGATTGATTCATATGGGGACACTCGGTAATATTTTGGTAAAAACCTAAAATGGCGAAATGAAATGGTTATTAAATAACTGCTTGTCCAATTTATCTCAAATTTTGAACAAACACAAGTATTATGTTGGAATCAACTGCTAACATTTTAATACCAATGTAAGATGACGGAACAAAATGGCGGGTTAATAAATTAAAGACAAATTCTTCCTGAGAAAAGTGCTTAATGAGTGATTTAAAATTGTGTGCCTAAACTAATTTTGGTCGAGGAATCAACTAGTAAAATTATGTTACTAATGCAAGATGGCTGAACAACACGGTAGCCAAATGAACATGTTTTTTATCGTGAAAAAATCATCCTCTTAAGTTTTAGATATTTTTACCTTTTAGCGTTCCTAGATGCCAAAAAATATTATTTTGTATACCATGTGTTACCATTACAACAGATATTATCATTATAATTAAAATACTTGGTACAAGTTATCTCCTAGTCTCCTATGGAGAAAATACTTAATATTTATCCTTGCAAGATAAAAACAGAAATCGCAATGCTCTTTAATTCACATATAGTTGTAGGTTTTTGATAAATTTATTCTAAGATGCCTCAGATTTGAGTAAAGCTGGAAGTTTATTAAAATACTCTTATTGCTACAGAAACAGGATTGTGTGCTGAATTTGTACTAATGTTACTTACATATAAACTGATACAGTTCCTTAATTTATATCCATGAACCTAGTTATTGTAAGTTATTCCAATATTCCACTTTTGTTTACTTGTAATAATTTTTTTAATTAATTTTGACTACTCTGAGTGAAAATCTGTACTAACGGTTGAAATTAAACATATTATATATATCCTGCATCGTTTAGTCTAAATTCAGTAATGCAAAGTCCTGTTTTAAATTATTTTTAATTTATGCAACATTTTAGTCCTACTTGTTCCCCAAATGGGTTTTACATATCTCATAACAGATAATAAGTAAGAACCTAACATCTAAAGGTTGCACCTGTTAGCGGAATTATTTTGTTTTTTACGTGCTCTATATGTGCACTCCAGTTTAGCTTATTATCTAGAACAAATATTTAAAAGTGTCAATGCTTGTTTTGGCTTAAATAACATACACTTTGCTTTGTCTAAATTAATTTTTAAATTGTTAGTTAACAGCCTCTATAAACTTTAATAAAAGTTATAATATACCGCCAGTATAAACTAATACCGTATCGTCGACGCAAGTGTAATACTGAGCATTTAATTTTGCTGAACGTAATCAGAGTGCATATAAAGTATATAAAAGCGACTCCAAGACGGATCCCTTAGGCACACCACAGTTATTTGATAAAACTATTTATATTTTTTATATTTATATATTGCTTGCGATCTGCTAAGTATATCTTGGTTTTTAGCTTTACGCCTGGAAAACCCGTTTGTTCCAGCTTATTTAACAACAGACCGTTACTCACAACAGCGAATGTTTTGCGTAGATCTACAAATCCAGCTATCATATATATAAAGATAACATGATATAATGTTGATCAGATCTAGTGTAGAGCTTCTTCTACTCTTCTTTAGAAAACCAAATTGATATTGATCTGTTACCACAAATTTATCTATAAAAGAAAGAATTGTAGTTTTAATTACAGATTCAACAATTTTGGAAAATACACTAATAAAGGAGATTGGGCGATTATTAGGGAATTCTCCTGTAAGAAATACATTGTTGCCAGCTTGACCAATATTTTAGTTATATATATTCTTTGATATTTATTAAATCCCTAACTGTAATGCTATCATGACCAGCAGCCGCATCACATTTTTTCACAATTAACTTCATTAAATTTAATATTAAGGTTTTTAACATTTAAGTTTGTTTTTCAGTTTCGATACTTTAATAATCTTACCTCCTATCTCTGAGAAAGTATTTGTTTAACAAGTTAGCAATATCAGCAGATTAGCTATTTCCCCATCAATATTTAGTTCGTATACAGAATAATTTTTCAGGCTAGATTTTAAAAACGTATTTAAAATACACCAGTGCTTTTTTGTATCGCTATCGCTACTGATAGTGAGTTTTTTTTGTTGTATTAATTAGAGTCTTGAAATGAATTTATCACAGATGCATTCTCCAAACTTTAGTTTTGTATAAATTTGTTTATATTGGTATTTTTTTTTCGGTATTAATTTTACGCTTAAATATTTTTATATTTTCTTTTATTTTTATATAAAGTTTTATTTGATCAGACACGGAACTAAATTCTACATTAACGGTGAACTTATTTTTTACCGCTGAACTACATAACACATGATCAATTAATTAGACAGACGTCTCAGTTAATGTAATTGCACTTTCAACCTCTAAACTAGACTGCATCCATTTAATAATAATACATTATTACAGTTTTTGGTTAGGTAGGAACTGTCATCCAATACATTTATATTTATATTGCCAATAATAATATGTTTTTTTAGATGCTTGCTAATTATATCACTAAGGTTATTAAAGACGATACGATGAGGCCTATACATCGCACTTATTTTTAGGTTGGGGTCACTAATAGCTACTCAATGCTTGCGAATTATATTACTAAGATCAATTAAGAAGTCATTACCTAGATACGATTGGGGTCACCAATAGCTACACATATCCAATTCTAAGGTTTCGTGAAATCACTATACTCTATTTCTCGATGTTTTATGTTATTTTTTAATAAAGAGAGCAGCTGTTTAGGTCGAGGAGTCAAATAGCGCAAACCGCAGATGGTAGCAGGTTTGCACTAAAAGTTATATAGAGGCTTTTAAAATGGCTGAGACGCCCTGTATTTTCATATTTTTTTTTTTTACTTTATGTAATTAAAAAATTAAGATAAATACAAACGATTATCTAATTAGAAATATTATATAACATACATATTTTAAATGGAACTTTACACTGTACATTAGCTTACTTTCAAATTTGATGATGAAACAGAACACTTTTTGTAAAACCAACAATAGCTGTAAATTTAGCGGTTACCAAAATATTGACGTGTGAAATGTAGTGACATTTTAAGCAGATTAACACTTATTTCACATTTACACAAATTAAACAATTTTCAAGAAAAAAGTGTATTTGAGAATAAACTTCTCTTAATCAGCTAAAGTTCTGATTTCGACATTTTGTCCTGTCACATCGTATGAAAAAATTTAAAGAGAAAATTAAAATAAAACCAATAACACTTTATACAATTGACCAGAGACCATTCTACGTAAGCATATTTTCTTTGTCTTTTTGGCTGTCCCACAGCAAAGAAAAAATATTTTAGATGAGTTCAAGATCAAAACAGATGTTAAAGATGGTCTTCAGCGATGTTAAAAACCCAATTGGGTTTCCACATTTCACAAAGGTAGCAAGGAAGATATTGAAATAAGTTTTATAGTAAAGCAGTTAGAAGATCTGAGCAATAAAGAGGAAGTAGACAAGAAAAGAAATAAGAATAAGCCAAATAATAATGAAAGTAACCACTTGAAATATTTATGTAGCAACGATAAAACTTATTGAATTTACCACAATACGAGACCATCAAAACTTTATCCTGTACTGAACAAGATTCTGCAATACTTCCAATAGAGAATTGGTTGTAACAGACAGAGATGCACTAAATAAATCTGCCATCCCAAGCTTGTGATAAGAAAGTAGGAAGCAAAACCATTGTCTGTTTTGCTTCCTACTTTCTTAGCTTAGCTAACCACAAAAATTACACTAAGATTAAAGAATCAAGCAATGAGAAAGAAGCAGACAATAAAAAAAGGCAGAATGAGCAGGAACTTGATAGCAAAAGCTACCAAAAATGTTTTTTTGGCTTTTTCGCAACTGAATAAAAATATTTAACTTTAAATTAATGCCTTCACTAGGTCTATCGTCTATCTCTAGTTAAATCTATCTGTTTCGGACTAATCTATTTACCACACCTTAAGCACGATGCCTCGTCAGCATGCTCATTTCGCTTATACATATATAATATATTAACAATAACAATTTGCTATACAGGACGATACTACACCTTCCTACTTTTAGAAAAATGATTTAACTACCTGTTAAATCAATTTTATATTAACAAACAATTAAATACTAGTTACAATATAGAAAAAAAATCTTTTAAGTCATAATGCTAGCCTGTTATAAAATCAATAGTAACTGTCGACCGAATTCATGAAATTGGCATCCTAGCTAATGATTTTAACTATGACCATTTTTGAGAGGAACTGCTGTGTAGATAGAGTTCAATAAATGCTTAATAAGTGAATTATTTGTTTTTGAAATAAGTATACACACACCAAGAATTATAGTCATAGTATTTTTCGGACTTTATACAAGTACATAGCCGGATGTACGCTAAAAATAACAAAGATGTATGTTTTATTTTAAGTAAGACAAAATTTGTTATGTACAGTTAGCGTCAGATAAATTCGAACGGTGTCAAATGAGTATAAATTAGCCTACAATTTCAACTTTTGGCGAAATAAAAATAAAATTGGGCGTTGCGCGCTTATCTAAGCCCAAACTCTGACTGAAAACGGCCATTAATTTGCTTCTTTTTAGTGTAGTTTGGATCGTACCTAGAATTTGAAGATCGGTGGACGCGAATTTACCAATTAGAAGTAGACTGAAATAGTTTTTCGTCAAAAAATATTACTTTTTCCCAAAAATCTGCATTTTGCGGCAAATATTGTAAAGGAAACCCGACCCCTTTGTTCTATATCACTGGCCTTTAAGAAAGGTTTTGGGCCAGCTTCTCTATTTCTTATGCTGGAACATTGATATATACACACCGATACAGCCGTTTCAAATGGATGTTGTCTTTCGCCGATGTTCCACACGCCATTAATTTACGATTCAAATTATTCACAGTGATCTTAGCTATACTAAAATAATTCTTAACCCTCCCGAGAAACCAGCCCTGTTCTACTAATGTAATTATAGCGTTTTTTGTAGCAATACTTAAACGTGGCTGATTTTGTTCTATTATTTTACACTTGACACCAAAAATCAATAAACGTCAATAATTAATCAATGTGCTGTTATAACTGCCAAATGCGACAGATAATTCAGGTAAATAAAGAAAGACGAAGTACAATTTACAATAATTTGCAATTAGGCCGTACGGATTTATCTGTCGCCAACTGTACTATTAGTTTCATATCATTAAAATTATTAGATTGGGATCATCAGATGTTTATCTTTAATGGGTCATAGGTAGCTTTTTCATTTTTTTTTTTATTTATTTTGTTTTGGCGCATTTTAATTCCGGATATTTGGGACTATGTGATAAAATGGGTACTCCTAATTTTAATTTTGTAACGAAATCTTGTATTTCTGCTTGGGGTTTAATTTTAAAAATTGGAGAGAATTATAAACGGTATGCTTTTTACGCACAACATTTTTGTAATATTTATGCCCCCCGTATAAAAAATTTTTGATAACACGAACCTTATAAATTTCTGAAGCAAAAGCTTTTTATCAAGAGTGGCTTTTTTGCGTATTTTACAAAATGAGACAATTTTACTTTAACGCAGAATGTATTTATTATTCCCCCTGTATAAAAAAAATTAAATTTTTAGGATATCTTATATCAGACACCCTGTATATGAACCTATACAAAATGAGTTTTATTTTACTTTCGGGGACAAAAGAAAGGATTCATATAAGTGTGATTGAATACAACTGATAGGTGAAGGAATTTAACCAGAAAAATCGAAATATGCAAAAAGTGCAGGTTCTGGCTACAAATTTTGTAATGAAAAACCAATTTGCTTTCAAAAAACAAAATTCGTGGGAGGCTCCTAAGATTTTTAATAAAAATATGTATTGATTTTTATTATTTATGTTATTTCTAAAGTAAAATAGTTGTTTAAAATGTAAATTATATCCTTATTTGAACTTTCAAAAGCAGTAATTTTTTAAGAGATTTTTCAGATTTTAAAATATTTTCAATTGGTTTTTAATTAATAAGTTCTGTGCAAAGGAGTTATTGACATTCTTATGGTATCTTGTATCCCGTTAATTTTGATAAGATAAATAAGATTATAAAGGATATGCTGCCGTTAGTCCGTTGTCCCCCTTGCTTTCATTAAACAATTTATTAAAAGAGGGGGACCCTACAAAAAAACACGACCAGTTTATCCGTACCCAGTGGTGATACTTGCGAAATCTGTTGACCATGAAACTTTACGTTATTTTATTAGTTGCTCTCGGTAAGTAAATATGTTTTTAAAATAATATGTGAATGATCTATCTTTATATTTTATTTATTTATAAATTAAGTATTTACAATTTTTTATTTCAACAATTTATAAAATAACTCATTATTATCAACGACAGTCAAATTTACACTGCTATAAAATTAATCATGTATGAAGTTTCATCCAAAAACCTTAGAAATGTATTTGTTCTTTATTTAACGCTTAATATTGAAAATACCAATTAAACAGTAAATTAATATGGAAATAAATGGGAACATAGAAAATCTTTTTTCTGTTAGAATATTTGTATTAAAAAATGTGTTGTGTTGTGGTTTTCTAAAATTGGAGTTTATAGGTATAAAAATAAAATAATTCTGACGTGTATTGCCATTTTCTGAATAGATTATTAGTTTGTCAAATAAAAACAACATTTATGCTTTTAAAAAGCTGCTTTACTCCATATCACCCTGTGCAATTCAAAAAAAGTTTATGCACATAAATTAAAATAAATTTGGTATTTCATTGTTTAAAAAGAAAATTAAAATTATTTAGTGAGAAAAAAATGTATTTAAATACAAACAAATAAAAGAAATTTAATTTGTATCATAGTTTGTTAAACAAACTTTTTTTCGTTCCCCTAGGGCTAACCTAAGACACTTTCTAACGTTCCACAAATTGTATAATCTACTGGGTTTAAATCGAGGTTGTTTGGAGGCCACTCATCTGGACTTATAATTTCTGGACATTGTTGATTTAAGAAATAAACTGTATATACAGAACGATGTGATCATTGATAGTTTTAATTTCTGGCAGAATAACCTCAAGGATATCATGACAGTATACCATTGAATCCATCTTTACCCCGCGGTTTATAAATATAACGCTTGCTTTACGTAATTTGGATAATAAAGATGATAAAAGGTGCCTTGAAGTTTATAAAACATGGTGGTCACAAGCATTTAACTTCTGAGCATGATCGAGATAAATGCTCAGAACCCGGGTATTTATATTTCATTACATGGCTGTTTCGATACATCGCTGTTTCATTACAGCGCTGTTTCATGCAGCGCTATTTTATTACAGAGTCAGTTAAAGTGACTGTTAGATGACTTCTTGTTTTTTTTTTAGATTTTTCTGTTAGGTTACTAAGATAGGAAAAAAGAACATTTAATTTAATTTTGGCTGACTTAGAAAAAATTATTTTAACTTTGTCCTAATATACAAAATAACATATTTTAAAATTTCTGCAGAATGTCTCTTATTTAACCGGTTTCTTCATAATTTGGTGGTGAGTGTGTACATTTAAAAGGTCTTTTTACAAACAATTTCTATATAGGGTTTAAATAAAAACAATTGTTCTTATATATTTATTTATTTATTGATAAATTAATTAATACATTTTAATATCTTCAAACGTTATACATTGACAATAACAAGAGCAGATATCAATTATTGACGTTTTTACGTAAAATATCAAAATGCTCGGGTAAATACCCAGCGTATTTACCCCGAGTTTTCGAATGCATCATCTTAAAACCTACACACCTGTGAATACTTTCTCCAATAATGATAGGTTGGAAAATTATTCAAACAAGAAAAATGTGGTTCTACAAAGATGTATTCAAATTGAATTAACAATTATGTTATTATACAGGGTAATTTAAAAGAAGCAATTTTTTAAACGATTCGTCTTAAAACACCATATAACAGGAAACCCCTTTTGCAATTTTCAATATTTCAACCGGTTTTTGTTTCATTTGCAAATTTTTAATAGTGCCTATGCGATACACGTGACAACTTGTCACAAGCAGGCTTTGAAAAAAGTAATTTTTGCCACGTGTGTAGGGTTCACGCTGTTAATTAACAGGCAAAAAAGCAAAAACCAATTGAAATATTGAAAAATTGCAGAAGGGGTTTTTTTGTTGTGGAAATACGGGGCTTTAAGCGGGAATAGCAGTTATGCCAAAAAACAAAAAATACATTTTTGCGAATCGTTTCATTTTTTTTTCTTTTAAAGCGCCCTGTCTAATAATATAATTAAAGGTAATTTATTGTGAACGTATAATTAAAGAACCCATACAACTGTGAATATTTCTCTTTATATATATATATATATATATATATATATATATATAAATTTATTTATATATTAGAAGAGAGTTCTGGCTAACTATGCCTACTAACAAAATTATTAGTAGCAGGTATAAGAAATAGAAAATGGGTTAAGTTACGTGTTAGATCTATTAATTAAAATTTATTTTGCTAATTTTTGTCAGAAACAAAATTTTAATTTAGAGTTTCCGGTTTTTTTTTCAATACTTTATTTTTAAAAAACAAAAATCCTATTCAATGTTTGATAAAACTGCAGTACGGTGTTTTTGTTTGAGCGAATAGCTATAGTTTATGTATTCGATAATTAGATAAGCAGTAAACACATTTTTAAAGCAATGACAGAGATTTTTTGAAATTTTTCTTAGTCAGATAAAATTTCTGTCGATAACAATAAAATATAGTGCAGCAAGAACCAGCTTTTAGGTAAATGTTTGCTTCGGTTAGACAATTTCATTCAAGTTGAATTTACTCCGTTTTAACTTTTCTGTAAATACTGCATTTTTCCTAATCACGGCAGGGTGTGTGTATGTTTCACTCTCATAAAATCTTAATTTACATCCGTCAAATATTCAATATTATAACTTGTGTGAACCTTTTTGCAGGTCATAAATTTATTGATCTTCATTTGAAAAATTAATTTATAGATATAGGAAACTATGTAGAAAGAAACTTACTTTATCCTATTTCACATTAATTTAACTACATTAAAACATGCTTGAGCAAAAAGAAAAATTAGACGAAAAAAGATTCAAAACGATAAGGAGCTGATGTTACGCTACCAAATGAAGTAACTTGTTAAAATATTTACTATTTGACTAAAACAGTCAATTTGAAGACCTGAGCGAACATTGATTATATAAAAAAAAGTCCTTTTAGGTGAAAGTGGGGGAAGGTTGTTCAAAAAAAGCCTAATTTTGCCATTCTTTGTAATATAATTATCTTATATTTTCTTTACTTCATCTGTACTATTTGTTTAGAGGTTGCGTTTACTTTGACAAAATGTTTTACGTCTATTTCCTATATCATTAACTTTGGATATTCAGATACTGCGCAATCATTTAATAAACCTATGCAAATTATTCATTTAAGATTCCAAGAGAACGTAAGTGAGACGCTAAAAATAAAATAAAATTATTAATTTTCAAGCTATTGTTGTTTGTTGCAGACAACGCGCTTTTTTAAACATGCAAATGGAGTTTTCTTTATTTCCTATTAAACCATTTTTCATAGTACTAACACTTACAAGTTTTTTATAAACTCAGGTTTTCCAGACCTGATTTTTGCGAATATAGAAATTTAAAGAAAAGAAGTTATTGAAATTCTAAGTACCATTTATTCTTTTAACCAATAGTTAAAATCTTAAAAATCAGAACATATTGTTGATCTTTTAACACTAGCGTTTATTTCGTCACTGATATCTGATATATATTAAAATTGTTGACTATGCAGACGATCTTGCCATAGTAGCGACTGGTAAAACTGAGGATCGTTAGTAACTTCGACAAATATCGCCATACACATAGTGGCGGAGCGCATGAAGGAGATGAAACAAACTCGCTCCTGAAAAAACAGAAGCAGTGCTAATGGCCTATCGTAAAACAGTTAAACGAGTTACTATTGATGTAATGGATGCGCTTATTACTACAAAACTAGAAACAAAATATTTAGGAGTTTCTATCGACCAGGGATCTACTATGAAACGACACATTGTAAATACATGCAAAAAAGCTGAAGCATCTGCCAGGGCACTAAGCCGACTAATGCCAAGGCTAAATTGTCCAACGTCAAGTAAGCGAAGAATACTAAGTACAATGACACATTCCATCATGTTGTATGCAACCCCCCCTTGGTTTGATGTACTAAAATAAAAAGTACACAAACATGATAAATATATATATATATATATACATACATATATATATATATACAGGGTATATATATTTTGGGAAAAACGCTTGGACACGTCAATTTTGATTTTTAGGGGGACGTCTTTTCATGTATGATTGTATAATACAGGGTAAAAATAAGATATCGCATTACACTTGACATTTTTAAATGGAAACCCCCAATTTTCTATTTTTGGATTCTCCAGGAAGTTTTTAGTAACTTTTGTATAATAGAGTTTATACCTATCTTCAACCATTTTGAAGTTTTTTTAATTTTTTTTATAAAATTCGCCTCATTTAATTTAGTACTGATAATACGGAAAAAAATAATAATCACCGATACCAGCAAGAAATTTAGCATCCGTCAATGTCATCGTAAATCATAGAACAACTTTATCTTTGATTTGAAATCGTTAAGTTGCCTAGTTCTATTATAATATTTTGCAATGATTTATTCAATTCAAGAAAGGGTCGAAATAACGAAACTGTATCAAAACGGAAGCATTGCAAGAGCTACCGCCCGGTTGTTTAATGCGTTACATCCAGACAAAAATATTAACCATAAGTATGTGGCTAAATTAATAAGAAAATTTGAAGCAACTGGATCTGTATCTAATATTCGCCGGAATCAGGAAAATCGTCCAAGTAGAAATGAAGCCAGAGAAATAGCAGTTTTGGGACACGTGGCTCTTGACAACACCCAAAGTACTCGTGGTCTGGCTACTTCTTCAGGATTTACACGCTCAACAGTGCAAAGAATTTTGAAATCCTATAAATTTCACCCGTACAAAACTAAACTTGTCCATGAGCTTAATGAAGACGATTATGATAGAAGGTTGGAGTTTTGCGAATTAATGACACAACGTTTGAACAATAACCCAAATTTGTTATTTAACATTTGTTTTTCGGATGAATGTACCTTCTATTTACATGGTGCTGTAAATAGACATAATTGTCGATATTGGAGCGACTCGAATCCACATTTGTTTCGAGAGGTACATTCGCAATACCCACAAAAAATTAATGTCTGGGCCGGCATTTTCGGAAATCATATTGTAGGACCTTTCTTTATTCCTGGAAACTTGACGGGGGAGTTGTACTTGGACATGTTGGAAAATACAATAGAGCCACGAATAACCGAAATAATAGAAAATGAGGTTAATTATAATGAAAATTTTCTTCATTTCCAACAAGATGGTGCACCACCGCACTATGTAGCTCCAGTACGACAGTTTTTGGACACCCATTTCCCAAATCAGTGGATCGGACGGCGCGGCCCCATTGAGTGGCCACCAAGGTCTCCGGACTTGAGTCCTTTAGATTACTTTCTTTGGGGACATATAAAAAGTAAGGTTTTTAGTACGAAGCCAGACTCCATCCAAGATCTTCGGGAGCGGATCACGGCGGAATGCAGACAAATAACTTCAGAAATGTGTGAAAATGTTAGGAATAGATTTGAGCAAAATATTTATTATTGCATGGAGGTAAACGGACACCACTTTCAACATTTATTACCACATTGACTTTTTGACACATTGTAGCTAAGTAACTAATTTTTGTTTAAATTTTAATGTGAATGTAAAACTGTAAATGGTTTAGTGTTCCTGATTCCGGCGAATATTAGATACAGATCTAGTTGCTTCAAATTTTCTTATTAATTTAGCCACATACTTATGGTTAATATTTTTGACTGAATGTAACGTATTAAACAACCGGGCAGTAGCCCTTGCAATGTTTCCGTTTTGATAATAAAGTTTCGTTATTTTGACCCTTTCTTGAATTTAATTTATCAATACTTGATATTATTCAATTATTCAAATAACTTCAAAATGGTTGAAGATAGGTATAAACTCTATTATACAAAAGTTACTAAAAACTTCCTGGAGAATCCAAAAATAGAAAAAAAATTGGGGGTTTCCATTTAAAAATGTCAAGTGTAATGCGATATCTTATTTTTGGAACACCCTGTATTATACAATCATACATGAAAAGACGTCCCCCTAAAAATCAAAATTGACGTGTCCAAGCGTTTTTCCCAAAATATACCAGGAAAGTCATAAATAAGGGTATTTCGTTGGGCCACCCTGTATATATATATATATATATATATATATATATATATATATATATACAATGTGTCCCAAATTTGGCTTACATGCATAGCTATCTCGTAAACCGCTATAGCTACAGGGTGGGTTAAATTAGGAAAGTTTTAGAGAATTTTATTACAAATTTGATGACGTTTTGAAGTTTAGGATATCTTTTGGGGTTTTCAAGATAATTGGGAAAAATCAAAATGGTGCATTTTCAACTTTTGCCCGTAGCTTCTAAACGACTCGTATTATGGTTTTATGGTTTATACATAATTAGGGCACTTTTATTAGAGGAACATTATGCAGGTAAAACGAAGTTTCTAGCTTCAATTGTTTTTGAGATATTGGCATCAACTTTTTATTTTCTTACCTTGTTATACATCATTGGAAAGCTCTTAAAAAGATCTTTCCAAAAATACAATAATCCAATATGGCGTCGGTAAGAAAATAAAAAGTTGATGCCAATATCTCAAAAACAATTGAAGCTAGAAACTTCGTTTTACCTACATAAATAAATAATAATATAAGTGCCCTAATAATGTATAAACCATAAAATAAAATAAAATAAATCATAAAATAAAAAATATATGCATATATATGCCGAAATGTTTCACATATATATGTTGGCAGTAATTGTAACCAGTTTAATTTGTTGAATATTTTCTTCGATTTTTAATTTGCATACAATTACGTGACCTCACCTTTACTGTTTATACATTTTGCAATGTCGAAATGATTCGGTTGCTTATTCTTTTTCAGAATTAACATATCTGCATCTAATTTTATTACATTAATACATTATTTAACAGCCATTCCACGCAAATTCAAAATTGTATGTCCCACACCAAAATATTTTTTAATTTTTCTAGCATTACTTAAATTTTTGTTTTCCTCATAAATTTATGATTTGTTGTTACGTTGTTGAATTCATGTGGAATTGCCTTTAACCAATATTTACATGTTCATATAAAACGTGTTTATATATAGTTTATATAAATATATAAATATATGTATATTTATATATATATATATATATATATATATATATATATATATATATATATATATATAAATAAATATTTAAATTTAAAAGTGAACCTCAAAGTTTTTACACTTATTTTTTTTGTTCATTTAAATACATACACTATCTCAAAGCAATACATCAAAACATTTCAAAGTTATTGCGAAATCTCTCCGCGAGAAAAGACAAAATGGCAAGATTCTGTTTTTATGTCAATATTTTCGCTATAAGATTACTTCGAAAGCTACCATAGCGTCATCATCAAATACTTTTTTGCCCAATTGGGCAATTTTTTGGGCTCTGGATAGCATTAGAAAACACTCAAATTAGAACAGTGTACGGGTACTTCAAACGGGTTTAAAAGTAACTAGAAGCCGGCTTCATTAGTTTCTTAGTAAATATTGGTATACCTGCAATGGCAAAATAATCTGATATACATTAGATCCTTTTGTTAAAGTATTGAACAAATCTGAATTGATCTAAAGTACATTAAACCTACCATTACCTATACGATCTAGATAGTTTTTTTTATCAGCAATCTAATATCTAATTTTTATCAGCAATCTAATATCTAATCTTGTAAATGCGAATCCCCACCTTGCAACTAGATGAATACGTTGACAAAGAGATTCTTGTTCCAAATCTAATTTAGGCTAATCAGCAGTTTTAAGAAGTCATTACTTAATGTCGACTTCCACACCTTGTAATGTTCGGTAGCTGCCCTTAAACTTTTCTTGTTTAATTTTACATCGTTTAGTGCTTTCTCAAATTGCACTTCACTTGACTACCTAGTTGGCGCTTATACAGGCGACCACAACGCCCCATTATCTCCTAACTTTCGAACTCACAGCTCCGAAAAAAAAAATATTATTAAAGAAAACAGGTAAAAAATAATACCAGAAAAAGAGTAATACAAATTTTAGGACTTCTTAAAAGTAATCGATTTTCAACTGAATCGGTTTAAAAAACCAATTTATTTTATATATAATTTAAAAAAAAAAGCAATGAATAAAATATTTGTATCAAGAATTTCCCAGTTATTTGATTTTCGAAATTATTATTATGAAAATATAATATATTCATAATATCGATATTTAATATAGGTAATATATAATATAAAATATGAATATTATTAACTTACACCACGAAAAATAATTTTTCTATAAAAAAATATAGGTATAAGAAAAACAGTATTTCAAAAATATGAAAACAACTGTTGGTTATGTTTTGATAACACATGTTTCTATAAAATCGAAGAAACTAAGATAATAAAATAGGGAAAGTGTGTGAATGTCCGAACTTGAAAATAGGTTTGTGAAAATTTACCGATTTTTTCAAATTAAACAATCATTAATCTTGCAGGAACTTTTGAAGTTGATTTACCAAGAACAAGGTCAACATCAGTTTGTGATGGTTCTTCCTTTTTTGATTATTAAGTTGATAGATATGTAAAGTATATACGATCTCAATTGAAATCGTTAAAAAAACAGTTGGAATAGAAATTCTTTGTATGGGCAATACCGCCAACTTCGCCCAGTGGTGGCGCCGACTTCATTATTTATTACCACTAATATTTCTTTTTAAACAAATAAAAATATATTCTAAAATTATGGTTAGTTGGTTTGCGAGATACAAATGTAAAATGATCAATAATATCTTAAAATCTCAGAAAAAAGTAAAAACATATTTTTAATTTAAATGTATTATTAGAAATATTAAGTAATTCCCAATGAATATATGTAGGTACTTTTATTAATACTTAGATACTGTATGTCCCGCCAAATATACTTATTTAACAAATAATACGTTTTTAGCCAATAACCGATAACAAATTTTCAAAATATCCTACAGTCATTCATTATTAGTTTTTGAAATTCATGGGATTTGTATTACTTTCCTCCTAAAGGAAAGTATGTAATCGTGAAAAAAGCGCCCTCCGAGATTTTTTCAGATCTTTACATTTCAAGGTTTTTAGATGTCGAAAAACATATTTTCTCGAATCCGAATCGAAAAATTTACTGTGACATGGAGACAAACTGGCAAAATTTTGGTACCAATCCAAGATAGCATAACAAAATGGCGCCTCATAAAATATTTGGGTTAAATTTTGCAACTTATTTCGAAGCCTTTATCGGGAGTGACTGAGATTAAGTATGCGTACATAAACCAGTTGACAATGTAATAATATGTTGTCCAATCATGAATATCTTATACCGGGTGCTTACAAAATATTGCTAATAAGTTCAAAAAAGTTTTCGGTTTAGGAATTGTCTTAGATTTGTTATATATACATAAGCTTGATGACGATACAATATTATTATGGTGTTGAATATCTTGTCTGGTACAGGGTACACCTATATAAACTCAGTGACAATGCAATATGATGGTTTCAAATCGTAAATATCCGATACAGAGTGCGTAAAGAATACAAAGTGGTGCAAAACAGTTTTTTTTTAACCGGATTTAACTGAAATTTGGTAGACATACATAAACTGGATCACGATACAATATTAGATGTTCAATCGTGAGTGTCTTTTACATATACATGGTGCGTAAAATATAATGGTAATATAGTTCCCTCTATCGGAATAAACCGAGATTTGGTACACATACACAACCCGGTGATAATACAATATTGTGAAGTCTAAATATTCCTGGAAAGTACAAAATAAAATATATGTGAAAATATTTAAATATTACAAAAACACAGAACTTTAAAAGTTTTGTGTTTATGTAATTTTAATTACATCGAAAAATACAAATATTAAAATAAATTTAAATTAGTAATAAATAGCCGTGATTTCATTTTAATAGGTATGGTAAGTGAATTAATGTATGTATGTATATACGTATGTATATTAGATCTGATCGATAAAAGTATATTGTATATACACAGGGTTATTCACGGTGAGTGTCCAGTTAAAAGTATCTGAAGAATCAACAAACAGAGTACTTCCAAACCTTGGCTCTACACATAATTGAACATAAACTCTCTTTTTAAAATATTTCAAATTATGCAGTGTTGCCGCTTTTGACCCAAACCGATAGCAATATCTATTTTTTAATGAAATGCCCTGTATATTATTGCATTTTTGTAATGTCTTTATGATAAACACTTTTGTATGGTGTTTCCTATACCTAAATTCAACTGACTTTGGGAAAATGGCACCTGAAAATTGAGATGCGCTTTAACTTGCAGCAAAACGGATTGCACTTTCTTATCTTAGTTTTTAGTTCATGTCACCTGATACCCATTTTAGCTTCGACAGGAAATGTTAAATTTTGACATCTTCTGTCAAATTTAAAACTGGTATCAGGAGATAGGCAACTAAAAACCAAAATAGTAAATTGAAATGTATTTTGTTGCAAGTTAAGTCGTTTAGGAGCTACAGAGCTTTAAAACATCAAAAATATCAATTTTCGTCCGCCATTTTCTAGAAACAGTTGAATTTAGGTATAGGAAACATCACAAAAATATTTAAAATTTTCACGCTAATACAAAATTGCAATATTATACAGGGCCTTCCATTTAGAAAAGGGATGTTGCCATCAGTTTGAGCTAGAAGTGGCAATACCGCATAATTTAAAATATTTAAAAAATAGAGTTTATGTTCACCTATGGCCATAGACAAATGTTCAAGATAGTCTGTTGATTGGTTCTCCAAATATTTCTAATAGGACACTCGCCGTGAATAACCCCGTATACGTAATAACAGTTGTATTTTGGCTTTACAAAAACAATAGGAAAATGTAGCAAAAACTGTAAAAAAAGTAAATATATAGGTTATATATGGATATACATACTTATTTTTATCAGGAAAAGTGACACATAATAAGAATTATATAATGTTTATAAACTTATTACCAATTTAGTTACGAGGAAAGTTCCGGGTAACGCCACTTTACCGATTTTTGTATATTGTAAAAGGAAAATAAATAATGTTTAAAAAAACAATTCGTGGTACTAAAATAAATCATATTATGTACATAGTACTAGTTTACTGACGAACGTTTAACGGATACTGAGGGTACATTGACTATTTTACATATATAACTACTAGCGGGTACCCGCGACTTCGTTCGCGTATGTCGACAATGAAAGGAGTAGAAAAAGGTACTTAAATCGTCTTATGTAAGTATCTCTTAAGATCCGTTTTTATATAATAACCTGTATACATAAAAAAAATATGTAAATAATAAAATAAAATACACTTGTCAAAGTTTTTTTTTTGAAAAACTAACCGTTTTGTAAATAATAAGAAGTGTAATATTGTAGGGGCTGGGCGGTTTCACCCCTTAAAATTTGAGGGTCGTAAAATCCCCTTTTACCAAACCTTTACATCATACATTCAACCTCTATGACAAAATTCAACTTTATACGGCAAGAGGTTTGAGTGGCATTGTGATTAATCAGTGGCCCAATATTTTTGAAACACCCCATATAATTTTTGTAAAAATCTTATAATACGTAAAGTATGAAAATAAATTACCCGTATTCAAGCGTTTATCCGAAATTCTAAGCGTTTTTTTTAATATTTATGGGGTGGTTTCAACCCCTTACAAGTCTTTTGAACAACCATAGCCTTATCGAACCTCTACGCTCTGTAGTCAACCCGTATACAAAAACTCGGCGTTTTGCCTCAAGCGGTTTGAGGAGGATCGTGATTAAGCAGTGAACACACCCTGTATACATTTAAAAAACTCTACGAATTAAATGCCTTTATTCAAGCATTTTTGTAAAAAAACTAACTAATAAAAACATTTTTATATTCAAAGGGCGGTTTCATCACCTTGAATTGTAATTTTCAGAAAATCCCGTCTTGTCAAATCTTTACACCGTACAATGAACCTCTATATCAAAATTCTGCATTTTATGCCAAGAGTGACACGATTTTTTACACACCTTGCATACATTTTTAAAAATCTTTAAATGTGTAAAAAATAAAAATAAATAACACCTAATCAAGTCTTTTTCTAAAAACTAACTGTCTCTTAAATAAAATATTGTATTATTTAAGGGGTGGTTTTATCCCCTTGCAACTTGAGTTTTAAAAAATCCGTTTTTTCCGAACCTCTACACCCTGTAGTCGATCCGTATACCAAAATTCCGTTTTTTACGGCAAGCGGTCTGAGCAAAACATTGATTAATCAGTGACCCGATTTTTTAAAACACTCTGTATTACATTTCCAAAATTTTAAAATAAAATAAATAACTAAAATAAGATATAAAAAATAATCATTTTTTGATTATTTTGTTGGGCCGCTATTTTGTTTTGCTATCTTGGATTCATACCAAAATGTTAGCAGTTCATTTCTATGTAACATTTCTTTTATGCAAATATTGTGGAAATAAGTTTTTTAGTAATACTTCCAAAGTATCACTAGGTCATCCCCATATAACCCTAAATTGTTTTCCAAAATTTGAAATTAATTGGGTAAGTGGTTTTGTGGCTATTTTGCGAACCGACACATAGACAGAAAAGAAAATATATGGTTTAATATCTAGGGAAGATAAAACATAAAACCTGGGAGGGCGTTTTTTTTGACGGTTGCTAATCTTGAAATCGTGCCACAATTTTACCATTTTATCTATAGCTATATTATGTTAATTAAATATCGTACACCACTGCCTCACACAACTCCGCCCGGCAGTGCAATTCTCCGATTTCAGAAACTGGCCCCCTCACAATTCAATCCAAGGCATCTTTTATCTTCGTCTTTCCCACGCAATTCGCGCCGAACATGCCTATTTCTCTCTGACAATAACTGATCGTTGAACGGGCCGGGGTTTTGTAATCGAATATGAGGAGCTGTCAATAAAAATAATGGTATTTTCTTTAAATGTGTTTTGTGGTAAATTGATCGTACCCCGATTTTTGAGCAATTTCAATTGACTTCGTATAAACTTTACATGTAAATACTCTTAAAATTTAAAATAATTCACGTAAGACCTATCTAAATTAAAAGTAATATAAAAAGAGCGTATATCATGTTTTTTAACTCAAATATGTTTAATAGTTGTAGAATGTAGACTTTTGACAATTATACCTAAGCATAATTTTTAATTTAAGTACCGATAAATATGAGGTACCTAAAACAGCAGTTTTTATCTACTTACTTGTATTGTACAATATTACAACATATTTTTCTTTTAAACTTCTGAGAAGTTACAATTTTATTAATAATTTAGTGTAGCTATATATTTCCTTATTTTAAAACGACTTCACCCATTTGTCATACTACATAAGTAGTGCAAGTGGTATTAGCCGTACCGGGGGAGCGAGTTTACGGAGGCAATATAACTTGTATTTTCGGCTTGCAGACATTTCGCTTAAACACGAGAACTGAAAATGTATTATTATTTGAGAAGCTTTTTTGGAAGAAAAGCGTTTTCAAATAATTTACTCAGAAACGTTTTGTTTTAGTTTTATTTAAAAATGCGTTTTAAAGAAACTACGGCAATGCAAATTTCCTCATTTATAAGCAATTTTTAACAACGAAATTTTGATTATATAAAAATTTTTTTAAAAAATAAAATAAAACGATTTTGGGAACATCATCTACCAAGTCGAACCTGAACTATTTAAAGAAAAAAAGATTATTTTAAATGAGATATCCTTTCTTAGCTGATCATTGGTTGCGTGCTTTCATAAAGTTAATGTCATTTTTTTACTGTAATATTATTATTTATCTCTGCATCTCTTATAATGAACTAATTTAATCTTATAGTATGATATTTGTTAAATATTTATTAGTTAGTGTAAAATATATGTCATGTTTTCAGAAACAAATAAAATATAGCCGAAATCATAAGTATTACCGTTGTAACGAGACTTATATAAAAACAATAAAAAATACAAAATATGGAATATAAAAATAGCTAATAACAAACTTCTAAAAAGAAATGTCTTGTAGGACTACCCTTTCGTACTTTTGGCTGTTCCTATGAAGCCAACATAGTTATAAACTACCATAATATATATTTTTATGATCTTTATATAAAGTGTATCTTATTTCACTATATTCTTGAACATTCAAAATCGTTAAATAAAGTACCATTAGGGTGTCATCTAACTATTTCGAGCAGTCGAAAGGTCGGCGGCTGTAGATTGCTTTTAAAAGTTGTTTTACCATATCCTTCATCTCAAAATCTCCCTTTTTGAGAAGGGTAAAATAAACTGAAATTCATTAAATAAAGTTACATTAGCATGTCATTATTTAATGATTTCGTTTAACCTGGCTGTGGATAGGTTTGTTATCTAAGTAAGAGTTGGGGAACAGCAAATTTATAATTTTATTCGGGGTCAGAGAAATTGTTTTGTGTTTTACAAGTTAAGTCATACTCAAAAAATATTATGTTTAAGGCAATTAGTGACTTTTTTCACTCATCGGATTACGGCACTTGCCTGAGATTCATGCATAATTTTCCGCCTAGTAAAAAAGTAATACTTAATGTACTTGTTACGTAAATTACTATTAATAGCGCCAAGTTCTTGAAACCTTATCGTTCGATAAAAGATTTAAATTCTTGAGCTTATTTATTTGTTCAACTTACACCTGTATTTTTCAAAGAGGTTTAAATTTAGACCAGGCCTTACTTAAGAGTTATGAGTTTAAAATAACATATTATATGAATAATATGTCGTAATTACAAGATAGCAGTGACAAACAAAAACATAACTGGTAAATTAAAAGTATTAATTGCCATGTCAATTAGATATGGTTTAACTCTTAAAGTCTTTTAGTGAATCCGGGATGAGATATTCAGCTAAAGGTAAATAAATATATATTGCCCTATAGTTGGGTTTAAATTCTAATCTGAAACCAAAGACCTATTTAACTACACGGAATACAATACAAAGTGGGATCCATTTAGTGGTTAATTTATTTATCATTCGAAGTATTATTTATTATATTCGAAGTATTATCTGTCTTTGTCAAAATTAAACTTACACCAAACTTAAATTTAAACGAATAGACTTAAGATAATTAAAATTACCATTGGCCTAGTGAATATTAGTCGGCTTTAATAACCTGAAAGCTTAATAACTGGGAATTAATAATTGTTTGTAATCTGCAGTGTTATTTGTTAAACTTAATGGGTTACTTTTCTCTAAAAAAATGTGAAGTTAGTAGTTTCGCAGTGATATGTGGCAGCATTATGTAACATATATATATATGTAAAAAAGGATTTACTTGTTTATTAGGTTATTGTAAAGTGGAAAACGATATTTATTTTAGCGATACATTACTTGGCCCGCTCTATTGTGCTCAATTTTCACAGCACCAATTATTGTCAAATTTATTAAAATACCCATAATAGTTTTTATCTCAATAAATATTTAGAGTTTTTATTTAAAAAATAACTATTACATTTAAGAATGGCTAAAAATTTTAAAAAGAACAAATTAACCAATTAATTTACGAATTTGCACCTAATTAATACTTTTAACGAGGTATTAACAGTTCCGTTGGATTATCAAAACATCCTAACTAAATATTTCACATTACAGTTGCCATTTTAAGCACCGTCTATGGTGTCCCATCGAAAGGATCTACCAAGGCATCCCTAAAGAAAAAACAGACATGCGTTAAGGAATGTGGTGAAACCTACCAGCCAGTTTGTGCTGGAGATGGAACTAAGAACATCAGTTTTGGCAGCGAATGTGTCCTTAGTAATTATAACTGTGAAAATCAAAAAGGTAACTGCATATTTTATTGCATTTTATTTATTTTTATTATTACTATTCTTAATGAGGTTGCAAAAAAATTAAATTTATTTGTAATTTATTTCTAAAATGTTCGTGTCTTTTAGATGTATCTAGCTTCACTGGTCTGTAATGTCAGAACGGATCCCCTCTACAAAGTATCATTAAGCTTTACGAAGTTATGAGTTTTTTTGTAATTGAAAATGTGCACTCTGAATGCTCAAAATCGATTTCTTCACAAAACTATGAGTTAGATCACTAGTTGCATCTTACTGGTCCGTCTTAGAGTTATATAGCGCTTATAGGTACCATTGAATTGTTGTTTGTTAAATATCACATAACAAACTATAGGTTTGTAAGGATTTCTCATGTTCTGAAGTTTCAGATATTTTTGTTTTGAAATAGATTAAAACGCTCTTGTGATGAATACAAGTTGGACAAGACTTGCACCGAATTATAGTAAGCTTCCACACTTATATAGCTTGCATAAGATCCATAAAGCGTGCATTCGTTACATCAAACACAAGATCCAGAAATTTTCCGACTAGCGGATTGTCGGCATGTAAAGATTGTTCAAATTTTTTCTATAAACGGAAAAGAATGATTTATAAACTGTGAAGTGGAAAGCCTATACACAAATTTACTTTTAAACGAGTTTTTACCAATTATCAAACTAGGCTTGAATCTGTTGAGGCTTCTTTAACTTTCAGGTTAAAAATAATTTCTCCGCTCGAGATGAAGGTGTAACCATTCAATTCTTGCTCTGGTGGTGACTAACATTTATATAGAGTAGTTTGTTATAGAAACAGTAATATTTTTCGTGACATGGAACACGGGTAACAAAAATGTTGAAGAATTATAAGAACATTTAATTAAAATTATAATAATACAAGAAACCAGCTAAAATTCTTCACTGGAAATAATATGACAAGAAAATAAAATTTAAACAAAAGTTAATATTCATCAAATATAATAATTAGCTCTTTAGCAAGCCCAGTCTCTATGTTCACGATGTTTTGAAAACTCTTGCCTCTTGTAGGAATACTTCACGCTACGTTGCTCAACTTGCATACCTCTGAATGGTCGTTCCAGACTTATAAGAGGGTAATAAAATATTGTCCATCTGACTTGTTAACAACTGGATATTATCCTCACTTTAGAGCTGATACATTTTGGACATTCTTTGCATGGCCTATACTTAAAAATTCTGTATAAAAATATATTTGTAACTGTTTAGTTTTCTTTTAGAATCGAATATACTATGGTGTTACTTTAAAGTGATTTTTGTATCTGCGTGTTAATAAATATGTAAATATGATGTATCGTCCATGGGAAAAACAACAAGATGCCAGCTAATACGAAATGTCAACTGGTTTATGATAATAACAAAATTAATTTAACCCGTTGTTGCAAGGAAACGCTGCTTCAACATTATCAAAGATTGTGAAAGACTATAATTCCACAGAGGCAGTATAGACTACGTGTGAATCGTCTGTAGTGGCAAGGTTTGGCAAAATATTTTAAATGCAAACTATTTAATGTTCCTTCTTACAGTGGAAAAACAACTATAATTTTGCATTGTGGTTCCGAAAATGGATAATTGATAACGCTCTATTATTGTTAGCAAAAAATATAAGGGACTGTTAACTAGACTACCATGAAGATATGACCGCTAGATTATTTCAAAAATAAGTTAAGTGCGAGCTGCAAGATCTGCCTGCTAACAGTGTGATCATACTAGATAATACTAGTAAGTGACAAAGTGCCCAATACGTCTAGATAAAAGACATTTTATAAAATCTATCCGTTGAACGAACATACACGAAAAAAAAACTTTTGGAAATTGGAAAAGCAGAATTTTATTCATGAACTAGCTATCAAAATATAGTGGTATATTTAATCCGATAAAATCAATATGGACTCAAGTAAAGTACTCGTGGAACAAATACAAATCCAAAATTGTCTTTCTCCATCTTGGAATTTATTAAGTATCAGCTAAAAATTGGAAAAATTCCGTAAAAAAATGTTGTTAGTATTAAAAATATTTTAAGGAATTTGTCACAAAACATTGATTCTTTTGTTATATGTGTAAATAATAATAATTTATTATTATTATTTTTAGTAGAAGTAATGATGAATTACTCAAATAACTGTCATATTTGATTTACTATTTACGTGTATATAAAAAAGTATAAGGTAATATTTATAGTGTTAAGTCTAAAAAATAAATCTCAAAAATAAATTGATTTCATCTGTGTTCCTTATCTGGTTTACGAGTAACGGTAAATGTCTAGGCAATAATAAAACAATATTTATTATTATTATGCAGGTACGTATAAGCTAGTAGCTTTAAAATTAGCTGTTACTCTACACTTGATAATGATATCATTGATCGAAACGTTAATGCCTTAAAAATATTACAAGTCTAACAAATTAAATTGATAAGCAAATTTCTTTTTTGTTTATTCGCAACTAAATTAAAATATCTAACTTCTAATTGATTGAAATGAATTTTTGAGAAAATTTCTTATCTCAACATGGAAGTCTGCCCATGGAATGTTTCGATACATAATTTAATTAATTTGACTAAGAATTATTTTTAAGTATTAGCTTATTTTAATTGTCAAAATCTCTGGCTAAAAATTACATATTTATGCCTCTTTATAAAATGTTTTAGTGGGAGATGCATGTTTATGTGAAGTGTTAGTCTGGAACATGTATAATTATTATTTATCTTATCGCAAGGAATGTATAAGCCTGCCCCTGCCTTTCCCAATCTTCTCTCTCCCTGCATCTCTGGGAAAAGTCTTAGACTCTTAGTTTAAGAGCCTACTTTTAGTTGCAGGAATGGAATAATCCTAAAAAGCTACAATGTCAAGAAAAAAATTTGTTATTTTTAATAAAAATTCCCACTAGATATTGTCAGTTGGGGAAAGAACTCTTCTTATAGACAATGTCAATTGGTAAAATCAGTATCACATTTGCTTTGTCACTATGCTGTAGTCTCAGTAAAATTTTGAATACCCATAGTAATCTTTATTAAGAGATATGACGCCATTGACAATTTTTAAATAGGGTTTCTGTATATTTTGGCAGATGAGGATTTCACACGAAATTATAGGCATATTTACTATAACTACCATAAAATAAATACTACACTTTAAATTTAAAAACAACACTTTAATTAATTAAAAGAATGATAAAATAATATATTTACAAAACCTTTAACCTTCGAAATATGTGTTTTAGGTTTTTAATATAAAAATGAATTTCGCGATATAAAAATGAAGAAAAAAATATATCGGCATTTATTTTGGTTCTTCAAGTATGTTTTACGAAAATAGTAATATATCTCCAGAAATATGTCAGGAACCTAACGGCGCAGATGTGCAGTGGCTTTATTCTCTATCAGTTAAGCTGGATAAAGAAAACTTATTAAATAATTAGCTTAGTTTACATCCATATTTCTATTCTAGAAATATGTATGTCAGAAATCACAGAACCTACTAAAACTACTGAGGTCGGTCGGCATTTTGTTCTTTATTTTATTTATTATCTACAAATTTTATTTACTATTCAGATAAAAAAATAATTCTCCGAATAATAATTATTCCTGGGTTTCGTTTAGATCAATTCAAATCAAAATCTCTTTTCAGTGCTTCAATATACATTATTTTTCTAAAATAATAAAATTAGACTGATTATTTACTCTTCCCATATTTCGCGGTATCGTAATACCAGTCAATAAGTAACATACATCACTGTAACTGTTTTTCATAATATAATTTTTGTGGCAACCTGTTTTCGTGCACATCAATATTTCTGTTTAAATAAAATTATATTTGATGCAGTCAACGAAATCCCTAGCAACAACCTTTCAACGTGGTTTGTCAAGGCACACAAAATTATATTATATTATGGTATTTTACTTTATTCCGTACTAATTTTATTTTATTACATAGGATTGCAACATTTTTATATTCCATGTCATTATAACGACTCACAGATTTAAAAATTTTAGGAAATTTGCGAAACTACGTCATTATATTGCCTTGTGTGATAGACATCTAAAGCTTGTCCGTATTTTTTAGTTTGTCATGTGTTTTCTCAAAGTACAGGTCACCGGTGATACAGAAAATCAACGCTTATGTAAACAGCGTAAATTTGAAGAAATGAGGAGCAAAATGAAAACATTACAAAAGCAAATAGAAATATTATCGAATAGCAACTCTAAGGGAGAGATGATCGGATCGCAAGCCTGAGAGGGCTGGTTATGTATTTTAGTTTTTTGTATTATCATTGTATCAAGCCTAAATCAACCAACATTCTTTCAATTGGCCCACAAATCTTAATTGTTCTTTCTTGTTACCATAGCCGCGTATTGTTACTGTCCGAGCATTTCTCTGGACCGGAAAATTTTGAATTTTGTGTACTTTGACCTTCAAAGTGCTCTCGGTAATGGTACGTCGTGAACACGCTTCTATGTAGTCAACCATGGAGGATAAATGGGCGCTTCTTTTGGTAAAAACGCGATTTCGTTGGAGCATTCTTTGAGTAAACCCGATGATTCTAAATGCTGGCCGCTATTATTAATTTTTTGAATTTTCTGTCCAAAGGGCATGGGATGTCATTTAAAAAATTTTAAAAAATGTGGTAACTTTAAAGTTAAAACGGCGAAATACCTAAATTTTATATGAATTTATTGAATGTAAAAATATGCCCCACTAAATTTACCCAAAATTATTGTATGTCCACTTCGACTGATGTTTACTGTTTTTATAATGCCGAGTATAGCATAGTTTTTAAAACTTGACCCTCTAGTTTGCCGTTCACTTGCTATAGTAGGGTTTACTAGGGTAGAGCTCATAACTGATATATTGCTGAGGGTGCTCAGTGGGACCGTTCAACTACAAAAACATGAAATCATTTTTCTTTGCGATATTCATTATCGTGTCCATATCCTCTTTTGTTTGTGCTTTAACAGATTTTCTTTTATATAAACACCATCAAAGAAAATGCAAGAGAGTTTACAAATTTTGTAAACGAATGAGACAGTAAACTGAATGGATTTGTAATAAAAATAAGTGACTTTTATTATATGTAAAAATAGTAATCCGTTCTTTAGAGTTACTGACCAGTACTCGTCAGGAGTACGCTAAGTGTTGCAAGAGAAATGTTACTTAGCTTACTTATTCATCAACTTTAAAGTTAAAACGGCGAAATACCTCAATTTTATATAAATTATAACATAATTTATTTTTCACCATACAAGGTAGCTCTAAAATTATGACGCAATCTCCTGAAAACAAAAATTGATATACAAAAAAAAATCTTAATTTTTTTTATAAAACAATTTTGTATATAGGATCTTAATGATTATTTCCTGTTATTATTTTTCTTATTAATGTAAATTTACCAGTCTAGTATTACAATGGTACTCGAAAAGTAAACCCCCAAATCCTTATGATTTAATTATATTGATTTTCAATTATTATTTCTACTAAGCGTTTCTCATTATTTTAAATAAACACACAGGGTTGTGTTATACTTAGTTTGTGAGAAGTGTTTTATTATTAAATCGTTTGTCAACCAAGAAACATAAAAAAGGGCAATATTTTGAATAGCCCACTAATTTTGATTCGTTTCCATTATTATTTTTATTATTAATTGATTTGTAAGTAATTAAAATTTACCAGGCTAACATGACAACCACTACTCGAAAAGTAGTTCCCCCGGATACTTATAATTCAATTATATTGATTTTCTTGTATTGTTTTTACGAAGTGTTTCTCATTATGTTAGAAATCAAAAAATCATCTGACACCTGTATATTCTTAGTTCCCGAGCTTTCTACATGATTGCCGTCAAAAAATATTAAACGTTGAGCTGTACAAGTAATACGGGTAGGTTCGGTTATTAATTGCTGAACATTAAAAACGTCATTTATATTGTGCAGGGATTTGCGTAATTTGTTGTCCGTGTTATTCATAATATTGTTAAAATCACCAAAACAAATCTGTCCTCAAAGTATGACACAAATTAATCAGAATTTGTGTTTGGTGGTCTGTAGATATTATCCTTATGTGCTAAATTCGTAGTTTCCTGAAGAACTAAACTGCTCTCAATGTGATCTTTAATATAGTTACCTATTCCTCCTGCCCTAGAGCGCCTATCTTTTCGAATAAATTTGTAGTGAGGCAGCTGAACTGCAACACTGCTAATATCCTCATGTATCCAAATTTCTGATACTCTTACGACATTATAATTATAATTTACAAGATGATCTTGAAAGTTAGCGCAACTACCTAATAAGGTCTTATAATAATGTGCGTTAAAGAAAGTATGAAGAAAAACAGGTGAGAAAAGCAAAGAAGAGACAAAAATATTGCAAAAGATTATAAGAGTTAGTGAGAACGACAAGTAGTTGAAAAAAGCGTTATGGTCCTAATAGACGGCGTAAACCCTAAAGAGATAATATGCAATGCGCCTGCAATGAAAATTGATATTTATTAGACAGAGTGTCCAATAAACATTGCTGATAAGTTTAATAATATTATCGTAAACTGTGTACTGTGTACAATATTTATTTGTTAAATGAATATTAGAGCACAGGGATTATTTATACCATGAGTAATATCTATTAACAAACTATATAGGTATATATAAGAAAATTGTTTATAATGGGGATATTTTTTCCTTTCTACTACTACTACTACTACTCTACTTAATTTTAATTTTGATTCGAAATAGAATTTCAGTAACTGGCAAAAACTAAAAGGTTACAAAGCAAATCGAAACAATGTGGAATTAGACCGAAAACAAAGTAAAATGTTTATCTATTTTGTTTAATTAATTGACATAACATAAAAGTTATTAGTAACTTAAAAGTTTTTAAATGTGTTCAGATTATTTGTTGCGTCTAGATTTAGAAATCTTTTTTGTTTATCAATTATTCCGTAGACAGACTAGTCTAAATGTTGAGATATGTAATTTTATTAAATATTTGCTTCAATTAATTTAAAGTTTAATATTTTTATTCGGTTGCGAAAAAGCCAAAAAAGATTTTTGTTTAAAGTTTTTAGTAATTATTTAAGTTTCACAGTAGCCAAAGCCAATCTACCCTATGTACTACCCCATTTGCACTTTTCCCATACACGATACCATGAAGATACCACTCGCTTTTCGCATTAAATCTATTTATCTCAGAATTTATAAATTTAGTTTTGATTTTGTAAGGTTCTCTTTAAACGCGATACGCGTAAACTTTATAATAAAAAATAATTCATAAAAATAAGATGCTTATGGTATCATTTTTATTTCACTTTATAATCAAGAAATATATATTTATTTATATTTACTCTTCATTTTTATAAGTTCAACTAGAGTTTCGTAAAAAAAAAATAGAGAGTATAATACATGTATTTATTTATTTATAGTATGAAAAAATTTTCGAAAAGGATAATTAAAAAACTGGTGAACTTGCCTGGTAAGTTGGTAATTATCCAAGCTTATATCCCAAACATTTTTACTACACGCCCTTATAGCTGTCTCATTACAATTTGTCTGTTTGTCTACACGGTATATAAAAATGTTCGGAATATAAACTCGGATAATTAAGATTGTCCTTCCTTGCCAGGTAAGTTGGCCAATCTAATAAGCATATAGTAAATAACGTAGCAAACGTCCAAACTAAGTAAGATATTACTTAAAGATCAACGAACAGTTGTGCATCGCTTGAAAACTACTAAACACTAATATAGGATAAATCCTGAAAAAGAAATGCTTCAACATATGAATAAACAAATGCCGCTCAACTGTCGTTTTTATCACCATTTTGAGAATTTCTTATAATGCTGCAATAAATAAATCAGCGCCGAATCGATGCACACGACCAAAGCCGATCAGTAGATTTAGAGCACTTATAATAGTGAAGTCAATAAAAGAAGTAAAATCTTTAAAAAACTTTTCCATATCAAGAACACTTTCGATGTTTTTTTTAAATTTTTGGTTTTTTTATATTTTTTTAAAATCAGAAACATTTTAGTGGGGGCACATATTATAAAGGGACTGTGTAATTTTATTTATGAAGTGGAAATCTTTTTTATTATCGACCATCAGAAAAGTCCTTTATAAAAATTTGCTTGTTAAAAAAATTAGTTTGGCTACAAACAATTTCCCATATAATATAAAAGGAGTGTAAAAAATACGTACACGCACACTAAAGCAAAAAAGTGTGAAATACAATTTTTTTAAACGATAAGTAGTTTTTAGGTAATTTAATAGCCAACTTGCCGAAAAAGTGAAATGAAGAATTAATTTTACATATTTACCATTAATTTTCTGGAAAATTACGTCTATAATAGAGTTTAAAGTTAAAGTATTTACCAACAAAAATTTTTTTGACTTTTTCGCAACTGAATAAAAATATTTAACTTTAAATTAATTGAAGCAAATATTTAATATAATTACATACCTCAACATGTAGACTTGTGTGTCTACGGAATGTTTCGATACATAATATAAACAATATTATTTAAGCAAGCATAAGAAATTATATCATTTACCTTAAGTTTTTATAGACACATAGTAGTTGCACAAATACTTTCATCCTATCGGGACTCATCAGTGCGCCGATCATAAAAGAGAAACATTTCTCTTTTATGATCTTATATATATATATATATATATATATATATAAGAAACTACCTATTCGGCTAATTTCAAATTTTGCATGAAAAACAAGTCTGATAATTGGATGAACTAATAAAATTTTCGTTCGAATCCAACTTGGAGATACAAAATGGCGACCTCTTAAAGCATATAAAAAAACTACTTACTCAATTGATTTAAAACTTTGCTCAAAACCAAGTGTAATATAAAAATTATTTGGGATTCTAATATAGCGCAACTAATAATAATTATATTGCATTTAAATTTTACACAAAAACCAAGTCCGATAAAAAGATGAACTAGTCAAAATTTTCGTACGACCTCAATATAGCGGAATAAAATGGCAGCCGAATAAAGTATTAAACAATCCAACTAGAAAAACCTTTTATTGGTTATGATACATAGATAAACTGGTAATGTTTTTTTTATAAAAATCGGACCAAACAATTATCTATTCGATTGATTTTAAATTTTGCGCAAAAATCTTTTGTAAAATAGGGTCAAACTGGTAAAATATTGTAACGAATCTTCTATGGCGGCCTAGATTTAAAAGAATTGTTAAATACTTTCACCCGGAACTTCTCTGGGTATGAATCTTTCCTTTTATTAGGAACAGTGAAGTGTAACATAATTTAGTTCCGCATATAATTTAGTAACCTTCAAATATTTTTATGGGGCGTCAATTTGTTGCACCATATTTGATTCATACCAAACAGTTTTTACCAATGCACCATTTGATTTTTGGGCATCACGTAAAATAATCTAATAAGTGGTTTTTCCAAGTTGGTTTTTTCAAATATTTTATTAGGTAGCCAACTTGTTAGGTCATCTTGGTTTAGCACCAAAATTTTACCAATACCAATATACGTAATATATGATTTTTGCGCAAAATTTGAGCATAATTGGATTACAGTTTTTTAGTAATAATTCTTATAACATTTCACTAGGCCGTCATTTTGTTTCGTTATATTGGATTGTTACCAAAATTTTACCAAGTTATCCCACTATACAACGAACAGACAGACCGACGGATTTGAGAAAACATGTTTTCTTGCATCTAAGGACCCTGAAACGTGAAGATCTGGAAAAATCTCTTAGGGGTACTTTTTTCACGATTACTGCCCTATACGAGGGAGGTAAAAAAAATTGCAAATTGATTTTACCTTGTACTAGGTTATGAATTTTTGAAAGGAAGGAAGACCAGGTTAGTTCAGCTATTTAACTTTCGGGGAAAGTTTGGTAATTTTTTAAAACAACAAAAATTTTAAGAACCGAAAATTATTTTATTGTGTGATTACTACAAACAATAGAATAAGATTGATCAAAGTGATGTGTAACATATATTTCCAACATATGAAGATTTTGCTGATGCCTGTGTTTCTCATGGGAACGTCAGTTCAGTCTTCTTGGAAAATGCTAACGTTAACGTTTCTCATGGGAACTGCTGTATTTTGACGGTCTCATAACTCCTCCATCCTTAGAGACAAATCCGGGGGGATGCAACTGGATTTTGACTAACTGCCCTTTCAGCTTCTTGTACTTCTTCTGGAGTTAAAGTCTGTGAATGGATTCTTAGGCTTCTACGGAAATAAATTCCATCTAATGTAACTATGGTGGCTATAATCAGAAAATATATTAGTATTGTCCAAAAATTAGAATATTGATATGGGCCATATATATCTTCACCGGAAAGTTTATTTAATTTTCGATTTTGAACGTCTAAAGCACTTTTTATATTTTTTAGCTCGTCCAGATTGACATTGTCTAGTTTTATAAGTCTAAAGCTTATTTTGAAACCTTTAAAATACAAAAAATTGTCAAATTTTAATTTAGGCAGTTCATTGTTTTTATATTCATTTTGGTTATTTTGAAAATTTTTTATTTGAATATTACCGACTTGCACTTCACAGTACGAATTTACTTCTATTAAGAATGTTCCACTAATTTGCTTATTTTCACGATCACTGTCGCACTTTTGTTTAACAGTAATGGTATTTGGGAAAACAACAACCCACTTGTTATCTTCGACCTTTTGAGTTTTCACCTCGGTGATGTGTACAGAGAGCATCTATCTGGACACGTAATAACGCATCTGCGTTTGTATTTATTCTTCCGTGTTTATAAACAATGTCATAATCAAATTCTTTTAATTTAAGTCGCCATCGAACGAATTTCGAATCAGGTTCTCTTAAATTGAACAGCCAAACAAGAGGTCGATGGTCTGTATAGATTGTGAATTTTCTGCCGAATAAATATGGCCTAAAATATTAAATCAATCGATAAAGGTTCTTTTTCTATAGTACTATATTTTTGTCTGATTCGTTAAGTGTTCTTGAAGCAAATGTTATTGGTTTATGAGAATCAATAGTGCCTTGTGATAATACCGCACCTAATGCAATATTTGAGGCATCCGTTGTTAATATAAATTTTTTTGAAAAATCCGGATCTCAGGTTCTCGCGAAGTCGTAGGTATATCACCTGTAATTTGATTATTTATATGGGTTTCAGACATTTCGGGTAAAATGTAGTCATATTCGTAATTATCGTAATTGTGTACATTGGGGTCAAATTCTTGGGATCATTGATAATTATTGGGATTAAAATAAGAAAATTGGGTTTGATCAAATTGGTCACAATATTGGTCAGAGTATTGATCAGCTGAGATAAAACTCTGATTAGGGTCGGTGTTTTCAAAATTAATAAAATGTTGATTGATTTTACTTACTTTTACTTTTACTTTTACAGACTTTAGTAACTGATGAAGTATCCATTGGTCTTTGAATTTTACGAAATTGTGAATTTTGGTAGTATGTTGGCATGAATCTATTTTGGCTAAAGAAAGGTGGTCTCTGTGGAAATGACCTAAAATTAGAAGATTGACCAAAAGTTGGTTTAGCAAAATTATTTTGATTAAGTGTATTATTACTGAAGTTTGGTCTAGATGCATTAATTTCGTTTGGGAAAAACGGCCTCTCAAAATTATTTTGGGAATTTGCATTAATGAAATTCGGTTGAGGTAATTTAAAATGAGTTGAAAATGCAGGTCTTACAAAATTATTTTGAGGAATTTGAGGTTTATTTATAGGTATTACTCTACCGTTTGATTTAAAAAATTGTGAATTTAAAGAAGTTTGTTTATTTTGGCTATAAGCAAAATTTTCCTCTTCTATAACTAATGACATGGCCTTTTCGAGGGAATCTGGGTTTCTTAAACGTATATTAGTTTGCAATTGACCGTTAAGACCTTTAATAAAAGTTTCTAAAGCTAAATTATTATAACTTATAAATTAATTTGTTTTTCTTGGTCTAACACTTTAGATTGATTAAGCTTAGAAATAATAAGGCTACGGGCGTCTTGAACTCGCATTCCAAAATTATTATTATTTTTGGGGTTGTAAAGAAAGTAAATCTTGAACAAAACAATCGATATCTCTTTCATCACCAACGCATAATTGCAATTGTTCCTTAATATTATCCCACGTTGTTAATTCGATTCTACAACCAATAATTTGTAAAGCCCTACCAGTTAATTTACGTATCACTGCTCTTATTATAAAATTATTTAATTTGTTACTATTATGACGTGCAAATGTAGCAAAGAGATTTTCTGCACTACTAATAAAAATACCTAAAGTATGAGGATCACCACTACGTATAATTTCAGAAGTTGATAAGTAACAGCCATTGTTAATCTAGCTGGTTGACATTAAAGGTGAATTTGATTGATTTGTTGTTTGAGAATAAGTATTTTCGGGGTTTAATGTAGAGTGCAATTGTTCAGCTAGATCATCTACTACAGACATTAAATTTAAAAGCCAAATTTGAGAACAAACTAAGACTAGAAATTTTTCCGCAGAAATGAAATATTTCCATATACTACTAGCAAGGAAAATGGAAAAATAAAGAAAATGAACAAAACTTTCATTGGAATAATCTTCATCCTATACTAGGGTCCTTATTCTAGATTTGAGTCCAACTTCGGCGATTTTTGTCCTCTGCTCGGGTTTTCTAGGTTTCGGAAATTTTTGTCCTCTGCCCAGAAAATGTTCTTGAAGCTTCGTTTTTTTCGTTACACACTGTAGATTCGCGTTTTAACAAATTCTTAAAAGACACCGTTTCGAATCGCGATTTTTGTCGATTTTTCTAGAAACGTTTAAAACAATCCTACCGACTGCGCCATTTAACTTTTGGGGAAAGTTTGATAACTTTTAAAAAAAAACCAAAATTTTAAAAACCGAAAATTATTTTATTGTGTGATTACTACAAACAATAGAATAAGATTGATTAAAATGATGTATAACATATATTTCCTACATATGAAGATTTTGCTGATGCCTATGTTTCTCATGGGAACGTCTGTGCAGTCCTCTTGGAAAATGCTAACGTTAACTTTTCTCATGGGAACTGCTGTATATTGACGGTCTCATAACTAGCAAGTAGATTATTCACTAGTAAATACAGTATATATTCAAATTATTCTTTTCATTTCCCTAATACATGGGATGATTTACTAGGCAGGAAAATCCAGGCAATTGGGCAAAACCGATGTGTAACACTTTAACAAATCTGTCTTAATAAATCCTTCCAGTTATTACAGGAATAAAAGAAAACGTAACATGTATATGTATTGTATAGATTATAGGTAATCTATAAATAACTAGGCATATGCTGAACTAAACTGGGTTACCATTCTTCACTGTTCATGATAAAAGAAATGATTCATAACGAGGGAAGTACCGGGTTAGGTAATGTAACTATGTAATGAGGATATCAAACGAATACCTAATTTTAATTTATATACTCCTAGATAACTATCATATTATTTAAGTTTGTGAGCACTTTGATTAAATACTGCTTGCTTAAAGTACAGAACCATTATCTTGAGTTATTGTAAAATTTTTATTTTTTTAGATTTAAAAGTTGTTTCTCAAGGAGAATGTCCAGGAGGCGGTGGTGTACGTCTTTCATAAGCAAATGTGTTAGGAAGAAAAATATCTATTTTAACTTGCACACTGATTTTAAGTAGTTTTAAGTCAAAATAAATTGTTTCTGTGTACTAATATTTTAAAAATAAAGCGTCCACCTAAATTTTTGAGACTTTTTGTTTTATATCAAACCCAACTATATTTATACCAATTTACATTTCTCTAGATAACACTAATTAAATATCAGCGGCACAATAGAGCGATGGGCTAGAGATGCAGAGATGGGGGTTCGAATTCCGCCGGTACCACAACTTTGGTGTTAATTAAATATGTCTAATTAAATAGTTATATTTTCAAAATTCCATCTAGGTAGTATGCAAACAAAATATATCCCAGTTTAACCGGAAATTTTTTATAAGCACCCCGGAATTTTTATTTACTTTCCGATAAAACTTTAAATTCCCTAAGTGTTAGTTTTAAGATTTTTGGAGTTGGACAGGAAATGGTGCAGCTATAGGTGTTTGCTTAGCCGGCCACGAATATTAACGATAAAATTTCGTTAATATTCGTGGCTCCCAATTTAGGCTTGGTTAGTGGCGTAAATAAGCAAAAATGCATATGAAACAAAAACTGCCATCACTTTTTTGATATAAAAAAACTTTTAAAAATTATTTATCAAAAAAAAAAATGTTTTGGCCACCAAAAACAACAATAGGTTATTATTTATTTTTTTTGGTAAAAATTGAATTTCTGCTGTTTTAAAACGTTTGAAAATAAACTATATTGCCTACTGACTTACTACAAATAATCTACTTAATAAAAACTACAATAGTCTGTAATAAGAAAACCCACACTGTTTACAAAATCTCTTGCAGCAGCGCATATATTAGCCAAACCAATGAACATTTACAAAATCATCTAAACGTACATCGTTACGATAAAAAGAATTAATATGGAACGGAAGCTTTCACGGCTTTAATTAAGAAATCATGGTTCTTGGGCTTAGACCGTGTCAAATTGGAATTACTATCCGACGTTTCGCCTTCGATTGCACGAGGCATCTTCAGGGATCTTTACTCCACGAGATCTGAACACTGAATGATATCGAAGAGATTCAGGCGCGCTTTTATACCCGACTTGTGCTCGCCGAACCGTGACCCTGGGTTAAGATCGATTTCCACGTGTGATGTAGACCGTAACCCGTATCTTATTGAAATTTTTTGTATGTTTAAATATTTCAATAGATTCTCTAACTTTTCGTTTATAAAAACCTGGAACCGATGCTAGAACCTTGGTTTCCTTTACATTTATGAAATGGCCACGCGTTTGATTTGAAATGTATCGCGGTCAGATGCCAGATGATCCAATATGCAAGCCCTTTAAAAATAAATCCTTTTGACATCGTTTAGTAAGAAAAAAATAATAAAAAACGGTAAATTTCCTTTACTCGGAACTTCCCTCATTATAAATCTTTCCCTTTGTTAGGAATAGGGTAGTGTGACTCACTTTAGATCAGTACATAGTCATTTAGTAACCGATATATGCTGTCTCTTAAAATATACAATAACACACACCGCCATTTTGTTACGTCATTGAATTCGAACCAGTTTATTCTTATATCACATTTAATTTTTCTATATAAATTTAAAGTCAATTGAATAAGATATTTTTATATTGATTAAAAAAAAATATTTGGCCGCTGTTTTGCTCTGCTATCTTGAATTCTTCTCACAACTTTACCATAAATAAGTCTATATCACACTTAATGCTTGCATACAATTTGTAATTATTTTAATAAGTAGTATTTTCAGATTGATTTACAAATATTTTATAAGGATGGCAAGTCAGTTTTTGTTAATTGTAATTTATAGTTCTGTCTGGCGTTATTCTGTCTGTATTAAGAACGTTGATTGACACGTGACCCGCCGCAGCCTTAAGGGGCGGCCTCTTACTTATTAGGACCTGTCTCAATTAGTTTCGGTGAAAATTTTGACTTTTCATCCTCTCTATACTGTCCTTGCGTTTACTGTATTCGTATAATACCCTAAGTTAGCTTGCTCATGGGTAGGCAGACGAGCGACCAAAGACTTATCCAGCTTCTTACGCCTCTGTTGGCGTCCTTTGATCGTTCTCTCATTTGCTCATGACTAGCCACTCCAAGTTATTTGCATTTGGTTACGTTTAGGGCATTCTCCACCGGTCGAATGTGTGAGTTCGTTTGACTTATTGAAAAATAGGAAATTTAAAAACGCCTACTTTATTCCAGTTACAAGATCACGAATGAATATATCGTTTCTTATTTCGATTTTTTTCTTGGGGATCGTGGTATGATATGGTCCAGTACACCTTGTTCATTGAATATTATTTAATAACATGAAAGCAGGTTGTGTAGAAATAATACAGCTATATTTTACAATATAGACGAGAATTATTGATGAGTAAGTATATTGAGACACATGTAAACTGTTTTTGGCAGAAACAATCTAACTAGAACTAGAGTTCAATAGACTATTTTATTTAGAGTGTAAAATATTAGAAGAACCAGAACTATTCATGGCGATCCTGCCAGTTACCCTTAAAATCCAGAAGATAGTCAAGACCTAATAAAAACCGAATTAATATGGGCAGTGCTAAATTCAAAGAAGTAATTCAAATTGCACAATCGGCAAATGGTGATGCATCCGAATGGCTATTGATTGGTTCAGTGGATGGCACAATCCTTGTATTAGTATATATAGCGTACAGACGATACAAAAAAGGCCTTAGAAGAACCATCAGAAGAGAAATTTGTAAAAGCGAGTTGCAAAAATTACTTAATAACTTCATCGAAGAAGAGGGTTAAAACATTTTATAGGTTTTCTTTTAGGTGGACAAATCAAGAATAAAAATAAAGTGCGAAAAGCTTGTTGAGCTATGAAAAATGTTAACATTGCATTGTTACGGAATCTAATTATAAGTATATACGATAGGAAATGTAAATATAGGTACTTATTTAGGGTATAATATGTGCACTGCACTTTTATTGTTCTATTTGCAGAGAATTGTAAATTTTGCGATGTAACTAAATTATCAATATCGACCCAAAACACAATTTCCTAGGGAAAAATATTTTTACTATTTTCATATATGATTGATTCAATGTGAGATATTTAATGAATATCATAAATCTTTAAAGCAGATTAAATATTACTTATTAAAATTAATTTACTGCACTACAAAACCGATTTTACAAACGAAACTTGACAAAGCTAAAACTGTTTTTTTAGAACTATCTAATGAAATCTCGGTTATTGATTCAAAAATTAAGAACTTGGAATTGGACATTAGAAAATCATTATAGTAAAAGAGATAGTAGATGAAAAAGTCCGGCACTAGCGCGAATAACGAGATGACGCCTTTTGATCTAGAAGTAGCTTTGAGTCTCCTGCCCAACATTAATGATTCAGACGAGAACAAGAGAAAAATCTATTGAGCTTTCAGATAAAAATTAGATCTTTTCGTAATATATTACGACCTATTAACGAAAAAATTGCGGTAAAAAGGTTAGCCGAAGGTCTGCGAAGCCAAAAATTAAGCATAATAATATTCTCACAAAAATTTTTATTTTTAAAAGACGCAATCACGGCTGCGTATGCCGAGAAAGGCAATTAATTAACAATTTTTCACAAGTTATATCTAGAGAGGTAGGCAATAGATTCCTAGAAATTAGAGGTCAGTAGTCTAACCACGGCAATTGTAACAGAAGACTAGACCTTTTAAACCGGAATTGTCCTTTCACAGGTTGGTTAGGTTAAGGTCAGAAGCGTAACATTTAGCATCTTTAAAATGAAATTAAATTAAATGCAAGTGATGAGAAATTATTATTCTTCACAAGTCGTTTGTTGTTCAATTATGTACCTATGTAAATAGATACAACTGTTAAGCTTTTTGATAAAATGTACTATAATAAAAAAAAATAATGATTTTTTCTATTTCACGGCGACCAGAGTTAGAGGTTAAAAATATCAAATGTCCATATTTTCCTAATAAGTGCCGAATTTCAGGTTATTATTTTTTTTATGATTATAAAAACGGTAGAATTTATCAGAGGCTGAGCTATCAGCGAAAAACAAATATTTTTAATATGTATATACACAGGCAAGATTTTTGAATGTGAAATGTTCTCTGATTTATATACCTTCAAGTATAATAATAATAAATATCCCTTTTATCATTAACTGCTTCACTTTCTTTTTTTATTTCTATTACCTTTTAATTGTTAATTTACGATAATTCGTATGTTGCGGTAAATTCTCGGTCACATTCAATTTGATATCAATTTGTTTGTTGTTTGTTCATGCTTGTGAAGGGCAGTAGAGACATTTTTAATACATTTATTGCTTTTAATTCTGTTTTCTAAGCATTGTGTTTTCATTCCGATATATTTTTTATAGCAATTCAAACACGGAAATAAATAAACTAAATTTGATTTCGTTTTTGTGGTACTCTACTTCTTAATGGGATATAAACAGATTTTAATAAATTATGGGTTTTATGACAAGCAGTTATATTATGCTTTGAAAGAATTGACTTCAATTTTGTGTAAGGAGTGCCACGTACTTAGGATCTTCGTTTTTAAATGGTCCTTTCTTTTTATTATTATATAGATAAGTTCTTTGTTTAATAATTCTCAGAATATTTTTTTCTCGATAATGGTTAACTATTAAGTTAACTTTTTCCAGAGTTTCTGGTCTATATTCTGGAGAGGTTAGTGCGATTGCGCGGTCAGTTAAACCTATTATCACAATAAAATTATCGTTAAATCTAACAAAGTAAGTTTATTAATTTCTTTAATTTCCACTGTGAATTCTAATTTAAGGTGGATATTATTAAAGGCATTTACTAATTTATTTAATTTGTCTTCTGGAATAGCAGTTAAACATCATCAACGAATCTTTTGAAAAAAATTATATAATTATATAAGATATTAATAAGTAATGCTTGCATTGAAATTGAAGGAGGACATTTTCAGCAACTATTGTAAGTTTCGTTTTAACTATTGTTAAATGTTTTTTTCATTAAAAAAAATGTGTAACATTTCTTTAAGTGTGATTTTAATAAAGCGTTTTTTTTATTTCATTCTTTTTAATTTCCGACGGTACCCCTATGTACGCTACTGGCAAAAGAAGACAAAAAATTGTTAGCTTAAATTGATTGAAATTTAGCTAGGAAAGTATACGATCCTGTTTGAAGCCATTTACATTTTATTGTTTTCATTCTGTTACTCTGAGCAAACAAAATGTTAATTCTTTGAGGGGTTCTAATACGAATATGTTATATAAACATAAGTCCGTCCGGTATTGCTTCCTTTTTAGGAAACAGGGTGCCAAACTTTCAGTAATTTTTTTTTAATTAACATGATTAAAATTAGGTAAGTCCAGTGTCATTAAGTAACATTTTTGATAAAAAATGTGCAATAGTGACTGTTTTAAAAATTTTGTAATTTTTTCGCATTAGGCAAATAAAAATACAACTTTTTTGTAACTTGATTTTTTTTGATAACTTGCTTCGTTTTCGGAAAAAAAACCAAACCACTTTATTGCATGTACATGAACACAAAAAAAAATATTAAGAAGTAAGTAATAAAACACAATTTTTTTAGCTTGCCTTATTTTTATAATAATTGTTAAGACAATAATAGATAGGAAAAATAACAGGAATACCCCTGTTTTTGATAGTCTATAGTTCGATAGTTTTAATTTCTTAGTGGTTTTATTTTTTTTCAAAAACAAAGAAAGATAGGAAAAATCTAAAGAGATAAAAAAAGTTGTATTTTTAGTTGCCGATACGAAAAGTTGCAGATAAAAAAAAAATAAAAAAGTCAGTGGAGCACATTTTTTTTGTCAAAAATATTGATCAAAGTGCTCTCCGGAACGCCATTGGACTTAATAAATTTAATCTAGTTAAGGTCAAAGTAGTCTCTTACTTATATAAATACCGCTGCCAAATTTTATCAAAATCAGCTAAGTGTTACTCAGATTTTTGCGAAAAAACGATTTATTTTTTAGGTTAACACCCTGTATGTTGAAAACGAAGAATTTCGGGACATGGGTTTTTATAAACTTTTTGTCTTAAAATCACTCAAAGAATCTCCCCAAACATTTACAGAAAACTTTTGTTGATAATTATTTTGTATCAGTGCATAGGGATTTTCAGCCCAGATACGATTGTTATGAAAGTTCATAATTGAGTATCGTGAAAAACAAGCTTCATCTAGAGAGATAGGGATAGAAACGTCGGAGATGCTATCCGTTGTTACAAAAGCCAAGATCAATAATCCACTTGCTGGGGAAAACCTGCAGGTAATAACGCTTGAACAAGCTGTATCTGCCAAGGATACAGTTGAAATTATCATAAAATCTGCCATACACTATAATAAGATATGTTTAATTGTTGCGCGATTTTACGTGTACTTATATATATATATATATATATATATATATATATATATATATATATATATATATATATATATATATATATATATGGTTTATTTTCTTAAAAGATTTATTTATTTCCTTAACATTTCGCGCTTCATAGAGAGCTTCTTCAAAAGTGCTGCATTATAGTAGAAATGATATTTCAGTTGTGAAGGAATTTTGGTTTATTATAGAAAATTTTTCTAATAAAGAAAGAATAAAATTCAGAGAAGATAGATGTCGATAAAACTACAATGTTTTCCATAGACACATCAGGATCAGTTTATAAATTAAAATTAGGCTGGGTCGGCGCCAGAAATCCTTTGCTTGCAAAAGAAACTCGGGACCAGTCCACCATATCGCTGTGTCTAAAAGTTGGGCAGGAGTAAGACCACAACTAGCGGAATCAGCGGGATTCAACGCTGACGGACTAAAACGCCAAGAAAAAATGAGTATGAGCTTTTGAATATAATTAACTCTATTGGCTACAAAAGTTATTCACTTGTGATGGGAAGAAGACAGCCAGGTAGTGTTACCATGGAATCTGATCAGAAATAAAGGGCGTCAAAAATTGGACCGGGTTTTTAATTGCGCTACTCGACATTTCGAACAAATAAGGAATGTTTTTACGATTCCATTTGTTTCCTCCATACGGAAATAACAAACAGCAGCGTATCCATTTTGCGAGGCATCGCCAAAAGCGTGTAGTTCCATTCGGGATATCGAACTAGATCCGACGTACCCAGGAATTTTTTGATTACCCAGATCAGGCATTTCAGCTTTAAAGGTATCCCAAACATCTAAAACAACTTTAGACTGGGGTTCATCCCAGGAGACTTTAAAATCCCACAAACGTTGCAAAAGAAGTTTTGCAAGTAGGAGGCAAAGAACAATAAAGCCAAGGGGATCGAAAATTCGACTTATCTCAGATAAAATATTTCTTTCTGTACAGGGACGATCTACAGAAGTATAAATATATGAAAAAGCTTCTGGATTAGTATTCCATCTGAGAACAAGAATCTTAATAAATGATGGCTCCTCTTTGTCAATATTACACGAATATTGAACATCAGAAGATGGAATAGAGGCTAAAAGAGAATTTCTCTATTTGCTCATTTCAAAACCTCTCCTGCTCATAACTTCAATGACGTCGGATTGCAGGGCTAATGCTGATTCCAAGTTATTACTTCCCAAGAGTCCATCATCAATATAGAATTGACTGCGAATGGCCTGAGCAAGTACGTAAGAAATATTTTTGAAGAGGATCACTTGGTTTGAAACGCCACAAAATTCGTTGATAAGTCCAAAATTCAAGATGTACAATAATTTGTCTGTACATCTGCTTTATGTCACAAATAAAGACGTAGGGTGTTCAAAAAACTGAAACATTCACTGGAGTAAAGTGCCGGTGTGTTTGCAAACATTTTTCAAAGTCTGATCTTTGACGAAATTTGAAATTTGTTTTGCATTTGTTTGTTAACTGTATAACATATTTTTAAAATAGTTCCAAATTATAGTATTCCATTTCACAAATCACACCTAACCTGACTGCGGACCTTCTCTTAAACAACTTTTCCTTATACCGCCTTGAAATGACTCCAAAAACAAACATAGTTTACTATTAATATCTCAAAGTTTGGTGTGCAATTTGTATGAAAACTAAAAAAATTATACATATATATATATATATATATATATATATATATATATATATATATATATATATATATATATACAAGTTTGCTTACGAGTTTTTCACTAGAAACTAACTACTCTCGTAAGCACTAACTAAAATATTTTTCGGTGAAAAATTCTATGCTTTATAAAAATACTTTTATCCTATTTAACATCTTTACTAGTAGAGCAAAATTAAAGGACCAGAGTTCTTTACTTTTGCTTTTACTTGGAACAGATTTGGTTAAATAAACTTTAAAAAAATGTAACAGACCAGCCAGTTTAATATCACACTCGTAAATCATATAAGACAATGGTCAGTTTGATTTTTTTTGTTATTTAATATTAATATTTAATAATATGCAAGATATACGCAAGAAACAAATTAAGTGCTACCCAAATAAAAAAAAGTGGTTAATCCATAATATTCCAAAATCCATAAATGTGTTGTGCCGTGATTTTTTTATTGGATCACAACCCAAAATAATACACCACTTTAAAGTAAAAATAACAAACCTGTTATTTTTACTTTAAAGTGGTAGCAATTGGATGTGACTGGACTAATGTCAATACGGGGATAAACGCAGGGATAAAAAGACTTCTTGAAATTGAATTCCTCTACGACACCTTCTAATCCATCTTGATGGTGTCACTCAAGGTCTCAAAGCATTTTCCGGTGCCATCGATAAAGCAATACAAGCTAGTGAAACCCTCCCTCTAGTTAAGTTCTCAAAAATTGGGAGTAATGCAATTTCTGAATTAGATAGAACCGTTTGAGTACAGCAGCATTCGGTTTCTTCTGGGGTTTGTGGTTGTTAGGATTAAACCAGGATCAGTCGTATATTCAGGATGGGTAACAACGGCAAGTAGAATCCTTCGGCTTTCAGATAATCCTTCAGAAAATCTGATACACTTAGTTACATTATAATGAAAGTATATGGTCCAATATGGTTTAATATAAAATGTAATCCATTGTGGTCCACCACACTTGTATAAATTGATTACATATTTAAGATATATGCCGACTGTAAGGAACATAGTATAATACAGACCGGACAGAACCACCAATATTAAAACGTGTTTCTGACAAGGACTTGGAAGGTTTTGTATCCAGTGAAGAAACTACAGCACCATTTCTAGATTCTAGATTTGCCCAAGTTTCCGTGTCACACACAAGCCACCGAAAGATGTGTGCATTTAGTAACAGAGACATCATCTAAAGTATGTGGGAAGGAAAGAAGAGATGGATTTATAAGATCTCCACTCGAGTCTAGGAAGCTTATGAAGTCCTTTAATTTTAAATCAGAATTTAAATTAAATTGGCATGTTGTTTGTTTTAATATTAACTCAATTTTTAAGTTAAATATTTGTTAATACATTTGTAAACGTGTCTATTTGAAGTACGCTTTTCTTTTAAAATTAACCCGCTTATTTTTATTGTTTTTTTGCATTGTATTTTATTATTATATTACATAAATATTTTAATACTTAATTTAAATTAATTTTTCGGATTTTTTGACTTGGTCCTAGCATAATAAACTTATTATTCTGTTAATTTCTTTACATTTTAACTTAAAGTATATTATCTACATAAAACCTAATTTAATTTATTTTTTATTTGGTCTATGGGGCACCTTTAAAAAAAGTCTGAGAGTCTTCAAATTTTGCACACGCACTTTTTAAACCATCCAAAACAGTTTACACATAAAGCCAATTGAATTTTTTTTTTCCAAAAAAATTTTTTTTTAAATGATTGGGGCACTGAAAGGGTTGTTCAAAAAAAATTGAAATTTTCGCAAAAAACTGACTTTAATAAATAAATAAATGGCAACTTTCGCCAGTAAGAGAAAATTATTTTTTGCTCCTCTAAGGGAGGAATTTGTTTCTAAATATTTATTATTAAAACCACAGATATACAAATTGTCTTAGAAAGTTACATTTAGTTAAATTAATAATTTTTAGGTAGTCCTATAAACAGAGAATTTTCAAAAAATCAGATTCATCTGAAGATAATTATTTTTAAAAGGAATTATTCGCGTTTACGCACTCCATACTATAGAAAAATCGATATCGTGACACGATGTCTAAAGGCATGCTGGTCCGCAGTGTGTCTTGTCGCGCTGAACATACTCAAATATATGAGAAAGCGAGGCGGTTATTTTCGGCTGCCGCTCGAAGTGATGCTTCTTATCAGCGTATATGTTCGGTGCAATCGGTGAGCCGTGTGACAGATGGCAAAACTACGATGGAATACTTTCGGCGTTCAGTCCCTCTCCAAGGAAGAATTACACCATTGCAACGGTACAGAACTGCTAACAGCAAGTTATACATCGTATAACTAGTATAAATTAGTTTTATCATAAGTTGTATCTGAGAAGATAAAAAAAAATTTAATTTTATTATTTCATACAGGAGAATGTAATTTTGCCAGTCAATTTAAGGATCAACTCTAATGCGTCCGTCAATATATTAGGAGAAAGTTCCTTTGATAAACTACACATAAATTTAATAAAGGAAAAATAAATATTTTAGGTTTTAATTCCGTTTATTAATCTAATTTACAGTAAAAAGTAGAGAAAATAACTTCATTCATGAACACACATTTCTCTCTGTCCTGTCACCATAACTTAATTTTTTGAGTACGTAGTTTCAATCTGAAACAATAAAAATTTCTTTTATTTTGGCAATCTACACTTGATATAATATCTACAAATAATACATTTCTATAGATAATCGAACAAAAAATAGTTTTATATCATGTTAAGAGGTACAGGGTGTTCCAGCGAGGACTGAACAGGGACCTATTTTCGACCTTCCTTGTATTTTGGAAAAATTCAAAATAGCCAATCGATGTATTTTTTCTTGTAGAATCCAAAAATGTCATCGAAAAAATATTTGAACCAGAAACAAAAGAGTTACGCTATGCATCAGGTGTTTTTTAAATGGAATGTATCGTTTCTTATACGATTTTTGGAAAGAGTGATTTTTTTTATGTCCGTTCTGATTAAAAGATTTGATTTTGCGATAGCTGTTTATATTACATTTTAATGGTTTACAAACTAAAATTTTAGCTTCACCTGTTTAAAATATACGATAGGTTGGTATAGGTGATCAAGGTAAAATGACGTTTGAATGCTTTGTCAATAAAAATTGACATTATTTTAATTATTGTCGAAGTCTTCACCTAAAAAATATATATTTGACTCTGATCAAAATGAAATACTCTTTGGACGAGAGACTAGAGATTGTTATGCTATTTTACAAGTGCCAAGAAAATGCAAGAGAAGCAAGAAGAAGATTTATTGCAAATTTTCATAGAAATATATCCATCAATACAATTCTAGGGATAAAAAACCTATTTGAGGAAAATAAAACTTTACATGATAGAAAAAGAAATATACAAAGAAGAAGAAATCGAGACCAGGCCATTATAAATTATATTCAAGTTAATCCAACCAAATCTATTTCGGATGCAGTTCGGGAAGTTCAGTACGGTGGCGGTGTAAGGCGCAGAAGAGTTACCCGAGGGACTGTTCACAGGACTCTAAAAATTCATAAATTTAGGCCTTTTCGTATCCTTCCACTTCAGCACCTAACACCGGCACAAAAAGAACTTCGCTTCCAATTTGTTTCTCAAATGGTAATTCGGCAAGAAAACGAAGATCCTGATTTATTCAAAAATATTGTGTGGACCGACGAAGCTACTTTCACAACATCGGGAGTATTCAACAGACATAATAGTCGCCACTGGGCCGTTGAAAATTCAAAAAAGTTCCAGACTATTAAATTTCAAGGGAGGAATTCTATTCATGTTTGGTGTGGGATAAAAACCAATAAAATTTTGGGACCAATATTTTTTAACGGGACTTTAAATGGGCACAGATATTATGAGTTTTTAGAAAACGAAATTGAAAATTTTTTGGAAGACTTACCATTGGCAGAATATCAGAATTTAATTTGGCAACATGATGGGGCGCCTCCTCATGCCGTGCATGATGTGGTTCAATTTTTAAATCGGCGCCATAACGAATGGATAGGGCGAAATGGAACATATGCTTGGCCGCCCAATAGCCCCGACCTCTCAGTTTTGGATACATTTCTTTGGGGCCATTTGAAGAACGTCGTATACAGACAACGAAACGAAAATATTCAAGAGATCATGGGAAAAATTGTCGATGAAATAAACCGCCTTAACCAGGAAAATCATATTGTAACAGCAAGTTTAGAAAGGCTACAAAAGGGTTATCGATGTTGTTTCGAGAAAACGGCGGTCACATTGAAAACTTATGTTATTGGTAGTTTTATTTTATTATTTAATAATTATTTTTTATTGAATTTCTTTTTCTATCATGTAAAGTTTTATTTTCCTCAAATAGGTTTTTTATCCTTAGAATTGTATTGATGGATATATTTCTATGAAAATTTGCAATAAATCTTCTTCTTGCTTCTCTTGCATTTTCTTGGCACTTGTAAAATAGCATAACAATCTGTAGTCTCTCGTCCAAAGAGTATTTCATTTCGATCAGAGTCAAATATATATTTTTTAGGTGAAGACTTCGACAATAATTAAAATAATGTCAATTTTTATTGACAAAGCATTCAAACGTCATTTTACCTTGATCACCTATACCAACCTATCGTATATTTTAAACAGGTGAAGCTAAAATTTTAGTTTGTAAAACATTAAAATGTAATATAAACAGCTATCGCAAAATCAAATCTTTTAATCAGAACGGACATAAAAAAAATCACTCTTTCCAAAAATCGTATAAAAAACGATACATTCATTTAAAAAACACCTGATGCATAGCGTAACTCTTTTGTTTCTGGTTCAAATATTTTTTCGATGACATTTTTGGATTCTACAAGAAAAAATACATCGATTGGCTATTTTGAATTTTTCCAAAATACAAGGAAGGTCGAAAATAGGTCCCTGTTCAGTCCTCGCTGGAACACCCTGTACATATTAAATGGTATTTATATAAACGTTATTAGATAAATAATGTATTTATTACCTTCTTGTAACGAGTTTTCAACCAATTTTTGTCTTACATGGTAGCCTGACTCTTTAGTGGTTTGCAGTAGTATTAAGCGTTCCCTCAGGTATTTTTCTATAATTTTCTTTATTGTTTTCTGGTATTTTGCCTAAAAATATTCCTCGATGTAGCTTGTTTATATTCACCTACGTGACGTCCTTGTTACAAAATAAAGCAATAGTGTATTATTAATGTTTGAGTAAAATCACTGCATTAGTGGAAACACATCGAAAATAACTATTATGAATATTTACATTTACCGTAGGTACTTATATGTCGTTATAATGCGGATTTCCTATATTTTCCAGTATATTTTGTCAAACACTTATTAGACGATCAATCTCTGGTTAGTTTTCAAGGGTGTCGTGAATTACCGTTTTGGGTTCGCGAACATCTCATATGTTGCATTTCTAGGATAGTCATTGGTTTCAGGACTTACAGCTCTCTTCGATTAGTCACGTGATATGTTTCGTGAGCTAACATTGGTTGCAGGTATTAATTAGCTATTTCTCAGTAATCGGTGATTTTTCAAGCAAGACAACGTTTATGAGTCGCATGTACAACCTCTAGAAAACAAAAAAAACCTTCTGGGGGAGAAAGGGCAATTGGAACGAAAGAGGCCATCTTTGACGGGTTTTGCTTAAAAGGCAGTTGTTCTCTGCGAGAGTTAAAATTGTCTTTGACCATCAGGGTCCCTAGATAGCGAAAAACATGTTTTCTGAATTTCATCCGTATGTCTGTCTGTCTGTTCGCGGCATAGCTAAAAAATACAAATCAGATTAATCTCAAATTTTGGTCAAAAATGAAGGTTTATAAGGGGATGACCTGGTAACATTTTGGTAAAAATCCAATATGCCGAAACAAAATGGCGGTCTAGTGAAATGTTAAAAAAACTATTAACTACTCGTCCAATTTATCTTAAATTTTGCAAAAATATCAAGTAATATGTTAGAATCAACTGGTTACATTTTGGTGCGATTTCAAGATGGCGGAACAAAATGGCGGCTTTATAAAATATTTAAATATCGAACCTAAGAAAAATTATGGTTTGATTTAAAATTCTGTGTCATAACTAATTGTGGTATAGGGATCAATTAGTAAAATAGTGGTACTAATTCAAGATGGATGAACAAAATGGTGGCCATATAAAATGTTTGTAACCGTGAAAAAATCACCCTACCAGGTTTACACATCTTTATGTTTTAACGTTCCTAGATGCAATTATGTATTATGTAAAAACCAAATCTACATCTACACACAACGAATTTTTAAATTATAGTAAATTTTAGGCGCATCTGCAAATTTTACGAGGGAAGTAAAGAGAAAAAAATTATAAAAATGTTTATTACGTTAAGGGTACGAATCTAATAAATTCATGCTATGACCACAGAGATAGGTAAAATTGTGGCACGAATTGAAGATGGAACAACACAATGGGAGCCAAAAAAACAGAACAAAACCTTTCAGGGCTTTGATCAGTTATAAAATCATGGGAATTTTGGGATTAGACCGTGTTAATTACTATCTGAAGTTCCGCTTTCGAATTTATTTTACTTTATTTATTATTTATTTATGCTCAAAAATCAAGTATGACATAGGCAAAAACTGTTATAATTATATGTTGGAAAAGACAGTATACAGTGTGTTAGTAAATAATTGCAACAAACTTCAGGGGGTGATTTTGCATGAAAAAATAACAGTTTGCTACATAAACGTATTTTTAAATGTGTTCAGATTATTTGTTGCGTTTAGATTGACAAACAAAAATCTTTTTTGGCTTTTTCGCAACTGAATAAGAATATTTAACTTTAAATTAATTGAAGCAGATATTTAATATAATTACATACCTCAACATGTAGACTAGTCTGTCTAGCAACTGAATAAGAATATTTAACTTTAAATTAATTGAAGCAGATATTTAATATAATTACATACCTCAACATGTAGACTAGTCTGTCTACGGAATGTTTCGATACATAATATAAATAATATTATTTAAGCAAGCATAAGAAATTATACCATTTATTAGTATTTGTACAACTACTATGTGTCTAACTTAAGGTAAATGGTATAATTTCTTATGCTTGCTTAAATAATATTATTTATATTATGTATCGAAACATTCCGTAGACAGACTAGTCTACATGTTGAGGTATGTAATTATATTAAATATCTGCTTCAATTAATTTAAAGTTAAATATTCTTATTCAGTTGCGAAAAAGTCAAAAAAGATTTTTGTTTGTCAACATAAACGTATGTCCGCAAATGATTCGTTTCTTGGGAGCCCCCTGCAAAAATTTCCCCAAAAAATTAACTAAACAAGAAATGTTATAAATACCATAACATAAAATAAAAAAATAACTAATAAAAAAAGAGAAATAAAAAAAGGAACGAACAAAATACATTTTGAGATTAATAGGTATAGGTAAAGTAATAAACACATATATACATATATATATATATATATATATATATATATATATATATATATATATATATATATATATATATATATATATATATATATATATATATATATAAACTTTCGTAAAACCCAAACGGCTAAACGGATTTTAATAGGTGAGGGGTTAAAAGAATCATACTATTTTCGGGAGTATATAGATATAGATTTAATAGTAATTTAATATAGACGAACTGAGGGGAGTTTGAATTTATTACGTGTATTGAAGTAAGGTAGTGTTAAGGGTAGTATAAGCTATATTTCTTATAAAAATAAAAAAGTTTTAAATATGTTTTATACAGAAGTTATGAGTAACAACACTGCATATTTATGATATAGTTTAAGATATAGAGGGTGGCTCCGAAATATACAAATCCAGATAGTAGATACTTTTTTTGGGATCTTAATAGATGGAGGCTAATTTTTAATTCCAAAAATTGTGAAAAATTAAAATTTTTAAATAATGACTAAAGAAATTAAATATACAGATTATTAAATACACAAAAAACTGGATTGCTTATAATATAATAACAAGGGTATATTATTAGTAGTTGACTAATAAGAATACAAGATAGCGTATTTATGAGTCTATGTAAATAAAAAACTTTATAGATTCTAAGAATGCCCTATAAAAATATTTTTAATTCCTTCGTAAGAGTGAAATGTTGTAACCATAAACACTCCCTCCGAGTCTTTTTTAGTTCTTTACGTTTCAGGGTTCTGAGATGACGAAAATGATGTTTTCCGGGTCTGTCTATGCGCGGCATAACTAAGGAACTACTTATCTAATTGACATCAAAGTTTGCAGGGTGACTAGGGATGGACCTGTTAAGGCTTTGGTGTTTGTTCAATAAAACGGAACAAAATGGCTACCCAATAAATTGTTTAAAAAATTAGTATAAAAAAAACTGTATCTAATTAACTTGCATATAAGTCGAGTGTGATATAATGATAAACTGGTAAACATTTAGTGGGAATCCAGTTTGGCGGCACAAAATGACGACGATGAAATGTTTAAAAAATCAGTAAAAAAAACTACTTATTCAGTTGACTTCAAATGTGATACGAAAATCAAGCGTAACATAAGGATAGACAGGCATAATTTTGGGGCAAATCCAAAATGTAAGCTTTTAAAATTTTAAAAATATTTTGTATAAAAAATTACTTATCGACTTCAAATTTTACTCATAAATTAGGTTTCATAGAATCCAGATTAGTTCTTCACATAATAATTTAGTAATACGTACAGGTTTATTTATTATATTTTGACTCTTAACTAAAGGAGATACAAAAGTGGTAGGATTTTTATTCTGTTATCTTCTAAGAATATCAAACATTCTTAAGAATTGTTAAAAAGTAGAAAAGAAATACACATTTTTTTGAATGTATATGATTAATACCTACCATAAAATGCAATGCGTTAGAGAGAGAGACAAAGAGAGGGGAATATTCTGTTCTAAATTATTATTTCAATTTTCTCGGTTGTCCTAATGATAAATATATCAAATCTGATATATTTATAATAGGTAAGTGGAGACTCATTCAATGAAATAATAATATACAGGATGTCCCTTTTAAGAAAATATAGGTTATGTAATTTTTCCTACTTCTTAACAATTTTTAGAAATGTTTGATGTTCTTAGAAAATAATAAAAGAAAAGTCCTACAACTTTTGTATATACAGTCTTTTGCATATCCTATAGTTAAAGCTGCAACTAGATGTTAAAATAAAAAGGTTAACTTAGTGTAATAGTTTTAAAGTCTTTTGCATCTCTTATAGTTAAAGCTGTAACTAGATATCAACATAGAAAGGATAACTCTGTACATATACAAATTTTATGTAAATAAATGGATGAATTCATTAAGAGGGAACTTCCGAGTAATTGGGCAAAACCGATCTACAATAAAAATTTATTCGAAAGTTTCCTCAGTTCCCTCCTAATGAATATATTAAGGGGAATGGTAACACAATATGTGTTCAGCGTTTTCCTATATATTTTGAATCCCAACTAGAGAGTTTATTTGAATTGCTACCGAAATGTCGTAAATACAAAAATTGCATTGTTATTTAATAAGAATAATAATAATTTTATAAGAATAATCAAGATATTTTATCATAAATGCGAAAATATTTTTTTTAAATACCAAATTTTAACAGGTTGTCACTTTTTTTAATTGAATACCCTGTAAATTATATGTCCATGAGATAGGTATCTTCTTGTTGATTATAAATATACCTGGTTAAATACGTTTGTCTTTAAAGGCATCCAAGAAACTTAAGAAAAACCCTGCCTTAAGAGGCAGTGTGTTAGAGAGAGACGGAGAATGCTCTATCACTTTGAGTGGATGGGAATACATTACATACAATCTTTAAAGACAAAGGTATCAAATCGAATATATTTATAATTAGCAAGAAAAGACCTATCTGATGTACATTTAATATATAGGGTATTCCATTAAAAAATTGACAACATGTCAAAATTTTATATTTCCAAAAATATTACGCATTTATTTACATTTTTATATCAATTCAAATCAACTCTCTGTGTGGGTGTCAAAATATACGAGAAAACCCTATACATGTTCTAAATAATTACACGAAGAACTAATCTGGGTTATTACGTATTTTTTTGTAATAAAAAAAGGATACATAAACAGGGAAGTTATGAATAAAGCTCTTTTATCGATTTCTAAGAAAGCAATTCTAACTTATTTCGGTGTTGATCGCGGCCGGCTTCGACTGAAAGACGGCTCTCGTTTGCAGTAATCAACACTGAAATAAGTCAGGTTTGCTTGCATGAAACATTATTATAACATAATCATAGAATATACAAATTTTATTTACTTATAATTATAAATATGCTCTCTTGCAGTGTCGAAGCGTGGAAAAAAATTTTAGATTTTCCCGTTTGAAACGGTTTTTGTCGTTGATCGAATCCCATACGTTCTTTTTTATGTTACAAATGGTAAATATTTGTTTTATTATTTTCATTTTAGGGAATAAATACGATAGTTTAATAAACTTATTTATATTATTACATGTATCCATTCAAAATCAAAATCCATTTTCTACAATATATTCTAACGAAACTTAAATATCAAAATAACCCTGGTTCTATACTTATAGAGTTGATAATTAATTAAAAGAAGTTAGATCTAAAGAAATCATGTGCGACCCATTCACCCACGCATCTAAAAAAGCCAAGCTAAAATTTACCGCCAATTCGAGACGTCTAGCCAAATAACAATTTTGCCTACAGTAGCAGACATTTCACTACTTGTCTTAACCGGAAAAATAATACATCTGGAAACAATTATAGGTACTTAAAACCTTCGTTTATGCAAAAATAAAAAATGTAACATAGGCCCATCATCCACTTGTGTTTTCACCTTCCTTTTTTGAAGCGCAAACCTGATTTCTTGCGCTGTTTGATACTTTAATTATACATCTATGTTTTAAATGTAAAGCATTTTGGTAATATAATTCGATAAAAAACCATTATTATTCAATTAAGTTAAATAATTATAACAATAAATATGGAATTTTAGTTATATTTGTAGACAATGTCTACCTTATCTAGTCTCAAGCTGCGCTACTGCTATCTTGTTTTTTTCTTTTAGTCATTTAGTCAGTGTAGCTTATCCGGTTATAATCAGATAGTTTTTTAATAATTAGTCTACTTACAATAAAAACACTCTCTTTGGCAATTACTTGTAGATACGAAATAACTCATATACTGTAGAATAAAATCAGTTCTCCTTTATTTATGGATATTTTTGTGATTTCTCTGTAGCAAGGCATACGTAATATTTCCTTAAATACAACTTTAACGAGAATTATTTGGGAGTATTCGCCATTTTTTTGTTTTATTACATTTTGCTTACCCCCGAGTATTGAGAAAACATATTCTGCAATCCCCAGGTAGTTAAGCATACCTTTAGGTTAACTTATAGTTATCCTGTAATAATATTCCATTAATTGTATTTCCAATAATATGAAGATTATCACGGGTTAATACCAAAATATATTTTTGATAAAAAAAAGGTTTATATTTACACCTTGTAGGTCAAAAACCGCATTGTCGCGATAATGATAAGATTTCCTCAGGAGGTAGAATACTACATTATAATAAAATGTTTACACGTTATTTGATTTATATTTGATTTTTTTAATACTGGACAGTTGATATAAATTAAATAGTTACAGTTTTTATAAAATAAAATGAATACTTTCAGTTGGTGTTCTCAATTTAAGAAATTAAATAAACTTTACACCAAGGTTATCAGCTCATCGAATCTAAACATAATAAATTTAATATAGACATTTGATTTCTAAGATTTTTGACACATTTTTGCTGTTGTAGATATTTTGCATTGGTTAGGTGTGAGAAACATTTGATGAGTTCTGATTTTTTTTTAGAAAAATAATTTAAACAATTCACCGATATTTCTATCTAAAAATTTGCACATTGACATAAAATCTAATTTTCAAAACAATGATCACAAACCTCAATTTTGGCACTTTTCAGAAAAAATTTCAAATTTGACATATACCGGATGTCACGTGACATTTTTTAAAAATAATTTTTGGTTTTTGGACAAGCAGAGACGATGACCTTAGTTACATTCACTATAAATCATTTAATTAAAAATAATTCCATATGGTGCGGACTTCTTGGTAAGCACCGTTCTCTAACAAATTTAAATACCTCTCACCATTCAGAACAAAGTCATAAAATACTGGACTTATTATTCGATCACGGATAATACCACACCACACATAAACACTTCTCCGACCCGGTTTTTTCATTTCTTTTACACGATGTTCATTTGAGTTACACCAGTAATGAATATTATTTCGGTTGAACATGCCGGCCGTATTGAAAATTGCCTCATCGGTAAATAAAATATTTTTAAAAATGTCAGTTTTGAAATGGTGGTCCATCATGAGAGAACAATAAAAAAGCCTTATTTGAAAGTCCTGTTGGGATAATTCCTGAACTTGTAAAAATTTGAACGGATGGTAGTTATTATCAGTTAAAGTCCTTTGAACACTAGTCTTACTAATTCCCGGTAGGTCTCGAGATGCATCTCTTTGCGAATTTTCGTCGTTTTCTTCAAAATACAGGAGAATTTCTAATTGCTTTTTTTCTGTTAGGACAATTTTTGGGCGCCGTTTTTGTTTATTGATTACCACTCCACGTTCAAGATCACGAACAATTCGTGAAAAAATATGTTTCCAGGATACAACAACCGATACTCCCGCAGGGCTAATGCTGGACTCTTGTTATTTCCTATGTAACATTCATGAAGATTTAAACGCTCTTGGACAGTCTATAAAGCCATTTTTCCTTTAAAAAGAGTTAGAGGCAACTAAATGTCAAAAACAATAAATTCAATAAAATAATGAAGCAACTACCACTTCAATGGCTCTATTCTGCAGTCATCCAACCGAGGATCGCTTAGAGATCCGCCATCTGGTGGTCGGCGGTGGAAAAGGTTTCATATTGCCAAAAAACTACCTGAACTTTAAACTGACCTGCTTAGGGATTGCTGGAGCAATGATGACTACACCAGACGCCGCACTCAAAGTTCTCTTGGGCTTCCCAGAGCTTCCGATATGGATCAAGAAGGAAGCCATCTTTCAAAAAGATGGACGACTGGGGAACTCGGTATACAAATTCAACAGAAACGATCTACATTATAATCGCCGCTATAATGCGCTAGGAGATCCCCATTCTGTTCACGAGGGCGATTCTTTCAGACAGTCGTCTTAATCTTACTAGGCTTTTTAAAATTGAAATCCAAACAAGGGACCAATGCAGGGAGAAAAGGACACCCCATCAAACTGAGGTTCAATCGTGTTGAACAGACGGCTCGTGGGTGGAGAAAGCAATGGAGAAAGTCAGTCAAGCTCTGAGAGGATAACGATATTTACGTCGGTAAATTTTAACAGGTTGTCACTTTTTTTAATTGAATACCCTGTAAATTATATGTCCATGAGATAGGTATCTTCTTGTTGATTATAAATATACCTGGTTAAATACGTTTGTCTTTAAAGGCATCCAAGAAACTTAAGAAAAACCCTGCCTTAAGAGGCAGTGTGTTAGAGAGAGACGGAGAATGCTCTATCACTTTGAGTGGATGGGAATACATTACATACAATCTTTAAAGACAAAGGTATCAAATCGAATATATTTATAATTAGCAAGAAAAGACCTATCTGATGTACATTTAATATATAGGGTATTCCATTAAAAAATTGACAACATGTCAAAATTTTATATTTCCAAAAATATTACGCATTTATTTACATTTTTATATCAATTCAAATCAACTCTCTGTGTGGGTGTCAAAATATACGAGAAAACCCTATACATGTTCTAAATAATTACACGAAGAACTAATCTGGGTTATTACGTATTTTTTTGTAATAAAAAAAGGATACATAAACAGGGAAGTTATGAATAAAGCTCTTTTATCGATTTCTAAGAAAGCAATTCTAACTTATTTCGGTGTTGATCGCGGCCGGCTTCGACTGAAAGACGGCTCTCGTTTGCAGTAATCAACACTGAAATAAGTCAGGTTTGCTTGCATGAAACATTATTATAACATAATCATAGAATATACAAATTTTATTTACTTATAATTATAAATATGCTCTCTTGCAGTGTCGAAGCGTGGAAAAAAATTTTAGATTTTCCCGTTTGAATCGGTTTTTGTCGTTGATCGAATCCCATACGTTCTTTTTTATGTTACAAATGGTAAATATTTGTTTTATTATTTTCATTTTAGGGAATAAATACGATAGTTTAATAAACATATTTATATTATTACATGTATCCATTCAAAATCAAAATCCATTTTCTACAATATATTCTAACGAAACTTAAATATCAAAATAACCCTGGTTCTATACTTATAGAGTTGATAATTAATTAAAAGAAGTTAGATCTAAAGAAATCATGTGCGACCCATTCACCCGCATCTAAAAAAGCCAAGCTAAAATTTACCGCCAATTCGAGACGTCTAGCCAAATAACAATGTTGCCTACAGTAGCAGACATTTCACTACTTGTCTTAACCGGAAAAATAATACATCTGGAAACAATTATAGGTACTTAAAACCTTCGTTTATGCAAAAATAAAAAATGTAACATAGGCCCATCATCCACTTGTGTTTTCACCTTCCTTTTTTGAAGCGCAAACCTGATTTCTTGCGCTGTTTGATACTTTAATTATACATCTATGTTTTAAATGTAAAGCATTTTGGTAATATAATTCGATAAAAAACCATTATTATTCAATTAAGTTAAATAATTATAACAATAAATATGGTATTTTAGTTATATTTGTAGACAATGTCTACCTTATCTAGTCTCAAGCTGCGCTACTGCTATCTTGTTTTTTTCTTTTAGTCATTTAGTCAGTGTAGCTTATCCGGTTATAATCAGATAGTTTTTTAATAATTAGTCTACTTACAATAAAAACACTCTCTTTGGCAATTACTTGTAGATACGAAATAACTCATATACTGTAGAATAAAATCAGTTCTCCTTTATTTATGGATATTTTTGTGATTTCTCTGTAGCAAGGCATACGTAATATTTCCTTAAATACAACTTTAACGAGAATTATTTGGGAGTATTCGCCATTTTTTTGTTTTATTACATTTTGCTTACCCCCGAGTATTGTGAAAACATATTCTGCAATCCCCAGGTAGTTAAGCATACCTTTAGGTTAACTTATAGTTATCCTGTAATAATATTCCATTAATTGTATTTCCAATAATATGAAGATTATCACGGGTTAATACCAAAATATATTTTTGATAAAAAAAAGGTTTATATTTACACCTTGTAGGTCAAAAACCGCATTGTCGCGATAATGATAAGATTTCCTCAGGAGGTAGAATACTACATTATAATAAAATGTTTACACGTTATTTGATTTAAATATTTATAATTGATTTTTTTAATACTGGACAGTTGATATAAATTAAATAGTTACAGTTTTTATAAAATAAAATGAATACTTTCAGTTGGTGTTCTCAATTTAGGAAATTAAATAAACTTTACACCAAGGTTATCAGCTCATCGAATCTAAACATAATAAATTTAATATAGACATTTGATTTCTAAGATTTTTGACACATTTTTGCTGTTGTAGATATTTTGCATTGGTTAGGTGTGAGAAACATTTGATGAGTTCTGATTTTTTTTTAGAAAAATAATTTAATCAATTCACCGATATTTCTATCTAAAAATTTGCACATTGACATAAAATCTAATTTTCAAAACAATGATCACAAACCTCAATTTTGGCACTTTTCAGAAAAAATTTCAAATTTGACATATACCGGATGTCACGTGACATTTTTTAAAAATAATTTTTGGTTTTTGGACAAGCAGAGACGATGACCTTAGTTACATTCACTATAAATCATTTAATTAAAAATAATTCCATATGGTGCGGACTTCTTGGTAAGCACCGTTCTCTAACAAATTTAAATACCTCTCACCATTCAGAACAAAGTCATAAAATACTGGACTTATTATTCGATCACGGATAATACCACACCACACATAAACACTTCTCCGACCCGGTTTTTTCATTTCTTTTACACGATGTTCATTTGAGTTACACCAGTAATGAATATTATTTCGGTTGAACATGCCGGCCGTATTGAAAATTGCCTCATCGGTAAATAAAATATTTTTAAAAATGTCAGTTTTGAAATGGTGGTCCATCATGAGAGAACAATAAAAAAGCCTTATTTGAAAGTCCTGTTGGGATAATTCCTGAACTTGTAAAAATTTGAACGGATGGTAGTTATTATCAGTTAAAGTCCTTTGAACACTAGTCTTACTAATTCCCGGTAGATCTCGAGATGCATCTCTTTGCGAATTTTCGTCGTTTTCTTCAAAATACAGGAGAATTTCTAATTGCTTTTTTTCTGTTAGGACAATTTTTGGGCGCCGTTTTTGTTTATTGATTACCACTCCACGTTCAAGATCACGAACAATTCGTGAAAAAATATGTTTCCAGGACACAACAACCGATACTCCCGCAGGGCTAATGCTGGACTCTTGTTATTTCCTATGTAACATTCATGAAGATTTAAACGCTCTTGGACAGTCTATAAAGCCATTTTTCCTTTAAAAAGAGTTAGAGGCAACTAAATGTCAAAAACAATAAATTCAATAAAATAATGAAGCAACTACCACTTCAATGGCTCTATTCTGCAGTCATCCAACCGAGGATCGCTTAGAGATCCGCCATCTGGTGGTCGGCGGTGGAAAAGGTTTCATATTGCCAAAAAACTACCTGAACTTTAAACTGACCTGCTTAGGGATTGCTGGAGCAATGATGACTACACCAGACGCCGCACTCAAAGTTCTCTTGGGCTTCCCAGAGCTTCCGATATGGATCAAGAAGGAAGCCATCTTTCAAAAAGATGGACGACTGGGGAACTCGGTATACAAATTCAACAGAAACGATCTACATTATAATCGCCGCTATAATGCGCTAGGAGATCCCCATTCTGTTCACGAGGGCGATTCTTTCAGACAGTCGTCTTAATCTTACTAGGCTTTTTAAAATTGAAATCCAAACAAGGGACCAATGCAGGGAGAAAAGGACACCCCATCAAACTGAGGTTCAATCGTGTTGAACAGACGGTTCGTGGGTGGAGAAAGCAATGGAGAAAGTCAGTCAAGCTCTGAGAGGATAACGATATTTACGTCGGTTTGGTAAAAATCTAATACGATGCAATAATGTCAAAAAAATTTGTTAGAGTGCTATATTATTTGAGGTTAAGATTCAGTAAAGAAAACCAGGTTTTTTTAAATTGTCGACGTTTCGCAATTTAATTGTTGAATCTTCAGGACACATTTTGCATGAAACAATATTATCAGTTTTTACTTACTCCGTTGGTCCTCATATTTCTCAGATATTACGTTTATAAATGATGTTCGTTAATCATCCTCTTCTTTTTACTTTAAAGTGGTGTATTATTTGGAGTTAAGATCCAGTAAAAAAACCACGGCGCCGAAACTTTTTCAAAAATTATTATTACTAAAATATGAACAAATAGAGTAAACCTTCCGAGAGCACTTCTCATGCTGAATGAGGAGATCTTTTTAGAACCTGTTTTAAAAGCTGATGAGACACTAAGCGGCAAATTTTAAAGTGCCCTGCCATATGTATAAACGTTTTCAAGTCTATAGTAAACTTAAAGAAAGGTAAAAATAGAAAGTTAAAGGAGGATTTGAGGTGTAACAATGGCTTTAACAGATTTATGGATTTTGGGATGTTATGGGATTAACCACTTTTTTTATTTAAGTAGCACTTAAATATTAATATTAAATAACAAAAAAAAATCAAACTGGCCATTGTTTTATATGATTTACAAGTGTGATATTAAAAGGGCTGGTCTGTTTTTTTTTTAAAGTTTATTGAATCAAATCTGTTCCAAGTAAAAGCAAAAGTAAAGAACTTTGGTTTTTTAATTTTGCTCTACTAGTAAGGATGCTAAATAAGATAAAAGTATATTTTTATAAAGCATAGAATTTTTCACCGAAAAAATTAATTAGCTTACGAGAGTAGTTAGTTTCTAATGAAAAATTCGTAAGCAAGTTTATTAGTATGTATATGTATAATGTTTTTAGTTTTCATACAAATTGCACACCAAACTTTGAGATATTAATAGTAAACTATGTTCGTTTTTGGAGTAATTTCAAAGCGGTATAAGGAAAAGTGGTTTAAGAGAAGGTCCGCAGTCAGGTCAGGTGTAATTTGTGAAATTGGAATACTTTATAGGTTTAAATTTTTTTTTGCCTTTTTTTATTTGTTTTAATAAACTAGTTTTCGAAACGTCAAAACATACAGGTTTTTTAACTATTTTAAAAATATGTTAAACAGTTAATAAACAAATGCTAAACAACTTTCAAATTTCGTCAAAGGTCAGGATTTAGATTTGACAAGAACTTTTTATATTCAAAAATGCTTGCAAAAACAAAGACACTTTGTTCCAGTGAATGTATAAGTTTTTGAACACTGTCTAGAACTTGTACAAATTAACAATTTTTTCAGGAGTTTCAAAACAAGCAGTTCTTTTTATAACGACTTTTTGTTAACCAACCAATAAAAAAGTTTCACTCTTCCCGTGTCAATTTGTGGAGAAGCTAAAGAATTTAAGACCTTTAAAAAATATATATCCTTTACATGGAATGGTGGTCATATCCAACAATGAATACTTTTCGGCAAGCCTAAGTAATTTAAATAAATTTGCAGTCAATGAATTGAGCACATGATACTTTAGGTACCTAATAGAGTAAATTTGTCAATGTTCATTTTGGAAACATTAGGCTTTTCTAGATCTTTATACGTCCTGTTTAAAAAAAAAGACTGCACTTTTATTTAAATAACATGATAAAAATTGTTCAAATTCGATATGTGCATTGCTACAAACAGTAAGAGTTTTAAACAGTCCAGTCACAACATTGTAATAAACATAATAGAAAAACAAATTTTTAGGGAGTTTTTTAAATTTACATATGATTTCCTATGTTTCCAACTTCAACTACCCAGCTGATAAAGATATCATTAAACATTAAAACGGTTCTATGAGAGCCTATAGTTTAAAGCACTTTGGTTTTATACCTGGTGAGCTAAAATGGTCACTTACTTCTTAGGTCAACAGGTATAATAACTAGGATGTTTTAAACTATAAGCTTTTTACTAATTTATAGGGAGTCACTTAATACTTATGTCATGGTTTTAAGTCCAAAGATAGTTCTGACACATTCATATTATCTTGGGCAACAGAATGTGCAGATGTTTCCGGTTCATCTTTTTTTGAGATCTAGTTAGGCCAAATGTGATAGAAAGGTAGTAAGCATATTGTTTATATAATTATATATTCTCAGTCTGTTATAATAATATGCCATACACTCCAACTGCCAAACAATACACAATTGTTTGGTATTATATCTTAAGTTTAAAGTTGAAACTCTTGATAGTTTAGATATCTAGTAATAAAAATTTGTCAATTTTCAAATATATAACATTGTAATGCATGCTTTTATGAAACACTCTGTAGAGAAATTTTGTCTTTGAAAATAAAATGTACCTAAGGACCTACAAACTGGTAAAAAATTATAACTTTTATTTGAAAACTAAAAAAGGCAAGGTGGTCAAAATATTTTCAGTAACACCCTACATTTATTTTTCATGTTAGTAAGTATTCTACAATTTATTTAGCCATTATCCTAATCGCTTCCCGTCACATGATATATCACCGCACGCCACTGCAACCTAAGTTTGGCTTGCAAAACATTGTTACAATTCGATATGTTAATTTGTCACTCAGTGAGCTTTAAACAACCCAATGACAACCGAAATTAATGTCAGAAGTAAACAAATTTTTAGGTATTTTAAAATTTACATGTGATTTCAAATATCCCCACGAACTACTCAGCATAATAAACGATTCTGAGAGCCTAAAGTTTAAAGCACTTAAGTTTTATATCTGTTAAGCTAAAAGAATCACTTTTTTCTTAGGTCAACAGGTATAATGACTAAGATGCTTTAAATTATAGGCTTTTATCTTTCCACTTATTTATAGGGACTCACTTTGTACGTAAACATCTAATTTTTTAGTTCAAAATATTGCTCAACTACAACTGTTTCAGAAAAATCCTTGGAAAGAGCTTTATCAGCTTCTGACTTATAACAGTGAGCATCTAAATATATACTGTTCACTTAATCTGGAAGAGGTACACAAACCGCATCAGAACGTGCAGATGTTTCCGAGTCAACTATAAATGACCTTTTATATATTTTTTTACTTCACACTTAAATACTCTTAGACTTGTTAATATTTTAGTACATATAGCTTTAGAGGTAACTTGGTGGTTGTTACGTGAAACGTTGATTTTTGTTTGTTCATACAATTAACAAGAAAATTTTGATTCGTGCAATTTTTAGTTGTAGAACATTGAATTGAATATATATTTTTTTAATAAAAAGAGCTTCTTTCAAATTACAAATGCAGTGTGTTATTTTACTTACATTTTTCCTTTCCATTTATGAATTAATTTGTAGTTTACAAACTTTCGCCCACTAAATTCATTAATGTTCCAGTCCCTAATTTAATTAAAAATAATGTATAAATATTTTAAAGTATAATTATTTCACATTCTTGTATCTATGCGTCAGAACTAAGATTTTCAAAAGTTGCAATAGTTTTTATCATTTCTTAGAGAATTAATAAATTAAATATACATGTTGGGTTTATTTATATAATGTTTTATTCCTGATATAAAAATTTAAGAGGGGTGTGTAAATATACATGTTTGTTCATTTATAAAATGTTTAAATCTAGTCTTAAAAATTTAAGAGAGGAGTGTAGATCACATTTGTATATAAAACATTATGTTTAAACGATAAAATTATAAAAAACATATGTTAAAAAATATAAAGTACGTTATGTACTTCCAAAATATGTCAAATATATCACAGTGCGTATTTTAACATAAGTTTTAGGTCAACCTTTAACCCCTCCAAATTAAAAATATCAAACGAGAAAGAGAATCAAATGACCGCACGTTTGAAATGCTTTCAATGCTCTTACATTTTGTCATCAAAATGTATCCGTTACATTTTCCCATCAAAATGCATGAAATCTAGAAAGAGTTCAAACGAGATATTTTAAGTGGTATAATACAGTCTATCTAAGACTTCTTGTAAAATACGCTTCTATTTGGATTCCCATAACTGGAGTTTTGAAATGAACACGCTGTATGTTTAACCGACATAGTTATACTGTTTATCTACTATTACTTCGAAAGACCCAATGAAAAAATTTGTCATTCGCGATCTGGAATGGATACAAACAGCTATGGCTCATGTTTGTAAATTACACTTATAGCCAAACATGCTATACTCCCCTACCTTCCCCTATCACATTTTCTAGGTTATCCTTGAGTCACAACACTCAATACATGTGGTATAGGGGTTATGTATCTACCTGTGTATTTAACCTTAGTTACAAAAACATAGTCGTGGCTGGAAACACCATTACTAGAAAAAAGGGAAAAAAGACGCCTCCAATCAACTAACCAACAGCGATAGTCTCAAACTGGATGTAGTAAAAAAAAACATGTCAAACGTGCTGGCGATAAGTTATCATTCGGCTTGATCAGGCTAAATAACTTTCAACGTATTTTATAAGTAATCGCTGTAGGTGTATTAAGACAAGCCACAAAATATGCAGGTCGCTTTTTGCACAACCCTGGTTAAAATCGCAAATAGTTCGCGGCTTAGTTTTCGTAAAATATTTAGTCACTAAAAAGTTCAGCTTCCATCAATTTGTTTAGCTACATGCCATATATTTCTAGATATAATAGGCACATTTTCATATTAGAATGCGTTTAAAAAACCTAAATGTTTAGGCAAAAACTAGTAAAAAATTCCAATGGTTTTAATTCAATTTCCAAAAAATGTATATTATTTTAGAAAAAAAAATCTAATACCATATAATCTGATACGATTCCTGTCAACACTTTAAAATAATATCTAGTAAATACACAATTTACAAAAGTGTAAATAAAAAAAAACTTAATTATTGTTGATGTGTTTGACGTACTCTGTATATTCAAAAATATTGTCACCCACGCGTTAATGGTTCACTTGTATTATTTTTGGAAATAAAGCACATATAACAATTTTCGATTTTTTTTGCTATTAAAAGAAGTGAACGATCCACCAAATAAATAAAAGAGGTCACTAAAATGAGAAATAGGGTAGTCAAGTGAAATAAAAGATCAGTTATGATTTTTATTAAAATTTTGGTACATCAAACTATTAAACAAATAAAGAGATGTGCCCTGTATTTATGCTGGTTAATAAAGTCATCAAAAATGTAAATTAATTAATCCAAATAGATAGCGCGTTGCAGACACTATGTCATATTCTAAAAATAATTGTCTACATTGAATATCGGACATTTATCATTAATATAGTTCAGCCAGCAGTTAAGGCGCTCTCATAAATTCTTCTGCTATAAAAAACTTAAGAGCACTGATTGGATTGTCAGACCACATAGTAGTGGTGAATGTATGATCTGGTTTCCGATGTCATATAGATTAGTAACTAATGCTTAAACGAACTGAATCCCTCTAATGCGACAAATTGCCTGAAAAATTTTTAGTGATTAAGTTTAGTGATAACGTTGATACATTCCGCCGAAAACATTTTCAGACCAAAACTTTTTTCAAATTTTCTGGACTTGATATGAAGTGTATCATCATTGCTTTGGTGGTTTATGGTAAGTAGATTTATGTTTAAAAATTTTATACTAAATTAATTTGTTAATAGCGACGGTTATGACTTTAAATGCTTATCAGACATGTTTAAAAAATTTGAGAGCTCAAAGGTAGTTTGTTTTACTTACTTAATATCTTTGGAGTACTGCTTACAAACGTTTAAATCAATCTGTTCCATATGCCTCAAATAGATACATCGATATCAACGGTAGATAGGAAAAGAATCAAACCGATTTTAAAGGTTGAAGCAACAAATATATTTAAAAACGTTCTACACTCTTTATCAATGATTATATTTTGATTTGTATTCAAATTATTTTAAAGATTAATTTGAACTTTCCTCACTAGCTACAATTGTTTTAGAGTTTGTTTAATTGCTGTTTAAAGGACTTCTAAGTCTAAGTCTAATTTTAGAGCAGGACAGAAAAAATGTTAAGTAAAACAAAATTAGGCGTTATTAAACTAAGATTTCATAAGATTATTTCATCGGCATATCAGACAAATGTATTAAAATTAAAAAAGTTAACTTATCTGAGAATCGAACCTAGAACCTCCCGGTTTCTAGCTGATCGCTCTGGCCACTAAGCCAGCTGCTCTGGCCACTAAGCTGGCTGAATAAAACGTATATACTGTAATCAGGGCGATAACTTCGAATTTTTTTCGAGATAGATGGATACGATGGAATTAAAATAGGCGGTGACACTTCTAATACAAATCTACTTTAGCTCAAGTTTAGGTAATACAGTACAAAAAAAAGTGTGGCCAAATCTTAATTATCCTTAGCAAATAAACAGTAGTTTACTTAATTTCTATGGACATAGAATAACGTAAAAAAGACAAAAGGTGATAACATCCTCCTTATGGGGCCATTAAACGTTATAATTTATCGTACATATATTATCGTTTCAGATGAACAGTTTATTTATGTTCAGTATGTTTCAAAATTTTGGAGTCACAAACTTTTTTCAGCTGTGTGAATTCAACATGACGTAACAAAATGGCTGTGTGTGCTAATGTGTGCTACTTATTGAATTTATTTTAAATTATGCTTAGAAATTACGTGTGGCATCTGTGTTACTAAATGACTATGAATGTACTTGAACTAAATTGGATCACACTTTATTATTTCTAATAAAACGACACGCAGTAAATTTCTGTGAGAATTTAGGGAGGCGGCCGGCGGCTGCAAAACATCTTCCACTGTATCATCTTTTTCCTATTTCCCTCGCGAAAGGGACGTATTGTAATCGTAGATAATCACATTTCCAGATTTTTTCAGGTCTTTACGTTTCGTTGTCCCTAGATGCCGAAAAACTTTTTTCTCAATTCAGACGGTCAGTTTGTCTGTTCGCGGCATAGCTTAAAAACTACTTGCCCGATTGGTTTAAAATTTTGACAAAAAATTGAGGGTCATATGGAGAGAACCTGATAGCAATTTGGCAAAATCCAATATAGAAATTCGTATCACAACTTTACCAATTTATCTTTATATCACACTTATTGCACCAAATTTAAATTAATTTAATAAATAATATTTTCAGACTGATTATGTAATATTGGATTTTTGGGCAAAACTTGAAGCAAAGGGGATAATTAGTTTTTTTAGTAGTCAGGACACAATATAGACTTTATATCCCGCATGAAACCCATATTATCAGTCTTTACCTACTCTGTTGGTCCGCAGATATTTCCTAACTTCAAATAATACACCACTCTAACATAACAACAAGAAGATCGTTAACAAAAAGCATTTGGAAACTTTATATCTCGGAAATATCTGCTAACCAATGGAGTAGGTAAAAACTAATAATATGGGTTTCCGGCAGGTTAAAAAACTATGTGTCCAGAAACAAAACATAGGTAAAAACTTGTATAAAGTTGTGAAACGTCAAAAATAAAGACGAGTATTGTTTTTGTACTGGATCCTAACCTCAAATAATACATCACTCTAACATAAAAAAGAGGATCGCAAAATAAAGTTTCGAAGCGTCGACTATTTAAAAAAAGACTTGTATTTTTAGTGGATCCTAAAATCAAATAACACACCACTGCAACATGACAACAAGAGGATCGTTAAATAAAACCATTTAGAAACTTAATATCTGCGGACCAATGCATGATATAGGATCTATGTATCCTCAGGATGAAACAATCGTTCAAACAAGTTTCGAAACGTCGACCATTTAAAAAAAGACTTGTTTCTTTTTCTCTAACACTTTTTTTTTAACATTGTTCCGCCATATTGGACTTTAATCAAAATAATCATGTCATCCCCATATGGCCCCTTATTTTTGGTCAAAATTTGAAGTCAATCGGGTAAATAGCTTTTAAGTTATGCCGTGAAATGACAAACAGTCCAACAGATTTATAAAACATTTTTTTGGTATCTAGGGACGCTAAGACGTGAACATATTGTTATGTAGAACCTAAGAGGGTGACGTTTTCAGCATTACGCACAGTTTATCTTGAATTAGTACCACAATTTTACTAGTTGACCCCTATACCACAATCAGTCCACTAAGTAGTTCTTCAGGATGAATTTTCAAATATTTTCTTAAGCCGCCATTCTATTCCGTCATCTTGTTTGTACAAAATTTGAGATAAAATGAATAAGTAGTTTTTTAATAATTGTTTTAACATTTATCTAGGCCTCCGTTTTGTTCCGCCATGTTGAATTTTGACCAAAATATTACCAGGGCATTCCCATATAATACTTAATTTTTGAATAAAATTTTAAGTCAATCGGGTAAGTAGTCTTTAAGCTAGGTTAATGTAGCCAATAGTTGGCGGAAGCCCAGTTATTGGCAACATTAACGCGAGCTTAGTAGTATCTAAAAGAGATGTTTGCACTGTAGGTATTGACAGGAGGTAACTAAATATTCGCCAGTATAGCGACATAACTGCTAACGGAAAGTTGTGCTGTGAGTTACACTCCGAAAATTCGCCATTTTGTTAGTAAATGGTTAGTCTTAAATAATAATTTTTGGCATTAAAATTGTATGCAAATAGCAATACTTTAGTCTTTATTATATAGGAAGTAGCTACAAAATGTATTCAAACTAGTTAGAATAAATTATTGCACTTTAAAATCCCAATTTTAAATGTGCCAACTACTGGGTATTGTTAATCACCGAAAACCAGTTAATGGCAGTACTGTCAATAAACGGGTTGTTTCATATTTTGTACAAAACAGTGATTGGCAACTATATTTAAAATCTTTTTTACCTAGTTTTAATAAATTTTAAAAACCTGGTCTGCCTATATAAATTTAAGAATACAAAATATAAACTCGAGTGCCGAGAGCGTGTTTGCCTGTCTTTATTTGGTCGTAGATAAAAATATCCCAGTGGAAGTCCCCGTAGAGATGCCTCCCGGTAAAAAAAAACAGGTAAAAACCTGTCTAGTTAATAAATTTATGGAAGAAATGTTTGAGTTTTTTTTAAACTATAATATTAGTTTGAGATGGTCTGATGATGGTTGATGCCTGCAACGTGGGTACTTATTACTGCAATTCCCTTTTAATCTGAGATGCTTTTTTATCATGGGCGTCCCGGGGACTTTTTTACTTAGATTCGTTTTTTGATTCTTTTGCATGGTCTGTAACATGCATAGGTTGAATTTGTATATTTTTATAGGTAAAGCCCTAAAGTAAAGAAAAAATTAAAATATTGCAGGTCGTACAATGAAGAGACATTTCAAAAATCCTGAGGATATAAACAATCGCATGCCTAAAATCAAGGCTAAAGAAACCTATAACGTCCCATGGCAGACTCTTCAGTACTGGAAGGGGGACAAATTTGAGAAACCCACCAATGAACCTGCCGATTTTGACTAGTAATGAAGAAGTGTTGTTGGAGCTGCAGATTTTAGAAAGTTACTTAAAAGGATTTCCACCTAGGAGAAATGTTGTTCAATCAGAGGTAAAATCTTTTCTTGATAAAAAAACCTCGACCGAACCCTTATAAAAATTGTACCCCAAGAAAACACTGTTACGAATCCTTTTTGAAAAGACATCTTTTGCTGACATTAAAAAACTATCTCCAAGAAAAAACTTCGAAGAGATATTTCTAGATTCAACGAGAATTTTTAATGGTAATGAAACTTTTTTTTGCTCTGCTCCAACGAAGACAAGGTATTAATTAGCCTCAAAGGTATTAGAAATGCATATGAAGTAGATCAAGGAGTAACAAAATCAGATCTCACAGTAATGTTCGCTTTTTCTGCATCAGGCTCCCATACAATCGTCTTAAAGTAAAGTGTCTTAATAAGTATCTATTTCTACTGCCAATCTCTCGAGTTTAATGCCAATAACTGGGAAATGTAGCATTAAAGTAAAAATATTTATTATAAATTAATTATAAAACAAAATTTTTTATTTATATTTTATTATTATATTTGCAGCTTTACCCTTAAAGATTTTGTGATTCCTGGGATATTTAACATATCTTCATTCTGATCAATCACAGGATAAAGAATGTCCGAGCAAGTCGCTTAATCTGCCAGTAACAGGGTGTTTTACACTATGCCGGGAACTGACAGGCATTTTATTTGGTCACCTTGAATTAGTACTACAATTTTACTAGTTGACCCCTATACCTTAATTAGCTATGGTACACAATACACGTTCATACGAATTGCTTATCAGTGCTACGATGGCACAATTGGTTCGAGCGATGGACTAGATATCCAGAGGTGTGGGTTCGATCCCCGCTCGTACCATAACTTTTGCTGTTGATTATAAATATTTCTAATAATAATTAATTTGTTTTGCAATATTTAAGATGATTTGGATAAGTATGCCGCGAACAGACAGACATCCGATAGAATTGAGAAAACATGTTTTTCGGAATCTCGGATACTTCCCTTTTACGAGAGAAAAGTAAAAAGCGAATTCGTGACTCTACATAAAGCCAGAACAGCAAATAACATGAGGTTCCAATTTCCACATGCCTCAGCGTTCCGCAAGCTCTATGCAATTTGTATTGCAACAACATTTCGCCTTGGTGGAAACCCTTTTAAGTGACTTTCTAAAATCCACTGTTCCGACAACACTTCTTCATTACTAATCAAAATTGGCTCAGGTCCATTGGAGGGTTTCTTAAATTTGTTCCAATCTATACTGAATAGTCTGTCATGGGACGTTATAAGTTTCTTCAGCCTTGATTTTAGGCATGCCATTGTTTATATCATCAACGGCTTTTTGAAGTGTCTCTTCATTGTACGACCTGCAATGTTTTAATTTTTTCTTTACGTTAGGCCTTTATCTATAAAAATGTAAAAATTACAAATTCAACCATGCAAAAGAGTCAAAAAATGAATCTAGGTAAAAAAGTCCCAGGGACACCCCTGGTAAAAAAGCTTCAGGTTAAAAAATTCCTCGGAAATAAGCCCCGGAACTAATTCAAACTAACACACACTAATTAGTTAAGTATTGTTATGTATTAGGGTCCTCAGTCTGACCTTGAAACGCTTGGTAGAAACAATAAAAGAAAATCAAAATAATTCCTTCATAGAGATTCGGGGGGCTACTCCTCGAGTACTTTATGTAGCCTGCTAAATTTAAATTAATAAGGGAATTAGTAACGGACAAGGATAATTAAGATTCGTTAAAGTAGTTGAAGATCCCTTTCTAAATATCTAGGGATTTCTATTGTTATAGCTACAATTGTACTTATTTAGTTGAAGCCATTTTTCTCTCTCTAAAAGTTTTAGTATATATACCCAATCGTACTCGATAGCTGGGCAGTTGGCTAATTAAAATTGCAAGTCCCTGTTCTAAATTTACGATAGTCTTTCCAACTAAAATTTTTACTTTTTTATTTTTAGGTGCAAAAATGCATTTTCATGTGAGGGCTTAGTACGTTTATCAAAATTTATTTGTAAAAGCGAGAGATGTCAGTAGCTTCGTATTATATTTTAGAATATTTTTACACAATGCATCTACAGAACCTAAGACAAATGGTAGTCTAAATACAATAGCTTTAAACCTCTGTATCTTACATGTCAGGAAATAGGTTTTGATAATTTGTAAATACATATTAATCTAAAAGCAGGGCATTAATTAATATAAAATCATCCCGTATTTATGTCAAATATTTTCTGTCTAATATTTACTGACATTGCAAAAACAAAAACATCCTTAAGATGGATTATTTTCGGTTATTAATTTTAGTACTGTTCTTCAATCCTCCATTTTAAAAGAATATTCTGTATTAGGTATTTTTTTTCGCTCTTCACACCACTGCTTTAATTCCATACATATCTGATTTAAATATGTATCTATTGCTACATAAGATGCCGTTTGTGTTGATTCTTAATAAAATCCTGCAATTTTTGTCATTCTTCGCCAAACATATTAAATCATTAAATGCAGTCACTAGTTCTAAATAATAAATATGACAAGATTGTAAATTGTTTAACCATCAGAATTCAGTTTTTATTAATAAGACAATACACACAAACCCTGTATACTACGACAAAATCAAGCGGCTGTGTTTGTTTACAACGCCTAAAATGATAAAAAAAGTACTCTACCTGAGAAGCCTTTCTTTCTATTCCTCAGTTTTTCGAATTTATGCTGTTTAGATAAACGTGCATATCATGTTTTAACGTTTTGGCATTTTTGTAACATTTTAACACGAAAAATAAACGACAAACTAGAAAAACACGGGCCGCATACGAGTCTAACGCACAAGAAAAATACTAGCTGTACGTTCGGTACTCTAATGCGTCTTTTTAAATCTTTAAACTTGTGAGTCATCGCATGGGATGGTATAACTAAATATGGTACACAAGTAAAAACATTCGGACTATGAGCTAATGATGATATCAAACAGGAATTTTTTGGAAAGTCTAAAACACCCTGCAATCAGTACCGCGCAAGCTAAAACTGACACAATCTTCAGATATGGAAATATTAAACAAAATGACAAATAAAACTTTTTTAGGTGTCGCATTCAACACTGAAAATGACAAATAAAACTTTTTTAGGTGTCGCATTCAACACTGAGGCAGCACCTAGGCTACTCAGACCTCCAGTAAGTTGCACCCTTGGCGAAATGGAAAACTGCCAGTTGAATTCTGGACCAGTCTGTGGAATAGACGACACGGGCATAATGGAGGCTTTTGAAAACCAATGTATGGCCAATGTTGTAGCATGTCAGCGGGACACATGTAAGTATTTCTGCTTGAGAAATTAGGTTTAGCAAGAGCGTTCAGTCAGCTTTTTATTGCTGGAAATTGGAGAAGTAAGAGAAAGTAAATTAGAGGAAAAAAGTAAAGTTTAGAAAAAAACTGTGTAAGAGTTTGATCCTACCGGTCTTAAATTATGAAGGATGTAGTTTTACCATGTTTCTGAAAGTCTTAAATAGCTGAAATAGCAAAAACTAGACAAGGCTTTTGGCTACAATACGGCAAACTTTGTTTATAATCTGTAATCATCTCACATATTTAAGGGAAAATATCACGTAAATATTAAGTTTTTCTTAACAATGCCCTGGACTCGACTGTCAGTTTCAGGAGAAGTTTTACGTATAACTCATTGAATATTTACAAGAATATAGATATCCGATTTAAGTGTTTTACAAACAGACATTTTACGAAGGCATTTAAGGCAAGGAATTTCTGGAACCGTAGCATCTTGGTTATGTAAAAATAGATTTCATGCAAAGTAAAGATTTACATTGCAAATGTATTTTTTTTGCGGCACAGGTAACTATTTTTAAGATGGATGCTTTGCTCCAGAATAGTACTTCAGTGGAGTAGTGAGTTAGTGGTATTTTCCAGTAATCGGAGGATTTAACAGCAGCTTTAATTTAATTTTTGACGTTAAGTATTGGGTAGGTAAATAAAGTCGCCGCTTTTTGTAATTTCTAAAACTGCTGCGAGCTATTATGCTCATACTGTCTGATAATAATTATTATCATCATTAAGGATCATGATTTTTATTTATACTGCAAGGCGTATTACAAAGCCAATATTTTGATAGTAGCTATAGAGAGCATTTTAGTTGTTTAAGGCATTCTCAATTTAAGCTGCAAAATATCTTCTTAGTGTACATTTTAGATGATTCAAATATATAATTTACATTAAGACCATTAACTTAACATATTTTTACTTTCCCATATGACAACTCATATATTGTATTATTAATTTAATTGTAATCGACAAATGTTTTGTTATTGTAATCGCGAAAAGTTGAGTTTTTTCGCCGTTTTAGAGAACTTAGTTCGTTTCTAATTTGCACCAAAAATGATATGGGTCTCAAAGTCTAGCGGGTCTTGCGCGTAGATATTCGATATTTTTAAAGGGTATAATAACGTAAACAATCGTATTTTGAAAAAATCACAAACCGATAACAGTATAATTGAAAACAGATATAATTAAGGTAATTGTTTTGACATGGAAAAAGTGTGGAAGTCGTTGACATAGATTCTTGATTTTTAGAATTAAAAAAAATATATACCTAATATTTTGAAAAATAGGGAAATATCTCAAATTTATATCATTTTTGTACATAAAAGTTCTTTCACGATAGAAGGTAGCTCTAAAATCATGAGGCAGCTTCCAAAAAATAAGTATCTTTTAATTTCTTTTTACATTGTAGATTTTTTTCAAATATACAATGAATTACAGAAACATTAAACATGCCTAAAAAACGGTGAAACACGTCTAATATATTTTATAAATTTATATATAACATTTTTCCACTAGGCAGGGTAGCTTAGAAAGAGCTCCCATGAAACAAGCAAAAAATATATACTGCAAAAATATTTTTTATTCTATAGCGCTTAGTTACAAAAATGGTGAAACATATTACATTTCTTATATCCTTTTATACATTAATTTTTTTTTTAAAATATACATGGTAGTCTGTGGTAATACAAGCATTTCCTAAACATAATTTTTTTATATGCAGACTTTCTTTTTTGCATATAATTTTTGAATATAATAGGTTCACTCGAGAGCTCCCAAAAAACACTTTTAAAAATTTAGGTTAGTTGTAAATATTTTTTTATTTCAGAAATTTAATATTTTTAAAAAAATAATAAAACGTATATTTTATTATATATATATATATATGTATATATATATATATATATATATATATATATATATATATATATATATATATATGCATATTGATTTGAACTTTGATTATTAGATAGGGTGCTAGTGATTTAGAAAAAAAAATTCGATGATAGATCGAATTTTGTTTTCAGAAAAAATTTTGACGGTTATCAAAGCTAATTTTGGCATTTGATAATATACATATTCGTTTAGGAATTTGCGTGCTCCATAATATTTTGGATATACATTTTTTAACATTTAGAATAGACGGCGGTCAAACTGTTAAGAATGGCAACATAATATGGGTCTGAAGCCTTATTTTCAAGTCAAGTGTTTAATTCAAACTCTAGAGGTTATTGTTTCCTTCCCAAAACAGGCGGGATTTCTATATATATCTTGTTACAATACCGGCACCTGGCTATTGTTACTCTCCGCTTATTTCTGTTTTTATACCGAAAAATTTGAAAATTCGTGTTTTTTGACCTTCGAAGTGAACTAGTAACGGTACGTTGGGAGAATACGCTTCTATGGGGTCGATCGGAGAGGACAAATGGTAAAACGCGAGTCGACAGTGGCGTCCGATCCGATAGAAACCCCCGATGATTGAAAATGCAGGTAGCTATGGTTAATTTTTCGAGATGGCTCCAAAATTCTCAGACAAATTTGTTAGCAGGCAATATCGAGGAACGGGATGTTACTTAAAAAGTTTCCGACTTTTCCATTTTCTCATATTTCACTATTTTTTCGATATGACTAACGAGGGGCGCAATTTATTAGTAGATCCCAAATTTGCCGTTGATTCCCGTTTGATATAATCGGAATCGATAGAGAACCCCACCATGTTCTGAATATTCTCCACCAGGGATGCCATGTTCTCGTGTGGTTGGTGGAATTGGAAGATAAACAAAGTTGGTTAGTTGGTAGACGACGTAGTACGGGGATTTTCTTCTCCGACGATGTCATGTTTAGTCTGAAGATGAGCATCTTGATTCGTTTGGTGACTCAAAATTTATCAGAGAAAAGTCCTGTAGCGATTTTATTTTCATCATGGAGCGACCGGCAGTCGTCTAGATCGATACTTTTAGAATCCCACATGAGATTCAGGTTGTGATTATCAGTTTTTGAATATTCGACCGTAAAGTTTAAAAATTCTATTTAGTGTCGTTAAAAGTCAGTTGCTGATGAAAGCGACGTCGGCTGACACATGCCATAAAAATAGACAATTTAGATCTATATACTATTTAAAGCTAAACGTATTTTTTTTGATTACTGGTTTGAGAGTTATCACGAAATAGGTTGACGATGCCAATTAATGGAATTGATTGGTCTTTTGCCATTTGCCTTACTCTAAGAATTTCTTCCCCAATTACACTTTGATTAGTTTAAAGGTTCTATATTTAAACAATCGGAAGCACAAAATTGGCAAAAATGAAAAACAGGAGGGCTTTCCTTTTAAGATGCCGCAATGAAGAAATTATACCAGCATTTTTAAATATAAAAACTGATCATCTAATCTTCCATTCTGTAAGCTTAGGACAGAAGTTTGCATCGCACATTTTATAGAATTTTAATGTAAGCACGCACCCTAAATATATTAATTTCAGACACAATTAAAAATATTGCGTTTCTAGAAACACAAATTTATACATATAAAAATCAACTAAATTTATCAGTTCCAACCGACGTTTTTAATTCTTTAATAAATAGACAAAACGAGAAATATGAAACGTTATTTATTGAAATTATAAACAACAATATTAGGAAACTAAATTTCTTAAGAGTCTACATCTCGAGACGAGCCTATTGTATTAACAGTGAAAGAGGGTTGGATAGAGAACATATCTGACACTCCACTCTCCGACTGTCGTGTATATATTCAGCTTGGGAACAAACTTTGCTATGCCCCTGTTTCGATCATTGAAACATCACTATTTAATTTATCTATAGACTGTAAAGACTAAATAGGAGCGTCTGGCTGCAATTTAATTACAAGTCATGAAAAGTTATTTAAATCTAATAAAAGCAAAACTATTTACAAAAATCTAAATGAAAAATTAACTAAAATAAATTTTTTTTTAAAATTGAAACCCTATAAATCTAATAAGACGGTTGTAGAGAAAGCAGACGTTTATGACGCAAAGATGAACGACTTACTCCTCGACTTTAACACATATAAAGAAAAAAAAGACCCAACCAATATATATCAAAAACTAAATAATAATTTTATTAAAAATTGCGAACCGAATTACTATAATTCATCGTTAAACGCTAAAAAACTAATTATTAACAACTTTATCCCCAAAAATCTATGGGCTACCCAAATTACATACGTCTGAAATCCGTTGCTCCTTATTGTCTCATATATACATTCTGTTTAAGTAACCTTTCAAAATATTTCAAGAATATACTTAATAATGTTATTTACAGAACCGACTCTTAACTAAAGGATTCATGGCATTTTAAAGAGAAACTCAAATCGATCCAGATTTCTAATAATTATCATATTGTTTTATTAGACGTTGTATCTCTATATACAAACACTTCAATCGATATTGCTCTTAAAATAATAGAGATAAGATGGAATGAAATACAGTTTACCAACGTACGGTCGTGTTTCACTGTTTTATTTTTTTAAAGGCAAAACACACTAATACAGACTAATGTGGCGAGTGAAGCCTGAAAACCATAAGCGAGCCCCTGAAAACTTAAAAACAGAACCTTACCAGTGTTTAAGGAATTTAAATGAGCATTTAATATTTCCAATAGATGCTGATAATTGAAAAATGTATCGTGACTGATAAAATCGATAACTATCGATATTTATCGGTAGATATTGATATATCGGTAACTATCAAAATATCGAAACTATCGATATATCGATAACTATCGGTATATCGATATTCTCTTAATATACCTATTATTATTCGATATAGCGGTAACTATCGAAAACTATCGATAAATCAAAAAAAATCCCATCCCTATATAGGTCCGCAAATGCTTTTTTCGCGGTATAAAGGATGTTACATCGTAAACGTTATTTGCTCTATATCTAGAAAACAAACCGTTTTTGTATTTATGTTCATATACTCGTGTTCTACAACGTTTTCAAAAATCAACTGTAACTAAGAAAGAACACCACACTCATGCTCATACAGAACATGGCATCCCTGATGGGCTATACCAAAAAGATTGTTATGATTCTGTTGATTTAGAAATTCCCAATTTAAACAAAAATACCACCATTCTCTTCATATTACAGAACATGAAATACCTGGTGAGGAAAATTTTTCAGCTTGCCATGCCGAAAGTTTGAAAATGATAATACATATAAAAAAGCCACACTAGATACAAACAATATTAATTAGAGTTTTAAAATATCTTATCGAAGCGTATATTCATTATATCTATAAACCCCATTAGAAGAATAACATTGCATTGCAAGTCTGTCAATAAATTTTATTTATTTATTAATTAGGTACAAATCAAACAAGAACAAGATAAGCCTATATGTACATCTCGCCTCTATTGGACAGGATAGAAACAAGAGCCGCTGGTCTAAGTTAAAAACTTCGACTTGAAATTCAAGCTTCAGTGTTCAGATCCATATTATATTGCCTTTTTTGGCAGTTTGGCAGCTGTCAATTTCAAATGTAAAAACTATATCAAAAATACTATTTAGTACGCCAAAACGCTAATAGAATAATAAGAACCCCAATTGATATGCAAAAAATTATAATAAAATGTTTATGTTTTATTGTCTTAAAATATTATTAGTTTCTGGAATAAAAAAATACATATTCGCCTTTAAAACGATTTTTTACCCTCTTTGAATCATTCTGTAGTCGAATAAAAAAATTTATAATCAAACTTTTTTAAGTGTTTTATGGTTTGTTTTTTTTAATTTGATTGTTATCAGATAATGCGTTCCCAAAATATGAGATTTTATATGAGCTGTTATATGGAAATGTAAAAATATAAGGTCTGAATGAAAAATCTAAATTATATTTTTAACCTTCCGAAATTTGCACTAAGAAACTTCACAGCTCTCAATTCAGAATGTCAACATTCTGTACTTCTGTACTTATTATCCATGTGTAACCCATACGCTCTTATCAAAATATTTATTTTTTGATCCTCCTAGTATAAATCAAAATTCATATTAATTACCATTATACACCCTATGTAAGACATCTGAAACCCTTAATGATCTCTCAGAAGGTCACTAATGATGATGATGATGATGAGAGGTTAGTAGAAGCATAACAGCCGGCAATAGTTTCAGATATACCCAGTACTTAACATAAAAAAATACATGCTGTTGATCCTTTGATTACTGGAAAAAGCCACTACTCCGGACCGAATCTCTTTGCTTACAACCTCGTATATTAACATAACACGAAATCACACATACTTAAGTCAGCAGCACTTTAAAAACCGCATATCAAGGAAAAAAATAAGCATAAAACTACTTCTGAGGCAAACTTTCAACTATTTTCATTTCTTAGACAAAATTAGGCATTAAATACTTGCTTTTTTTCTACTTTTCGTTTATAAGCTTGAGTGGATTTTGCTCGTTTAAGGGATGCGCATATTTTCTAATGTGACAATCCCCTCATACAGGGGTGTTTTAACAACCAGTAAAATAGTAATTGAACTTATTTACACGTGCTGTAGACAATTCCTGTATCTCGTAGGAAATCGTATAAAATATTTTTGTGTTTTTTATTACATTTTTTTTTAAGGTTAAATATGTTATATCTCCTAATTTTTACTAAACAAGAAAAATTCTTTTGAATAGTTTAAAAAACTGTCAATTTCTTCCTTTTTGGCAGATAGTATCTTTTTGGTAAAAATTACGTTTGTAAAAAATACTGACAAAAAGTTGTGAAATAAACGTATTGAATTAAAGCTCAAGAGGATTTAAAAAAAAATGCCCTCAAAATTATTTTCTTCCACTAGATGCCTCACTAAGTCTTGGCAAGTTGATCTAGGCTATTAGTTTGAGAAAAGTTTATATAGATCGAATCTTCGAAGCTTAGGGGTATCCTGCGACATAATCGAAAGAAATGTCTTCTTTTTGCTACATATTATATCCTTTTTCGGCAAAGAAATCTTGAATAAAAATATGTGAAAGCACATTTTTATCTATTTTTCAATTTTACCATGCATATTACATGAATAATAAAGTAATATTGTACGAGGGAGTTTTGGGATATGCCTGGCTCTAAACTAAGTAGCTGGCGTTTCCGTGCGAGATTTTATAAATTCTATTCACGAACAGTTCTCACTCTATCTCTTTCTAAAATTCAAAATAATTGTCAAATTTGTATTTTGATAATGAACTGCTATTACGCACATTAAGGGTTCGTTTATATCTAAAATTCGCTTGATCATTTTCGTAGGTAGCAGCCCGTAAACTCCGTTTGAAATATTTCACTATCAGTTTTATGGTATCCATTAAATTTATTGTGTGAGCGAAACACGGAATGTGGTTCCATCCGGTCTGTTTAATTGCATCGACAATGTTTGCTGCATTGTCACAGCTTAGATAGTACAGCTAAATTAGTCTCGCTGAAATAAAAAGTTCGCGCATGGGGTCCTGCGCTTCTCGTCTTAGGATCCAGACCATCTACTTCGATTCTAGTCTTTCGCCGGAACAGTCGATTGGACAGAGCCGTATTTTGTATTTGTTTGCAGTTGTGAGTGTAGTGCTTAAGATGAGTAGTGTGAAACGTTGTGCAGCGTTAAGGTGTATTAACAATTCAAAAAACTGTGGTTTTAGTTTTTTTCGATTTCCTACGGACGTCAAAAGGTTTGTAACATTTTATTTGTGTATATATCATACTATTTCTTTACGAAGTTTGATATAGAACTTAATTATTTATGTTTTTTTTTAAACTTTAAACACTCTTGAGGTGTTTTTTATAAAAAGCCTGTACATTATTATTTCGTTCTCTAATAATTTTTTGCATATTAAAGAAAAGTATATTTAACGTGCCCATATGTTTATTAAATGTATTAATACTATTACACTTAACATAAATAACTTGAGTTGGCTATTTTTGCTTCGGCTGTATATTCCATCAAACTTTTACTAAATTGTTGTACCGGCCGACACATTATCCATTTGGGATTACTCGGTAATATGAATATGTACCTTTTGAATTTCCGCACTTGATTAGACTGAAGGGTCGGCGAATTTGTCTAAGATATTCCAATTACTAAAGCCATTAAATTCATTACCTACTGTGTTTATTTTTTATTACATTTTCAAAATTGCCACGATCCGAAAACAAGAAAAGCGTTCAATGAATTAATGCTTTTAAGGTTTGGCTTATTTTTACTTTTCAAATTATTACTAATTTTATTTTGTTTTATACTTACCAATATAAAAAAGGCAAGAGTGGAATATCATATTTAACCGGTATTGCTTGAAAATAATTTACTGTATATCAGGCACGTTCTTGATAATTATTTTACTTTTAGAGCAAGGATTTGGCTAGTAGCGGCTTCTAGAATGGATTTACTAGACAAGTTAGAAAACCTACATGAAAGCTCATATAAACTGTGTGGGAGTCACTTTGAAAACAAAATGTTTTCAAATAAAGCATGCAATAGGTTACATAAAGAAGCAATACCACGCTTATTTCCTACACTAGAAGGTTCTTCACATTCAGCAGAGGAGCCAATGGTTCTTGAAACAACTGATCAAGGTAAAATAGAAAACAATGTATAAAAATATAAATCTGATTTCATTATAAAGTTCGTAGGCGGCAAATTTTAATATAATCTGCGGTTACTTTCTTGTGAAATCTTTGGTTTTTAATTTAAGAGAGCTATCGCGAATAATGGGGCTATAGTTCAATAATTTTATTGAGTTGAGAACAAAGCTGACCAAATATCGTCTAAATATTTAACACATTAATGTCCTCAGCTCAAAAAATGAATGTTAGTATAGTGGAAGTTCTACTCAATAATTTTTGTTTGGCGAAACATTCTTCGCCAGGATCTTACAATGTTATTTTTATTCGGTTTTAAGAATAAACTTTATCAAACAGCTTTGATTTAACGAAAATAACGCCTTCAAATATGGATCTATTTACATATTTAAACTTTATTACAGCCGTGCGCCGCGCCGGCTGGTCGTAAAGATTATTTGCAATAGGTTGGTACGGTAATAAATACCATTTTTTATGCTTAGGGTTTTTCCTATTACGGCATAAATCTCATTGCTTGTTTAAAAGCGAAATAATCCGAAGCCCCAAAATTTTGATTCAATTTTTAGTTTAGAGTTGGTCTCGGTATTCGCTTGCATTTGAGAGTTTTGAGACAGCAAGAAAATCACTACAATTTAAAAACGGAGCCTAGGAAAGACATTTTATTTATTTCATTGAGTGTGAGGGGTTTTATGAAAAGAAATCGTATATTGTGTAACATATGCATGAAGCCAACTTTTATACACGAATGTAATATTTGCGGCCCTAGCTGAAGCCGCAATATCACATAAGGATATAAAAAACTTAACGCACGTGTTGCACACTACTTTTTCTACCACTGTGTTTGTATTGGCGCTTTAATAATGTGCCCAAATATGGCAACGATAGAAGCACGGCCGTCTAATAAAATTATTACCTGTGTCTAAAATTAATGGCGGTAAATTTATTTAATATGAAGCCTGTGCCTAAAGTAAATGCCATAATAAATCGCACGAACTTTAGTTGCCATATGCGTAGATAGAAACATTTTCCGTGGTAGGGTCAAACCGTAGTAATTTTTTTACGGTCCGGTCCTAGAAAAACTATTTTTAAGTGTTCCCAATAAACCAAAATTTAATTAAATTAAATATAAATGTATTTATAATTTTTTTTTGTGAATAACAAATATTATGTAATTAAAAAAAATATGTTTTTTTTTTAATTTATTTTAGTGTTTCTATTCTATTTAAAATTTCAAAGTCTAATCTGAGGTCTACTTAATATTATGGTAAGAATAAAATTCATAAATGTTAGGAATTTCTGTTTAGCGACATTTCCGTTTAACGAATTATTTCCGAGTAACTTCTAATTTTGTTTGAAGTTTCACTATATTAAAGTAGTAATTTATACGTTTGTTACTATATTATAATTTTTATAACTAATAGTAAATATTATTTCAATGACATTTTAAGTTCGGTTTTTTTCGATATATTTCATACTAGTTGCTGATGATTATTAAGTTAAAATTCCATTACATCTAGTTTATATACATAGAAAGTTTAAATTTTATTATTGTGAACTAAGGATTTAGCTTAGTAGATAAAATTATTCCAAACGACTCTCTATGGGTGTCCACAGAAAATAATTTTTGCAGCTTCGTTGGATAATGTATTGAAATATTCAATTGATTGATATGTTTAAACTAAAATGCCTATTCTTCGACACTGATTAGTGTCATCATCAACACTACAAAAGACAAATCATCCCATTAATAAAGAAAACAATACATTTTTAAGTCATATTTAAAAATATGCAAATACAAAACACACACAAACACAAATTAAAATCGTAAATAATATTAAACATTCAAAAACGGTCACAATCGATTTAAAATTATATAAAACTAGCATTTATAAATATACATTATTTATTATAGAGCAGAATTTTTATCACAATTGTGGATCGTATTTTTAAAATATGCCTTAAATGTTTTTTTTTCTTATTGATGGGATTATTTGCTCTTTGTAGCCTTGAGGACGACACTAATCGGTGTCAAAACGTAGGCATTTTAATTTGAATCTATCAATCAGCTGCCCTGAAAGCTGAAAAACCCATTTTCTTTGTATTACCTTAAGGATGTAAACTAAGAAAATTATCTAAAGGTAATAGACCGACTGTATTTATTTATTTCAAACAAAAGCCTCTAAATATTGATAGAGGTTACAATCAAAGAAAAAGATAACTGAGCTATATTAATATTGTTTTTTGTATTTTTGTATTTTTGCGTTTTTTATTTTTTATAATATTTCAGGTGAAATTCAGACCGAGTACGAAGATCCATCAATGTCCGATTCTATAGACGAAACTGCTTCTCTAAGTCCCCAAAGACCTACAGATCGCCCAACTCAGACTACATCTGATATCTCGTCGCATACTCCCAGAAAAAATATTTTAAGAAACAAAATAAAAACTTTACAAAACGAAAATTTTCGTTTAAAACAATATATTAAAAAAATTAAAAGCGAAAGGCCAGAAGGGGACCTTGAAAACATTACACTGGAAGACTACAAAAAGTTAAGTTTTAAATTTTGCCAATCTGAAAATTTAGCCAGATTTATAAATGTCCAAGTTAGCCAAGGCATCAAAAAACCCAAAGGACGAAGATATTCCGATGATTTTAAAAGTTTTTGTTTAGAGCTGTATTTTAATGGACCAAAATTGTACCGGAAAAAGTTAGTTAAAACATTTTCTTTGCCCAGTGTTTCAACTTTACAAAAATTTATTAAGCACATAAGTATAACTCCCGGGCTAAATGATCTGGTCTTTGACACATTGAAAAAAAAAATCGATAATTTTTTAGATATGGATAAATCATGTCTACTTTGTATCGATGAAATGAGTATTAAGGGGAATTTATATTATGGAACAGATACTGATAAAATTATTGGGTTTGAAGATTTAGGCGAGGGAAATAGACATTTTAAACCAGCTCTTGCAGCTACAGTTATAATGATAAGAGGAATTCGTACAAATTGGAAGCAACCATTGTCCTACTTTTTAGTAAATTCTACGTGTCCTGGAAAAAAATTAAAGGATATCATATTAAGCGTAATAACAAAATTAAATAATATTAACGTAAAAGTAGTGGGGGTTGTATCTGATATGGGATCAAACAATATTCAGTTATCAAAAAATTTAAATATAACTCCTGAAACGCCATTTTTTTTTCATGAAAATCAAAAAATTGTCTATGTTTTTGATACGCCGCATTTACTTAAGGCTTTACGCAATAATTTATTAAAGTACAAATTTCTTGTAAATAATGCTATAGTTTCATGGGAATTTATTAAAAAGTTTTATGAACATGATAAGCAGTACTCGTTGCGTGCTGCACCCCGAATAAGTGATTCTCATATTTCACCTAACAATTTTGAAAAAATGAAAGTTAAATATGCGGCACAAATTTTTAGCCATACGGTTGCTTCTGGTTTAAATTTGTATATTAGATTTAACGCACTTCCTCCAGAAGCTGCACCGTCGGAGGAGTTTGTAAGAAAAATAAATTATCTGTTTGATATGCTAAATTCTTCATCTACAGTAGGTCCTACCAAATATCAAGAAGCTTATAGGGGAAATGATGACCAAAAAAATTTTTTAAATGAATGTTTCGACCTTTTTAGTAATCTGCGAATATTAAATTGGAAAGGTGAAGATGTAACGGGAACAATAAAATGTGTTAATGGTTGGAAAATTACAATCAATGGTATTATGCACTTGTGGGATATCTTAAAATCAGATGGGATGGAATATCTGTATACAAGGCGAATAAATCAAGACTGTTTGGAAAATTTTTTTGGTTCAGTCAGGCAACAAGCTGGCAATTGTATAAATCCAACTGCTATTCAATTTACCCGCATATTTAGAAAATCCTTTTGCTTAGACCTAATTCATTCGGGTACGGAAAATTGCGAAAATGATGATGACCGAATATTATTAAAGGTGACTGATGTACCAAATATTGAGGTAGATAGTGCTAATTTTGTCCAGTCAGAAGATAACATAACATTAGATAATGATTTTCGAAGTTCCGAAATTTTGCAGGCAAATTTTGCAAAATACGTATGCGGGTACTTAATAAAAAAGTGCCTTTCCAGGCACACTTGCGAAACTTGTGAATCTTATGCAAAATCATACAATGAATTAGACGAAACCTCATTATTTTGTTACCTGAAAGCGTACAGTCATACCGAAATCGACCTATTTGGCAGTTTATATATGCCACACCAAAATTTTGTCGACTTTATGACATCTATGGAGATACTATTTCAAAAAAATTTTGAAAATCTTTCATTACAGCCCAATTTGTCTCAGGAATTTGTAAAATTATTTAGTGGTGTACCATATAGACACCCTTATAAGGATTTTCCACTTAAATACGTAATTACTTTATATGCTAGGTTAAGAATATATTATACATTAAAATATATAAATAGAAATTTTAAAACATCAAAAATAGAAATCGAAAACTTATAATATGGAAAAATAATTGAACTGTTTGACCATCAGAGTTGGGCAACAATTTGAAAAAAGTAGTTGAGTATAACTACTAACTACTTAAAAGAAAATTATTTTAACTACTAACTACTAAGTAGTATAGTATACTTAAATTTTCAACCACGTTTGTATTTATACTTACTATATTTTAGTTCAAACTTTTATTATATTTGATTTTTGTGTAAAATTTGTATAGGTACTTTCTTTAATTGATTTTTTAAACAATTTGTTATCCTAATATTTTATTTCCATGTGACACTTTATTTTTGTTTACAAAATAATATTATTAGATCTTATTTTTTAAAAGCTAGCAAAACGTGCCCTGGTGTCTGCTTATAAAGGCTTTTTGTTTAACTGGTATACAATAAATGTATTATTATTGTATTATTATAATAATATACCGTTTGTATTTAAAGTGAGTAGTTAACTACTTCTTTAACAATTTTTTAGAGTATTTCAAAGAAATTAAAAGTATTTGAGTATAATTACTTTAAAATGGAAAGTATTTTGAGTACTACTACTTTTTCTATAAAAGTACTACGTAGTTAAAATATTTTAGTAGTTTACTGCGCCCAGCTCTGTTGACCATTTTTTACTATTATGCTTATTTATTGTTTGCTGTTATTTTGTTAAACTTTTATGTTCCGAATTTTGCGTGTTACCAATGAAATTTAACTTTATTCCATTAGTTTTAAGACAATTTTGTAAGGAGTCATAATTTGTTATCTATTCACATAGAGTTTATTTTCAAATTTGTAATTAAGTCATATGCTACCATAAGTTATATGTTAAACATTAAAATAAATAAATCTAGGAAACTTCTATTTATGTAAAAATATATGTAATAAAAATAAATTAACCATTGAGTCAGATTTTGTTTCTTTTTCCATATGGTAGGTTTCCACTATTTTTAATCATTTTTATGTTGTATGTTAGCAGAATAGATAATTTACATTCTAAAAACATCTAATACGGTCCCTGTCGTCAAACCCGTTCGGATGGCTTCTCGAAATGCTGCTCAACGACGAACTAGCAAGGACACATGCACTTGAATTGACTTTTATAGAACAAAGTGCCGACAAGAGAGTAATTTAGCTCACTCAAAATGGCTACTATTTTGTCTGTTATCTGCCAATCCCTAACAATTCTTTGTAGCTCGTCGCATAAGGAATTGGAAGCAGTATAACTCTCAGTCTATTAAGATAGATTCTAGTTTTTTTGATGTAGATAATGAGCTGTAACACTTATGTAACTTTCGTTGGTCGTTGTTCGAAGTCCACCCATCCGTTGTAACAATGTTTAAAATTATATCTTTTGTAACGTTATAATACTTAGGTAGCAATACATCTGAAATAGTTTTTTGTTGTGGTCAGATGGTAAGTAGGGTTTAATTCTCGCACAAAAGCAGTAAAATAATAACTTTCTACCAGATAAAATGGTTCTTCGCAATAGTCACCACTAAATGTAACGCCCCCCCACCCTCACGTTTGTATATTTATATTGTTTGTATATTATATTCCCTTAAAACTTTAGCATTGTGTGCAATACATATAGGACTACCGAACACCCATCTTTACGGGCAAGCACTACACCCCCAGAGGAATTACAGAATATTTTGACCAAGTGTAGTTATCGAAATGCTTCCCCTCACCGAAGTAGTATTAATTCAAATTGTAAGCACAAGGTACGTTACTACGACTACCTACTTACTTACATTAATTCCCTCAGTATAACGCGCTTAGTGTTAACAGTTTGAGTGAATATACGTCATATAACTACAGGGTGATTCACGGTCGGTGGTAGGTTAAGACGTTTATAGAAAACGGGACAACGGATTATTTACAAAATTTAGTCACAAGTATAAATTTTAATGATCTACATATTTTTAAAAAGTTTCAAGATTGCTGCACTTCCTTTTTGAACTATTGTTTTAAATTTAAACATTTTGGACATCTACATGTAATATATTAACTGTTTGAATTGATGTCATATGATGGATACTAAGAAACTAAGGATGGGAAAGTGAATGCTAGTAGTATAGGATATATTTATAGTATATAAATAATTGGAAATCTTTGTAGAATTTAAATATATACGGTATGTTCCATTTAAAATAAGGAAAATCGTACCACTACCGATAGAACAAAAGCGCCGATATCTTAAAATTATTTTAAAGCTAAGGTTTATAAGTAACCAACATTTTAAAATAATCTGTTATCCCATTCTCCAAATACATCTAACTTACATCAACCATGTATGTATGTATAGTATATGCATTTGGTTCGATGTATTTGACCCTAAACTTCACTGGCACAAACCTACAATACTCCTAAAAGTCACTGGCCACTCACCAAACAATCGAAATCCCAACAGATATAAATGCATGGAATGCGACGTTGGCCTTGATATTGAAATACATAAATTTGTACGCAAATGACAGAAGAAACTTGTTTGTTGTTGCCAAACTGCATTATTGTTTAGATAAAATTTAGATAACCAATTTACAACAATATTATTAGTATGATTTTGGTGAATCCTGAAATTAATAAGTTTCAAATCGTCAAGAATTACCTTGTTTATAAAAATAGTCGAATTACCTTACTAGTATTTCACCATAAGAAAGTTTATTTATACTTTTATTATCTATGGTAAGAAAAATGCTTATGTTTATTGGTTTGATTACGGATTCCGATATGCCCTGAATTCTCAGCTTTTCTTTTATTTGAATAGGATTTCAAGGAGACTAAATATATAGATGTAACAATTTTAAGGGACTATCAATATAAAACACCAGAATGTGTTTTGTACATTTCACGTATTATATTGGTAGGTCACCTAGATTTTTTTATGTCTTATTATCTATTTTCTTAATTGTCCCAATACAATAGTTGGATTTTTGAAATATAAACTAAATGTTAGTTAAAATAAAAGCATTTGTAATTGGTTGATAACATGATAATAATATAAGTTTTACTTGTATTTTTAAGAAAACCAGGTAAATTATTTGTCGTTAATAATCCAGAGTCGCCTCATTTTAGCGTATGGAATATGAATACCAGGCAACAACAAAAAGAGAATTAGCTTTGACTATTAAAATTATGATTGGAAAGTTTTTCGTCCATTTGAATGGGATTTCCAGCAGATTGGACATATAGATGCCACGATTTAAGGGGACCGTCAATATAGGATATCAGAATGTGTTTTGTACTGTTCACATCATATTGTAGTCATTTATTTCTTTTTTTATGTGTTATCATCTATTTTCTTAAATGTCCGGATTTTTTACAATAGTTGGATTTTTTCATTAAATGTTAATTAAAACAAAGGCATTTGTAATTGGTTTATAACATGATAATAATGCATTGTATTTTTAGAAAAACCAAGTCAATTATTGGTTATTAATCATCCAGAGTGGCCTCCATGTCATCATATGGAATATAAATCCCAGGCAACAACAAAAAGAGAATCAGCTTTGGCTATCAAAATTATGACTGGATAAACAAAGCAGTATGAGAAATGGTTCTAAGAATAAATATTGGCCTGCTGAGGTAATTAATACATCAGAATAATCAGTTTGGTTTATATTTATGACATTTTTTAAAAATATTTTTCTTCTCATAAAAATGTCAACTTTTAGAAATATTTGATATTAATCAGATGTTTTCAGTTCAGAACAGTTAATTTACATGTCGCTCTGCCCAAAAGCAGTGCTGCGGTATATATACTGTATATGTAGTGAAAGTTTAGAAAATAGTTTTCTATAATATAGACAAAGTTTATTGATGTTCTGGTGTGGTTGCCGTAACTCAGTGACAGAGTTTTGGATTTGCCCTAGATGGGTCTAGTAGCATTAAAATTAACTTGTCATGTTTATTCAAAAAGAGGTATAGCAAAAAGTAATTTCTTATGAAGGTACTCGTAATCACGTCAATTTATTCATATTGTGGACAACTGGTATAATTTGTTTTTTTTTAAACTAAAAGTCTTATTAAAATATCGACTAAGTCAGTAGACTTTAGTCTGTATTAATGGACTAACTCGAGATTTGCAGCAGCTGCATGTAGAGTGCATATTCTATTCTGAAATACATATCGAAGTTCTTCAAAGCGCCATAGTTATTCCTATATATAAACTAAGGAATAGAGATCAACTAACGAAGCTCAACTGCTTTGATAAGTACAATTAGTAAGGTAATAAAAAAGACCATAAAAAAATTATCAGAATTTCTTGAAAAAAGGTAGAAAAATGTTTTGTCGGAAAATTGGTTAGCTTTTAGGATGGGGTCTAAACCGAGAATGCTTTATATAGCAAAGCAATTCGGTTCTGTAGCCAGTCATAATTCCATAAGTTTATTTTATATCTACATATTTCTCAATATCTTTTGCCATGAAAACTCATCGCCATAGCAACACTTCGTGCGATTGTTTTATCATAGGATTATGTTATTCAAAGTGAATTTGTTTTTTGTGTTCTTTTTATATTTGTTAAATAAAGAGTTAGCTTAAGTTTAACTAGTGAATTTAAATATTTTTTGTAATAATTATAGATAGTTGTCTTTTATTAAGTCAGGTAAGGTTCCGACACACTTTACTACATCTGTACATTAACCTATATGTTTTTTTTGACCACAAATGCATACCCCTTTAATTTTTAAATGTCTGTATGTGATAGATAAAAATTGGTTGTTAGGTAGGTATTGAATTAACTAAAAAATACTAAAAAATTTACCTTTAAAGTTGAAATTAGGTAGGCAAGAAATTTGTATCTCCAAGAGCTTACCCTTCCAAAACAAATCCAGAGGCTTCAAGGCTTGTATCTGGTCTTTCATGTACTTAATACTAAGCAGAACAGATAGAACTCTGTTATTCTTTATACTAAATAAGATTGTATCAAGGTAAGAGTCCAAAAAATGAAATGGTTGCTACTTTATACCATATCTAAAATGAAGATACGGAGCTTACAAGTATCTTTCTTCTATCACTGAAGTTCGAGGTTCAAAATAATCTCAAAGCAGGTTTTAAACAATAATTTTTTCATTATCCACTCTCCATCATCCAAACCAAATAAAAAATTATCCTATATACGATAAGCAAATGGCCTCAGGATATTTTATTTCAAACTCAGAATGCAAGCTTGAAAACACAGCAAGCCTGTTTAAAGAATTTCCAGCCAGATGCGTAACTTGCGAATTCCGTATTTAAAGTGTCGGGCTAGCGACGGATTCCATGCGTTCGAAGCTGTCGGGATTTCGACTGTTTTAGGGCCAATGTAGTTTCGGTACACTGACTGTTTGGGCCAGTAAGATTTTCGGGAACGGACTCCATGCATTTCTCAGAAACTAGGCTTGTTAAAGTTTCCTAAATACATTTTTATACCTGAATCAAACCACTAACTCCTTTTCCTGAGAATATAATATTGATTTAATAAAAAGAACCTCAAAAAAAATATGTATATATTGCAAAAATATATTAACATTAGGTAGGTATCTATTGTACATATATATATGTATGTAGTTACAATAATATAGCATCGAGTTACTTAAAAGTAGATAATTTTGACCTGTTAAGGTATCAATGATGAAATAGCTACTTATAACTTCTAACCTTTTAGATATTTAAAAATATATAAACATTTTAAACTAGAATTAAAAAAGAACAACTAGACCAACAACTGTTCTTGTACAGAGTGCCCCTTAATTATGGGACGACACCTTATTTCAGAACATGTGACGTATTAGAGATAGCAAAAGAGGTAAACAGAATTTTTTTTAGATTCACTTAAACTCTTAAAATATTATATTTCTAACAGCAATTGCGCATGGTTTTTAGTTGTAGATAGTTAAAGATGGATGATAATATCGCACTAGTGTAATATTGTAATTTTTGGATCTTTACCACTAGTTAGGATACATTCATTCTGACACACATTTCTATTGTGAAATAATGCTAATTAGTACATTCCATTCATTATAAGGTAAGCACACAGGGTGAATGGCTCGTTTATTATGGGATCATACCTGAACTCAGAACTCAGCAAACTGATAGAAAAAAAGTTAAATATAAGCGTTTTTCACGAGTTATTGATTCTTGTTCATGAAAATCCAGAGAACCTATATATGGTTACATGATTACGTAATACATAATAAGTGCATTAGCAAATATTTTCCCATAAGATGCAATGTAAATAATTATGTGTCCCAACATTATTGGAGACTGTAGAGTGTACCGATTACGAATAAATATTCCATTTGACATTTTTTAAAATCTTTCTGATTGATCGTTTTTATGGAAGAATCCGGTTTTGAAGCAGTGCCTTTTTAAATCACGTGACGTGTTTTGAGCAGTAGGACGTGTGTGACGAGTAGAGAGAGACTCTGCAAGGTTGCGTCAGTCTTTTATTGTATATACCAAAGCAGCTATCTAGAATTTTCTTTATTGTTTTATAAATAATTAATTTGTTATTAAAATGACTGAAAGCGGGGACGATCCCATTCCTGTGAAAGGTAGAACACGTGGCATTCGTTATCCTGATTAGGGACGACCCCTAATGTGTGACTACAAAAGAAATATTATTAAAAAAGCCCGTGTAAAAGGAACTTCGTACATAAACTGGCCTCAAAACGTCATTTCAGCAAGGAATGATTCCTCAATCAAATTGAACTGGTAAGTTTTTTTTTTTAATTTATTATAGTGTCCCAGATCTGGTTTGGTATAATTTTATTTAAAATACACAAAAATATCGACTTATTGAAAATACAAAAAAATACCGAATTTAATTATAAATTTTTCTTAAAAACATAAATTTGGTATCAAAATGACATGCATTTTGTAAAGTAAATATTCCATGAATCGGTTTTCTTGAATTTTTTTTTATAAAATTAAGATTCAAAGAACTCATCCTAGAAGTGCAATAGCTAATAATAGGCACAAGCCCAAAGCAAAAGTGGCCATTTTACCATGTACTTATTGAAAAACGGCGAGGTATGCAGAACAGCTTGCTTAAATCCATATAATTTTAGTAAAAAACGGGGAGAGCGAATTTCTTACTTATTGGCAAAAGGTGAAACTTCTAAAGATTTACGTGGCATGGAACCTACTGTTAATGCAATAGACTCTCAAACATGCGCTCTAATTCATGAGCATATTCAGTCGTTTCCTGTTAAGGAGTCTCACTATTCATCAAGGCTACCTATCATCTAACCTCAACGTAAAAACCATGCATGACTTGTTTCTGAAAAAAAATCATAATCTTCAAAGAAAAGTTAAATACAACTTTTACTGGGATTATTTCCGCCAAAATTTTTAGTTGGGTTTTGGGAGGCCTCCTCAGGATACGTGCACGACGTGTGAAGAATTAAATAATAAAATCAAAACTCGTTTACTGAATGATACTGCTAAACGTGTGACTGTGGCTGAACTTATGGTACATAAAAGAAGAAGCCAGAAGTTTTACACCTCACTTCAGTAGAGCGGTGTTGCTTCCAAGGCGGAGAGCAGCAAAATCTTGGGACTGTGTTTTGATTTTATGGCAGTGTTTGATTTACCAAATATACCTGTTCAAGACGTGTACTATTTTCGTCAGCTAAGTGTAAACAACTTTCGTATTCATAATTTGCGTGATAATACCATGACAAGTTACGTATATCATGAGGGAATAGCAAGAAAGTGACCTGATGTAATTTCGTTCCTGGTACACTAGCTCCAAACCTTTGTCCAATTTTCGGTCGAGGAAATACATCTATACTGCGACAACTGTGGGGGGCAGAATAATAACCACGCCTTGATACGAACGATCATGGCATTGGTAGAACTTAAGGTGTTTCAGAAAATCAATTTTTTTTTTCCTTTAAGAGGTCACTCTTATCTACCTTGCGATCGAGATTTTGGACTAATAAAAAAATAATTAAAAAATATTGACAGGTTGTACCTGCTTGATGAGTATATTAATGTGGTGGCAAATTCTTCTAATATTGATGGAAAATTTAGAGTAATGATTGTAAACAGTTCAATGATATTTAATTATCAGCAATGGTTCCCCACCTATTACGACAAAAGTGCCACTTCATTTGAATCACGAGGGTTGCCCCCCAAAGACCCGAAGAAATTTTTGATATCTTCGTACTGATTTGAGTGTTCGGAACAACATCCTGGCACTATTGTGTCTTCAGAATTCATAAGTACCTTTGTCATCTCTCACTTCTGCTTGAGAAAGCATAATTATTCTCACCCCCTCCAAAAGCCGTCCACGAAATTATACCAAAATAAAAATCCCATAAATATCTCGAAAATGGAGGACCTGAGGAAACTAAAGCCTTTTATTCCGGAACAAAAATTACATCTCCTTTGGAACGAACTGTATGAGTGGCCTACAATTTAAAAATTAATTTTAAATGTTAATTTCAGAATTATAATAATTTTATATTGATGCCTACACTGGCTTACATGTATATAATATACAGGGTTGAAAGAAAGTTTCAATTGTTATTTTTTATACACGTTACCAAAAACAAAATTTTGATAAGTGGAAAAACGAGACCAGTCCACAATTCCAAAATGGCCGTCATGGACATAGCTTATATTGGATTTTCACTAAACTATGTTTTATGGGTTTTACAAAACCCGGATAATGTTATGTATTGGTTTCAGATGGTTACGTATATTTTATCTAGGTCAAAACAGTTTTTTTTCTCTCCTGTAAAATTCAGTTTTTGAGACATAACCCCTTTCTACAATCAGCGATTCACATGTGGTGTGAGTTTTTCCTTCTGGACAAGTTTTTTCCTTAAGTACAATATTCCTAATTTGCTGCTCTAAATCATAAGTGTTCAACAATCTACACTGTACATACGTTTTTTGTTATGGATATAAAATAACAATTTCTGCAAACCTCTATATATTCTGCCGAAAATATGCTTGCCTAAAAAATGACCTAGAACCTCAGAGAATATAGCTTCACCATTTATTTTAGTCTGACCTTGAGCGAGTTATGTTCTAGGCCACCTTAAAAAGCACTCTCCTATTTTTTTTTATATGTATTTGGATATACATTTTTTTAATCATTTGTAGGATAAATAAAATAAACTTATTACTTTTTTTTAAAGAAATTTATAATCAAGAATAAGTTATGGAGCACTAGTCCATTGGTCTAATTGCGCTCATCATAACCATTGTTGATCCTGCCAAACATTCTAACCTTATGGTGCGGCGTTCTTGACTGGACGTCCAATCTGACATCGCCATTAGGAACTGTCCGCATTAGTAGATTTATAATTTTATGTAATGCCAGTATAAGCCTAATTTTGAATAGAAGTATTTTTTAATTTTTTTTTCGAACGGTACTCTCTAAGCATGTTTGGAAGGTTTTACTATCACCGTAAGCTATTGTAAATATTTGAGAAAGGGAAGCAAATTCGACAATAATATAGAACAGTCCTTAAATTTAAACGGTTTAAGATCTATTCAAAGTCCGTTACGAAGTAGTCCCGCAGGTGTTACTCTTTATATATATATATATATATATATATATATATATATATATATATATATATATATATATATACGCAGACATATACGGTCGCCAACCCGCCGACCGCGAGATACCGGAAGCTCGTGAATATTTAACTTAATTTAAGAAAATATAACAATTTATTTTAAATGACATCACATTTTGATGAACATGCAAAGGGTTAAAAAAATCTTATTGAACGAATTTGCACTCTTGATTCATTTGGAAGAATGAACCTTAGACCTAAATTAGCATTGTACGAGACATTAGGCAATTTGCAGCTTCTGGTATACATTTACTACTGCATACAATAATATAATACACTGCAGTCAAACATTTTTTTAAAACAATTCCGTAAATTTTTTGTCAAATAAGCTTCTATAGAATCAAGGCACATTTGAAAGAAAGTCTTTTGATTATAATTTTTTTTGAGAATTAATTCCAATTATTTGTTTATTAAACAAGACTCGTTTAGCAATAACTATTCCTCGAGCATTATTAACGAAGATATATGCACAAGAAAGTATATGCAATCAGAGCAGAACAAAAAAGACTTATTAAAGACATATTACTCTTTTCGCTAACACTAGTCCTGAGCAGTCAAAGGATGATGGTCATGTTTTTGGTACTTACTGCAAAATTCCTAAAAGTAACGCTTTCAGGTATTTTGAGAACATTATTGTGTTTATAAGAGATATTATTTGACCAAATCCCCACTTTAGTCGTTGCACCAGATGGGTGTATGTTGATCGTATTTCTTAGATATCAGCTTATAATGCAAGCTGCAGTAAGAGGAAAGAACGGTTGGAACTTATGCATATGTAGGCATAATTGTTGGTTTGTGTTACTCGCGATTCAAGAATAATGTCAAATGTCATCAACTGCCTTATTGCAATTAATTAATCAAATTCATTAATGACGATCTAATGGTTAGAGACGAAGAGTCAAGTAGTTATTTATTAGACTAGCATAGCAAAACTTTTATTTATGGCTATTTACGCAAGTTTTCACATCCAGTGGACCCTCAAATAACCACCAGACTAATTATTGCTTTTACAGTTTATTAGGAAAATCTAAACTCGCAGTAATAGGATGGATGAAAAATAAAACATATTTTATGTACATAATATTTGATATTTATTCTCGGGTTAATAATTTTTGAATGTTTTATTTTTTATTTTGTATGATTGACATAATAAAAAAAAATTAGAATAAATTAATTTAAATTTTTATTACATATTTAATAATTATATATATATATATATATATATATATATATATATATATATATATATATATATATATATATATATATATATATATATATATATATATATATATATATATATATATATATATATATATATATATATATATATATATATATATATATATATATATAAATATTGTTTATTCTAATGATTTGTGTATAAAATTAGTACGGTACACAGCTGACTACATAACAAAAATAAACAAATTTGAAAATTTTACAACGGTAAATTTTTATATTTCTGTTTCTTTTCAGTTTTCGCCGAAGTCAAACCTGGCGAATGCTAAGATAGAGAGAGAATACCCAAAGAAAAACCCAACACTTGAAATATCAAACCTCAATGTTCTCAGAATATAGAATACTTTTTGCAGTATTTTTTTTAAAGCTTTATGTCATTTTTTAAGATATGTTCTAAAATTCATAGTTTTTCTTAATTTGAAATTTTACCTTTTGGGCGTTAACTACGTAATATGTTATATGTGCTTATACTTTATTTTCCAATTTTATAGTTTAATATAATTACAATTTTATTTTAGTATTAATAATTAGTTATTTTAAAACATATGTTTTTTATTTTTATATAATTGTAAACGTAAAAAAAATATATTCTAGCATCCAAATCATTATTATATATTATTTAAACAAAGATGATACTCTCCTCGCGTTTATTACTCATTCAGTAGATGTTAAAACATATCGCAAAAATTAGAAATTTTAAATTACCTTTTTCTAATAAAAAATATCTGATCATACCCTATAGACTCATAATTATTTTCTTAAACATAAACTTCCGCTATATAGATGTAGTACAATAATGTTTATTTTTTTTTTGGTTTCATTATATATTAATATAAAAACTATCAGAATACTTTTAAAACTGACACTATTTACGCTAATAAATTATCTTTTGTATTTTGTTTTATTGAAATTAATATTTGAAATATTTAAATTATGCGTTAGTACTTATTTCGGAGGAATTTGATTGAAATAAAAGCCAACATAACAAAGTATATATTTATTTTAAGACTAATTGTGCCAAAGACTAAAAAAAAATCCCATGCTTGAGGCATTCACAGACTTATTAAAATTTAAGAATAAAGTTTATTTCTTTTCGCTGGGAAATGTTGTGCACTTTAATTGGGTTCTTCTGACTGAATTTACAAATGTGTGGCTTTACAGCCGGACATCTGACGCAGGAAAACACACGGAATGGTCGCCTTTGGCGGAGGGTTCATAATGTTTTAGGACGAAATTAAGATAGGGATGAAAATACCAATGTCCCTTATCCCTCCATTGAACATGTTATATTTTCATAATATTCGTTAAAGACTTGGTCGTTGTGTGTTAAATTGTAAATCACTATTTTTTTGAAAAGCGCTTGGAGTTGATTTTTTTTCGTTCTGTTGTATTTTTGATTTTGGTGTTTTTCAAAGAGTAAATAAAGTCTGATCAAACCAAATTTTAAAACTTTACTTTCATTACCTGCATTTGAAAGCCCTTCTTAAAATAAGTAGGTACATTATAACTATATAAACTGTGTAATAGAAAAACGAAGACAAAACGGCAATAGTTTGAACTTCGTCAAAAATGACATAATCCGATGACATACCTATACCCCCCATGCACCCACTCTATCAGAGAGTCAAAATGGGGTTACGTTTCGTTAGCTCTGAAGCCGAAAAGGATTGCGGTGGCCACTTGCACTACTACTAGTATCCACTGTTTTTGTTATACTATGTCACAGATTGTTTTCAATTTTCTGATTTTATATATGAAAAAGAAATTACACAATTATGTTTTAATAAACCTAGATGGCAATTCGCTTTTTAGTAACATGACATGTCCTACACATTAGCAGAAGAATAGCATTACAAAAAAAATGAGAATTAATTAGCCAGTATCAGATCTTAGCCAACAGCGTGTTAGAATTTTTAGAAATTTATTTTTGATAGGACATATGCAAGTTCATTAAGCCCAGTGTATTTATAATAAGCAAAAAAAAAGTTTGTTTTATTGGCATGTAATATACAGAGGGTTTCAATAAAAAATGTATTTATTAAAAAAATGAAACCGACATCAATAGATATTAGTTAATTAAATAATGAAGGCATAATATTTTATAGTTATCAGCATCATTCTACATCTTAGTTGGGCGCGGACTTCATAAAATAATATTTCCAAGAAAATGAAATAAAATAGTATTTTTTATTTTTAGGTTGGTTTTCTGCTGTCAATGGAAGTTATTTTACATTTTTTCTTAAAAGTTTTATGGTGATCTAAGGTTCGATAAAGCAAGCAGTTTTGTTTATTTTTTAGTAAATTCATGATACTTGTACGTCTTCTTCAGTAAAAACAAGATTACTATTTTTATTATATTATTTTTATTGTACTTTATAACTCCCTATGTATTTTATGTCCATCAAACCCTTTTGATTATAGATACACCATGTTTTATTCTTTTTTTTTAGATACCTGAAAAATTTGAGAAGCACAAGCATAAGAAGCAATGTATTTTATTATAAAGAACATTCTCCGGCTTCTTTAAAGATCCCGGTATCAAACCTACCATATTTATAATTACCGACATGTGACCCATTTGACGAACAAATCATATACAGGGTGATACATTTTAGAAACCAAAGTTCTTGTTGATTTCAGAAAAATTAAACACCTGTATTTCTGCTAAGCACACTAAATTAATTTTACAATTTTAAGAAAAAATGTATTTAGTTTTTTGTATATGTATCTGTAAAAATAGGAGTGTTAATTGGTTACAATAAACATACATTTAAAATGTTTTTATAATGTTAAAAAATCTGTTTTCTTTTCTGTATCTAAATACTGAAATTTTGTGACGTTATGCATTAGAATATTTTAAATTATATGGCCACTTGCACCCCCGATAGGAATTTAGTTTCGAGATTTTGCATTAGTTCTATGCCTCAGTATCTTTTTTTTTAAATATATAGGCCATTTTCTTGTTTTCTATTGCACTTTCTCATTAAGAATTATAAACGATACATTTGCAATGAAAACCACATATTTTTTAATTCCTGCGTAGCAACCGACTGTCAGAAGGCGGGTGAACAACACCATACGCATACGTTAGGTCAGTGTATACGTTAGTGCGAATATTGAACCAAACGAACGAACGTTTATACCGTATACGTGCGGTGCTATTCGTACGTTCTTGTTTGCTAAGTAAGTAGCGTCTGCTAAACGACAGGAAGTGAAGCTCAGTAATATCTCAAGTGTGGGAAAAAATTGTCGCATGTGTAAAATAAGTTACTTATGCCTATCCATCCTTGCTTCGCTCGCATAGTTTACTAAATTAATCACTAATTAACTATTCCGACTTAAAACTAAATTTATTAAAAGTACAGAAAAAATTCAATTCAGTCATAAACTTGCTTGTAATGACCACGTACTATGTATTTAAATAAAAAAATTGGGGACTAAACCACGCCACTCCTTCAGCTTTCGATCGAATATGATAAAATACGTACACAACAAGCGAGCGAAACTATCTGCAAAAAAACGCATACGTTCGTCGGCCATATACTTTACGTCCACACTAAGCAAACACATACGTTCTTCGCCGTCGTCATTCATATTTTTTAGGTCCACACTAAGGCAACATATGCGTTTTTCACTATGCGGCCGTATACGTTCGCTAAGTGAGTACGCATCTTTACAGTAAGTTAGAACTTAAGAAATGCTTGTTTTTCGCGATAAGTGATCGCAATTTAATTGCATAGCAGTAAGCGCAAATTTTTGCATTTTATTCCGCCATCTTGAATAGTTCCACAATTTTACAGATTTCTATACCACTATGGCACACAATTTTAAATCGGTCCATGAAATAGTTTTCTCAGGCTGAATTTTGAAATATTTTATGAAGCCACAATTTTGCTCTACCATCTTGCATTCGTACCAAAATTTTACCAATTGATTCGTACATAATACTTGATGTTTGTGCTAGATTTGAAATAAATTGGATAAGAAATATTTTAGTAATAACTTTTTTTAACATTTCAATATGCCGCCATTTTTGTTTTACCATATTGGATTTTTACCAAAATGTGACCAGGTCATTCCCATGTTTTTATCCAAAATTTGAAGTCTTCCTTTATCTAATTTAACTTGTAGAAGTACTGTGAGAATTCTATCGATATTGACCAGTCTATCAGCTTGATCATTTTCCGTAATATTAGTATGGCTTGGTAGATAGGATTAAAAAAGATTGATATTTCAAGAACCTGCCCCAATAGTGTTCTTGTAAGCAAAGTTGTCTTATCATTAGATTCAATACTTGTTTTTTTTTAAGTTTAGAAATAGCACTAGCTGAGTTTGTAAAAATAATTGCATTGGAAATATTTTTTTCAAAACATATGGGGACTGCTTTATTAACAGCAACGATTTCTGATTTACTTTTATGTGGTAATTTAGAGCTAAAATTTAAATTCAGATTAGAGACATGGACCCCAAGCCGGTCCCATTGCTACATTTAGAGGCGTCCGTATAAATAAAAGTATATTGATCCCTGAATCTATTTGTTTCTGCCCGAAAAAGTTGTCGATTGATAGCTTTTTTAAATTTAAATTGATGATGTTAATTTTTGAATTTGATTTTGAAGATTAATATTAAAACAAGACAAATCTGCTTTCTTAAAGATATTTTTATTACTATCCCAAATGTATATAGATTTAATGGATGTATCTGAATAATTAATTTTAGAAAAGGTAGGGTAATGATCACTATTTCCGCAATCATCTAATACTTTCCAAGTTGTTTTAGATGCCAAATCAGAGCTTATTATTGTAATATCTACCGAGTTAGGGTTTATATTCTGGTGGGAGAACCATCGTTTAATAAAAATAAATTTTTTTGGTCCAAAATTTCTACTATAGCTCTAGCACTCTGATCACTGTTATGACTCACCATAAAACATGATGAGCATTCAGGACCCCTGTAAGTATTATTTTTCCACTAAGATTAATTAAAATATTATCCAAAAAGATCCTATTTAATTGATTTACTGTGAGTAAATGTTGATTATATAAGTCTCCTCCCTTTATTATGATGTATTGAATTTGAATATTAAAAATATTATTCAATGCTAATTCTTTATAGATTAAGTGTTTTTTAATAAATGTGGTAGATCCTCCATAACCGTCATATCTATCATTCCTAATTATGTTATAATATTTGAAAATAATATTATCTTTATCTATATCCAGCCAAGTTTCATGAAGACAGATAACGTCAGGATTATGGGTGTAACATATTAATTAGATTAATTCTGTTTGTCTCGAAACTCCTGATTTAAATTATCAAAATGATCAATTATCACTATTTTAATGTATTATTATTTATTATTATTATTTTTTAATTTATTTGTTTATTTCTTTTTTAATAAGAATAAGTACAGGCAAACCCATATATATTCAAATTTATCAATGAATAGGGTTTTAGAATTTAGAACAAGCCCGTAGATTTCTTTCCATTATATTGTCTATTAGGATTATCAAAAATCTAAATTAGAATCTATATTCTGTTGGATAACCTGTGAAGAGGCTCCTACTCGCTGATTGTTATATAAACTAAAATTTTGGGATTTTTCAGGACGGGAATTGGGAAAGTACAATTTATGCGCATTGGAATCGTATCCTTGAGAACAAGAAACAATGTATCGTTTTTTAGGGTTATCGCTAACTACTTGAGTGTAGCATCGTTTTGATTTATTAATTTGGGATCCCAAAATATTCCTTCTTTGATTTATTTTAATAGTATTTTTTTGTATATTTGTTGCATTAACCCGCGATTACTCTCGTTGTTAGATTTTTTCATTTTGACATTCTCAACAAATATAAAAGTAAAGGGAGTCAGTCTAACAACCCCGAGATAGTAATGCCACGATTGTAGCAATTAGTGCGCTTTCAGAACAATGTCTTGATCAAGCGCATCAAGACGTTTAAAATAAATCTAACATGCGAGTAATCACGTAACACATTTTCTCAAGTTTGTTAGAAAATATCTAACTGCGCGAGTGATTCCGTTGATGGTTGTTATTTAAATTTAATTTTCTTTAAAATGTGGTATGAAAAGGCGCAGAAAACTCTCTTAGCTCTTTAGGACGATTCAAAAAAAAGATTTTTTGTCAGATGTGGAGTGAGAGGTATCGGATGAAGATGTATATTGCGTATTATATTGGGAAAGATGGCCCCACAAAGTGAGACGAGATCCAAAAACATTGTTAGAAATTTGCCTTCCTCATGAACATTATCGCAGTTATACCATTTTTTTACTTTTACAATGTTTTAGTTAGGCCAAAAGGTAAACATGAAAAACATTGCTTTACAGGAGGGACATATATTCAGACTGGTGAAGACAAATTGTATGCTAATAAACATTGGAAGTACTATACCTTCTAAAGTATATAAGATTGTACCAGTTGGAACATAGGTAATCTATTGTTTGAGTCTAGTACTTTCCTATTTAATCTTTTTACATCTGAGATTTTAAAAGGAGAGATAGTGAAATTCACCAATTCCTGATCTGTAATTGAGGTATCTATATATATATCTCATTATTCCTTTGCAGGATACATAAAATGGGATATAGATTTTATAATCTTTACTTATTAAAATTTCATTGTCTTTAAATTTATTGACAGAATTGTAACTATAAAATTCCACACCCAGTCTATTTCTCTCCTTAATCTATTTTTTTTACATCTCGAAGATTCAAATTGTGTATTTGCTTTGGAATTTTATAGACATTATTAGATTTACCTGTTTGTGTAGAAATATCTTTATTAATTTCTACAGACCCCATAAACGGGCCAATATCGGTGTTTTTATAAAAAAAATTTTTCGTTCAATCTGACCCCTACGACCTTTTTTTTGTCTTCTGCAAACATCTTACTTCGAAAATTGAGTACTTCTAATTATGTTCTCATCAGGATATGGGTCAACTGTAATTACTTCATCTATCCTGAAAGGTTTCCTCTATATTATTGGTTTTATTGAAAAAATTCAATCAATTCAAAAATAAACTTAGCAAAATCGAAAATGGGGTGGGAGAGACAAAACAGGGGATGTGTTAGTACACCTATTTTACGAAAAATATTTTTTCTCTTAGGATTTTTGAGATTGCCTTAGATCAAAATTTCACCGATGCAATCTGACTGAAAGCTCTATCGAGACTCCGTGTTTCTTGTTTTAAGGTCTTTATGAGTATAGGAAACATGTTTCCTTTCAATAGTATTTATGCATAATTTAATAGTAGGCCATGGCTATTGTTTAGGACAACACTAAAAATAAATGTCAAATATTTGTCTATCCCATCGGTTTTTGGATCCACTTTTGGTTTATAAAAGAGTTTATAGACGTTCTTTATTATATTTTTACTTAATTGATATTTATCAATTTCTTTGAATATTGACGGAGTATGAAAGTTATGATATGCTGGTATGTTTTATACAGAGTAAAGAAAATGCCGAAGAAGCCTTGAAATTATATTTTCAAAGGTAAGCTATTATGACTAAGAAAATCTGTGTTATCATTATAAGTTTTTGTTTATTATATATCCAGAAAGAAGGCAACCGTTTTTTGAAATATTTGCTCGTTTAAAAGCAAATTTAGTTGAGCACGGATCATTTGTTCACCCGCGTCCAACATACAACAAAGAGAACAGAAAAAGATGTTTTGGGATATATAGAAGCAACACCTTCATCCTCAAGTACAAAAATTGAGAAGAAAATTAAAGTCCAAAAGCTGACGGTCAGAGCATCTTGAAGAAATATAAGTATCATCCATACACATTTAATATAGTGCAACATTTGCATCCTGGCGATGCCCAGCTTCGGGCACTGTTTTACCAGTGATATTTGCAACAAATCGATGCTAACGATTTATTTGGCAGATTTGTTAACTGGTCAGACGAATGCTTTTTTTCAAGTGCCGAAATTTTTAATTGTCACAATACTAGGAACTGGCATAGTGAAAATCAGCATTTATGTATGAAAGGGCACAAGGACGTTTTTGAGTTGGGGTGTCATGTTTTATTTTGGCAGACATTTAGTTTATAGGATTTTTGAGGTCTTACAGCACGTAGATACCTAGATATTCTTAAGGAAGTTTTTCCAGAATTGCTCGAAAATATTCCATTAGCCCAATATAAGGCTGTTTACCTAGAGCAAGAGGGTGCCCTAAATTACAATTCTTCCAAGTATATTTACATTTAGGGTCTGGCGGTCGCATATTAGACACTTCACAAAACGATTAATTACTTTAAGATTAAGATTAAGTTAAGAGCTGACCTATGGGAATTTATAACAGAAAATGAAAATCCTTTATTTAAAGTAACGGATAAAAAAGCCAGATACGTTTCTAGACTATAAACACGGGGATCCCTGTTATTGTCAGCACAAAATTGCCAGAATCTTTTATAACAAGATATATAGTATATTGTATAAGCGTTCCTTTTGTTATAGATGAGGCGATTACTTCTATTGCCGTCACTGGAACTCCTTTTCTTATAAAGCCTGCCGAATAATTTCCCTGCCACCAGGGAAATTTTCTTGTGTAATGAGTGGTTGTCTCTTAACGGAGAGATAAAGGAAAACTTGTTTGATCTAAAATAGATAGGTTTTTCTAATAATACTTATTGAGTAGGGAATACCACGCGTGTGTAGGACAGTAGGGTACTACCACAATTCCTAAGCCATTTTCCTGAACAATTTTTTCTAAGACTTTTGCAATTTATGAAAAAGGGGGAACGCGTAAAAGAAAAATTCTGACCACCTTAACGTAAACGCGTCAACCCCCCATGACTCAGGGTCTGGAAACCATGAAATAAATTTATTGCATTTTTTTGTTAATTCTAGTTGCAAATAAATCAATTTCAGGACAACCAAACCTTTCTATAATCTGATTATATACACTGTCATTTAGCTCATATTCAGTATCAATCGTAAGAGATCTAGATTCTCTGTCCGCCTCAAAATTAACAGGTGAAGTAACATAGCTAGCAAATACTATAATACTTTTTTTTTCACACCACTGCCAAAAGCCTTTGTAATATTATCCAAATACGAGTACTTAACGGTCCCACCTCGATTAAAACAAGATATAGCCGTCTGGTTGTCAATTCTTGAGATCGAGATGTTTTCTTTGTCTTTAGCAAGTGATCTTCAAGCAAAATAGGCGGCTTTGATCTCTCAAATTGATATGTTTTTGTTGTTCGTTATGATTTCAGAAACCGTGGCATCTATAACCGTTGCAAAACGCCCCCCAACCAGTCTTGGAGGCGTCCGAGAAAATTTCCAGGGAGAAATATTTAGATTTTGTCCTGACCTGATCCTATATTATTGTGCCACCACTCTAATTCGGTATATAAGGAGTTTGGAATATACATTTTTTTTAATTATAATTGCAATAGTCTCCCCGCAACAAAAAATGTTTAATTTTTTCAAACGGTTTAATATATTTAATAATCTATATTTTGTTGAAGGGCAAGACGATACAAGTCTTCATATTAATTGGGCAAATTCTTTAATTGTGCATTTCTTTTTCTTTCGTAAATTTAAAATCAAATTCTAAATGGCTTCACATTTCTCACTAGGAAGTGAGATGGTCAATTTATTAGTATTATATATAAACCCCAAGAATCTAATATTTTGCTGAGGTGTGAAAATATACGGTGCAATATTAAGACCAAATGGTAAACAACTGAACTGATATAGACAATTTTCGAAGCGAAATCGTAGATATTTCCTCTACTTTTTATTTACAGAAATTAGAAAGAATGCGTCTCTTAAATCAATGTCCTCCAATTTAAAGTGAGAAGCAATTAAAAGTTTGTTAAGAGTTTTTAAATTTAAAAGAAATCTGTATGTGCCAGAAGGTTTTTTAGTTATAAAGTAAGATGATATAAATTGTCCTATGGAAGAATGACACTCTTCAATAGCACCTATTTTTATCAATTCCTGAATGGATTTTTTATATTCAGGTAAAAGTGTAGCCGAGATTTGTGCAGAGGGTTCAAAACACTGCACAGGCTTTTTAATAAAAGGTATTTTAATTATTTTTAATAAAAGGTATTTTAATTCCTGTCACCCACTCTAAGACCACTCTTTCGACATATATTTCCAACCCTGTAGAAATCTCGATAGCCTACCAGCGTAGTTACTCACATGTTCCTCCCTGTTTTTTCCTGGCGGTGATATTTCCTGCTGTCTTTCTGGTAACACTTCGGACGTACTGATGGATTCCTTTCTTCCTTCCTCCTTTTCTCCTTCATTTTCTCTCTGGATGGCGCGCGCCGGTAGTTTAACCGTTCTCCAAATAAAAACTAAAAATTCTGAGGAAGTTATGCTATTAAAACTTAAATGGATTTTTATTAATATTTATAAAAACCCTTATTTAAATCTTTCAAAAGCTATTTTTTTGAAACTTGGTATGTAACATAACAACAATTCCAACTGTTATTCAAACAACTTTATAATACGCCATTTTTTATTTTAAAATCTAATATATTTTTCTTAATAATCAACTAAAGGTGGTGAAAACTGTCCGGTATTTTTTGTGTAGAATGAGCAGATTTTGAGAAAACCAGAGAAATCTGTAACTTTGCAAATACATGCCTTACAAAATTGATTTCAGAAAATAGCATGGTGAACCTTGTCAATTAAAATAAAGTTTTATTAAAACTAGTCTTGTTAATACATTATTAACAGTCTTCAGTATTTTAAAACGATTGAATTTACAAACCAGGCAGATATGCACTTTGTAGTAAGATTTTCGCAACATCAAGTGCCTAATACACAAATCTTTATTAATTCCCTACGCCCAGTTATGTGAAACGGGGAGTTTTATGATGCAAAAGGCCGTCCTTAATAAATAGAAACAAATCTTTATACAAGTACCCAAAAAATTGTATATCCACTAAATATCACTCCTGAATGCCAAATTTTAAGAATGCATCAACTTTATCCTTCTCACATACAACATATTCAAACTGTTTTTCCTAGTAACTTTCCCAAGTGGATTATCCGCAAGTGGATACAAAATAAAATAATTATGAGCGCAGGATGTTATCACAAATGTTTCTCGCGTAATTCAATAATGAATTTTCACAATAATCACGTATAAGCTGATTTGGGCCTCACTTTCTTCCTTTAGACGACCGTTCTTAGAATACGTTCTGCTTGAACTTGTTCCATTGTTGCAAAGAATTAGCCATGACGAATGTACGATGAACAATTTTGAACTTTAGTTGTGCGTCAGTATTAAAATAAATGATGGTTGGGTCGGACTTCTAGAGACAATCATGGCCGCCTAAATCGCCTGACATGAATCCCTTGAATTCCTTTGTTTGGGATCACATAAAATCATTAGTGTATAAAATGCCAGTTCAAAGTGAGAAGGATTAAATGAATATAATACAAGTGTCCCGTGTTATCAATCATCAATCAAGAATATACCCAGTACTTTCGAGCGACTCCACCAATCGATGATAAGGTGCGTAAACGCATCCATTGAGCTTGGAGGTAGTCATTTTCAACAGTACTCTAAACATATCTCTTTACTACTTATATTTTGTCTTATTGCTATTCCAATTTTGTTGGTTTTTTATCTATTAGACATATAAAATAAACTTTATACTATTTTATTAAATGAAAATAATTTTATAAACTGAAACCTTTCATAAACATTTTTTTTGGTTTTACCGAAATATACGCATATTATATGCCTTTTTAAACTTTTAATTACAGCATGTTATGTTTTTCCAAATACCCTTCCGCTTTTAAAATTTGTTTATATTCTTTAGTCTATTTTAAGAGCGTTTCATTTTACCAAAACATACAAAGGATAATTTTTATGGTTATTGTTGAAAATCAGCCAGACTTCAAAATAAACAGTGACGTAACATAAATTTAATAAAATATATATAGGAATGGTAGTAGCTCACTTGGCTATAAACATTTATTTTCAATACCAAATTTCAATAAAATCCCTTAAAGGATTTTGCAAATATTGTTAGAAATCTTTATTCTATTTGGAACGCCTAATAGGATAATGTACTCAGAATGTTTATCAAAAAATAAAACACAAAAGACGCCTGTCTTTAAATGCTAATTGGGAAAATTCAATAAGTTTTCAGAATGAACAGTGGGGTACCACAAATTTACTAAAATAAAAATGGTTTCCCCATGCCTATGGCTCAGTCAAATTTCTTTCAGTTAAAAATAAATTAGCATTTATAACACTTATATTTTAAATAAAATGAGTTAAGGGGTGTTCTAAATATTAATAAAAACTCTTATTGTTTAAAAACAGTTTAAAACCTCTCAAAAACGAAACTTTCTAGGCCTTGTGTTTATATAAATATTTTTCCTAAAATGGGCCCTAAAAGTGTGGCTAAGAATTTAATTAACACACTGTATATCTTTACTTAATAAAATGTTTTATTAAAGTATTATTTGTTTTTGAAAAGAGTTGAAGTCAATTTTCTCTATAACATAAAGTGAGTGTTTATAATATTAGTTATTACATTAAATATTAAAAAACACTGTTAAAGAAAATTTGGAAACTATGATTTAAAATCCGGAAAAAACAATTTTTTTACGACTCGCGACACAGTTTTTGCCATACTTAGAACCTTCCTTTTATGAAAAGTTTTCCCTAAATATATCCATACAAGCAAGTTCCATAGTTAAACATTGGCAACCATATCTGGTATGTTTGGTGCCCGTAAAACTACATTTTTGAAAGTGAATCTATAAATTCTTCCATATACTGATTAGGCCCTAGCCTTCGAAGTTCCTCTCTAGCTTCTCTTTCCAGCTCTTTCAAGGTATTCCTGGTGTATTCGAAACTTCCATACTTTTCTAGTAACGAAACGCAATATTTTTTCACTTCAATGTCTTTGGTACGCTGCCTCAGGATATCTATTAAATGGTTAAGGAATAAGCTGTACGAATTAAATATATAAATATATATATATATATATATATATATATATATATATATATATATATATATATATATATATGTAAATATATATATATGTAAATATAAATATATATATGTAAATATATATATATATATATATATATATATATATATATATATATATATATATACAATGAGGGCATAAAGTCTGGAAACCTTGAGATATGTCAAAAACTATACAAGTTGGGTAAGAAAGTTTCATATAAAAGTTGCATAGTTCCTTATGATTTATGATTCAAAAATGTCTTGAAATATACAGGGTGGTTTAAAATCAAGTTACACGCCAAAACTTCAGAATCTCTAATGGAACACCCTGTATATTATTTCATTTTAAGAATCTACATGAAATTCTGATCATATTTTATTAAGCATACCCTATCCCTAAAGTCAACTGTTTTTGAGATAAAAAAAAATGAGAAAACTGTTTTACAAAATTTTTTTAATAACGATTAACAACGATAGTCTAAAATTCTAAATGATGCGTTTTGACGTAATAAATGCTGGAACTGTTGTCCGTTCACTTCCTGACAATATCCTAATCGATTGATGAACTCTTGTTGTAGATTTCGAATGAAAGTAGGTGGGATTTGTCGGATTTCATCTCATACGATTTTTCAGCGAGGAGGTCTGTTAAGTCCGGGGACCTGGCCGGCCATTCGTAGGGACCACGACGTCCTATCCACCTGTTAGAAAATATTTCACTGAGATACTGCCGAACAGGTAGCGCGTAGTGAGGTGGTGCTCCATCTTGTTGGAACCACATTGCTGCAGTAGGCATATCGGGCTCATTACCTGGATACAATTGAGCTAAGGCAGGAATCAACTCGAGTTGTAAAAAATCAAGATAAATTTCGCCGGTTAAATTTACGTCGAAAAAGTAGGGACCTATAATTCTATCTTGAAATATTCCAGCCCAAACATTGATTTTCTCGGGATATTGCGTATGAGCCACTTGAGCCCAACGGGGATTCTCTGTAGACCATTGTCTACAGTTTTGTCGGTTGACAGTACCATTAAGAAAAAAGGTGGCTTCATCGGAAAATAAAATATTTCTACAAAAGAATGTATCCAGGTTGCACCGCTCTTGCATACTTTCGCAAAACTCAAGTCGGCGGTCAAAGTCGTCTTCATTTAATTCATGGATTAATCTTATTTTGTAGGGATGATACTTTGCCGTGTGCAGAATATTTTTTACCGATGATTGACTACGGTTTAAATCTAATGCTATTGACTATGTGGATTTTCGTTATAACTGAGTAAAACATTCAATTTCATATCATCATCTAGTTTTGGCCTACCTGTCCTGGGAAGATCTTTTACACAACCATGATCACGAAATTTTTTGATAATTTTGCTAACTGTGGATTTTGCAATTGCTTGTCCTCGCTCGGGATGCGTATTATTAAAAAGTTCACATACTTCGTCAAGATTTCTTTGGCGATCTCCCCATCCAAACATCACAAGAATCTCTATTCTTTCTCTTTCTGAAAGCATTTTTATCAGGAAAAAAGTAACTCTCCAACAATATGTTAAAAATTGACACAGTTTATTGTCAGTACATGACAGTTTCTATGGGAGTTCTAAAATAATCCACCACGTTTCACTATGCATAGAAAAATGAGTTAATTTTGTTTAAAGCCAAATTTCCATTTTCTCATTTTTTATCTCAAAAACAGTTGACTTTAGGGATAGGGTATGCTTAATAAAATATGATCAGAATTTCATGTAGATTCTTAAAATGAAGTAATATACAGGGTGTTCCATTAGAGATTCTGAAGTTTTGGCGTGTAACTTGATTTTAAAACACCTTGTATATTTCAAGACATTTTTGAATCAATAATCGTAAGGAACTATACAACTTTTATATGAAACTTTTTTACCCAACTTGTATAGTTTTTGATATATCTCAAGGTTTCCAGACTTTATGCCCTCATATATATATATATATATATATATATATATATATATATATATATATATGTAAATATAAATATATATATGTAAATATAAATATATATATATATATATATATATATATATATATATATATATATATATATATATATATATATATATATATATATATATATATATATATATATATATATATATATATATATATATATATATATATATATATATATATATATATATATATATATATATATATATATGTATATATAACATACCAATTAATATCAAAATATATAAATATATATATATATATATATATATATATTATATATATATATATATATATATATATATATATATATATATATATATATATATATATATATATATATATATATATATATATATATATATATATATATATATATATATATATATATTTATATATTTTATATTTATATATATATATATATATATATAAATATAAAATATATAAATATATATATATATATATATATATATTAATATCGCTTTAAATGTAACCAACCACCAAAAGATGGAGTGATATCAAAAAATCTACCGACATTCCCTTAAAAGATTTCTTAGGAGCTACATTTACGTCAACCAGTTTTAAATACAAAGATTCATTTAACAAATTGAAGGTTGTGTAATGGGCGCCTCAATTTCTAGCTAATAGCCCAGCTGGTACTAGAAGATCTAGAATGTAGTATTATACCAACACTTGATTTTAATTTGTTATTTTTCTAGAGATACGTGAACGATTGTATAACTTGCATCCTACAAAATTGTGGAAAGTACATATTAGATAAATTTAGCAACTACCACAAAAAACTTAATTTTACTGTAGAAATTGCAACTGACAAAATAATTAACTTCATGGACATGACTTTACACAACTGCAGTAACACCGTAAACACTAAATGGTATACAAAGCCAACATGGTTGGGACGGTATCTAAATTATAGCTTTCAACATCATATTTTCCAAAAGAAATCAAGCATAATTGGACTAGCTGAGCGTCCTACAAAACGGAGTAGCCCAGAGTACTGTGACACAGGCATAAGGAAGGCCAAACAAGAACTTCACCTCAACCCTTATGCACTTAAATTAATAAACCTGATTCTTCGAAATAGAATGAAAAATTTCAATAAATCTAATCAAAAAACTTGCATACCAAACCGAAGTAAAAGAAAAAAAAAACCAAAACTTTTCGACCTTTCCTTAGATCCCTGGCCTATCTGAAAAGTTTCAAAAAACATGACATAAAAGTTAGCCATAAATCCGTGAATTTAGTCAATAATTGCTTTAGTAAACTTAAAAGTGAAACTCCAAAAAACCCACGTAGTCTATCAAGTACCCTGCAGAAAATATCCCTCTGTCTACCTAGGTCAAACCAGACAATACCTGCATAACAGACTAAATAAACACGAATATAATCGTAAAAATACCATCGCCCTAAAAAAATAAGAACTGGAAACTGACCAGAACTTCGATTTCGACAACCCAAAAATTTTAAAGACGGAACACCAAAACAGAAAACGTGAATTTTTTGAAATGATATATATAAAAAAATCCCAACACTGTAATAATAAATCTGTAAATAAACCATATCGAATGTTACGATACTTAATATCTATAGAAAAAATGATTTCAGAAAATTCTTAACCCTGTTTATGACATACCATACATCTAAGACAAAAGCAAGCGAGAAAAATATTAACTTAAAACACTAATTAAACTTTATTTTTTCCGTTTAAGAGGTGTCCTATCTTCTCTCTTTGAAAACCAACAGTAGTCACCCATCATGGCTGGATCCCATCGTCCTTGGTACCGAATTTCCATTGTTCTGATATCTTGGTGAAACTTTTCACCCTGCTCGTCACTAACAGCTTCCAAATTTTTAGGAAAAAATGACAGACGGGAATGGAGGAAGCGAATTTTTAATGATATGGCACCAAGCGCTTTATAGGCATCTAAGAGTTCATTAACTAATTGTTCATAATTTTTATCCATAGTGTTGCATAAAAATCCTCTTAATACATTAACAAAAGAATTCCATGCCTTGAGTTCCTGCCTGGTAAGCTTTTCCGTAAAATTGACATCGTCCAGCAATTTTCTGATTTGTGGCCCAATAAAAATGCCTTCTTTTAATTTGGCATCTCTTAACTAGGGAAAGACTTGTCCTAAGTATTTAAATCCATTACCATCTTTATTCAAAGCCATCACAAAGAGGTATAAATTTAACATTTTGAGATCCCGGTTGAAATTTTTGTTACATAATGCTGGTTTATTGCACGACTGTCCCATAAACAAAGAAAACAGCAATATTTTGTAAATCTCCCCTGAAGTCCCACTAAAACCCCTATAACTTTTAAGTCCCCACCTATCTGCCATTTATACCTATTGTAGTTTATTTTATCCAAAATCGTCCGCACATTTTCATAATTTTCTTTCATTGCAACTGAATGGGCAACTGGTATAGAAGGTTTTAAATTTCCATTATGCAATAACGCAGCTTTTTTAGCTATATTTAGATGAGTCTATGAGTAAGCGCCACTCACGGGGAGAATGTTCAATATCAAGTTCCGGTATTAAACTGTCTATATCAGTACACGCGCACAACGAATTTTCCATACTGTAGAATTCAGAAAACATAGCATTTCGTTTTCTGAAATTCGTAATTTTTGTTTCTTTGGCCAATAGGTTCCATTTCTTAAGACGGGGACCCAGAAGTTCTGACTGTGGCTTGGATAACCCCCCCTCACGTACTAAATCATTTAATTCACTTTGAACAATGAAATGTGGCTCGCCGGAACTGGGACCTGTGGTACTGGTGCACTGTTCTTCTGAGCTGCCTCATGATGCGTTATCTCCATTATCTTCCAAATCAATAGCTTGCCAATTTAAAGGCGCAATCGGCACTGCTGGCAAATTTATATTATGAGGAACAGGTCGTATGGCAGATTGCAAATTGGATATTCTATATTGTGCTTTCCCTTTTTGGAATAACCTTCAGTCTTTGTCAGGCAAAAATAACAATCGTCGGAATGATTGGTGGGTTCTCGCCATACCATTGGAACTGCAAAATACATACTTTTTCTCTTGCACTCTCACTGCACCAATGATACACTAAGAAAACCTCCAAAAATATAACAAACTTTGTGAGGAGAAATATTGCAACTTCGGCGCGTTTGACTCGACATTCTCGTCTTCACATACACTTGCTTATCGATACACAGAGAACCACTCAATTCGAAACTCAACAGAAGAGTGATGTTTAACGTTTATTTTATGTCTAATGTAAAAAACCCAGTCTAGGTAATTTTTCCGTTGTAAAATGGACCCATTTTAGCCGCCCCACAATACAATTGTTTAGTTGCCAATATAAAAGGTTGTAATTAAGCTATTAAAAAATGGTACGTATTAGGGCTTTCCGAATATTTTTTCATTATTGGGAGGGTATTTCCATTGTGAAAATAATGAGCTGGCCTGTGTTAGGATAATCTTATCGGCCTAGTATAATAAATAAACTATGTTTTGTTTTTTTAAAATATTCCCCTATTTTACTGCTAATCCCGTATGTTAATGTGCTAAACTTAATATTGTCTTTTGTAATAAAATTAGAATATACAAATTGATTTATCTATTGTACTGTCTTTTATTTACAATTTTGTCTATTTTGATATAATTTTCTGTTGAAAGAGGTACATAATTAAACGATGTACAAAACTATAAAAAGCTGCCATCTTATGCGTGAATGGCTGGTTTGATGTATCATGTATTGTTATATCTGTATACGATGGTTTGTGATAAATTTCAAAATCGTGTTAATTAATATTGTTCCTAATTTTTAAGTCTAAATGGACTTATTTTCTTCTAATTCTAAAGTAAATCTTATATTTTTATGTCATTTATTGATAGAATTTAGAAAGAGTTTTCTCTTTGTGCCAAAATATCGGCTACATAACTGTACCAATAAATAATTTACAGGGTTATTATCTATTATTTGTTCAAAGTTATCAAGAAATATTTCAGCTAAAATAGGACGTTATTTGTTTAATATTATTAATTAATAGCAGGCTGTTTTTATACTATATTTAGATTTAAAGTTACAAAATTACTAATAATTTTTATTAATTTGTTGGATACCCAATGTGCTGCAGCACACAACACTGCCGGTCGAATGGGCATATTGTCTTTGTTTATTTTAATAAAAGAATAGGCATAGGTTCGGTGCTTCTGGGTTCATTAACTTTATTTTAATATTTGAAATATTACTTTCATTAAAGTAGGGTTATAAGATTCTTTTAACGGATATTATACGAGAATCTCATACAAGAGTTCGCAACCTTTTTTTATCATATTTCCTCTCCGCACAAACAAAAAGCGGGAGTACCAGGACCTTGCATAAAAAATATTTTTGTCTCGGTGGTAAGAAACGTTTTAAATGGTAGAGTTTCTTTAGACTGAGGTATGCAGCATTTAATTTTGTTTTTATGTGAGAGTCAAAAGACAGAGAGCTAAATATACACCAAGGTTTTTTGCATAATTTACAACGGGAATGACATTATTAATATAAATGTGTAGGTTTCGTTCAATATATTTTCTAAGATTATTATTTTTATCCAAAAACCAACATTTGAGATTTTGTTGCATTTAGTTTAAAGTTATGGTCTTGAGCAAATATTTCGATTTTATTGACGTTTCTTATAAAATGTTCTTGTACTACATCTAAATTCCTAATGCTAATTGGCCTATATAGTTGAGAGTCATCACCGTACTGTTGGAGCTCAGTATATGTAATAGACTTAGACATGTCAGCTTCATAGAACGAGAAAAAAATGGAGCCCCTCGATTAATTTGCAAAAAATTTGAAGTACAACTATCTGAGCCTTGACAAATTAAAACGGCTTTGCCGATCGCGCAAATAACTAAACAGAAGTTTTAGAGCATTTTCAGAGAGGCCAAAATAGTGCAGTTTTGCTAGTAGCATTTTATTATTTAAGATATATGGGCAACCCCCGGCCTTCTACCAGCTCCAGTTCGGCCAGCGAGAGATTCAGAAATTTCAAATAACGCGCAAAAGAATTAAAGATTTAGCATACATAGTTTATAGTAGAGGGGATTGGGGGGTTAGTCTCGCTCCCCCCACCACTTTTTTCATTGGTCTCCCACTTCCCGCGCCTGTCCCTGCCACGCCTACTTGACTCTGCTTGATTCTGATTGGTCTTCCCCACTCTTACGTGTGCATCCGGAGGGAGATGTTTTATTTAAGTGTTAGCGGCCAACAGAGCAATTCATTCTTACTGTAGTATCAGTATTTTTCAAAGTAACGAAATTAAAAAATATATATTAATTAAAATGAGTTGTCGCCACGTTGTTTTGCAAGAATCAAGTGACCTACATTTTGAGCAATTGGAAAAAATGTCTTCAATGTACGAAGATGAAACACTCTATTTCACGGTAGGAGGAAAAAACATTTTCGACGTTAAACAAGCATGGTTAGCCGATCTAGATAAAAACAATTTTGAAGAGGTTCAAGACGATAGTGAAGATGAGGGGATACATAATTTCTTTGATGCCGGTTGTGGTGAAAAAGGTCTAGTAAATATTAAAAAAATAAGTGCTAGTGATGCTGTTGAACCAAATTATCTACGCCGCGAAGTTTGTGTTTTTCAAGATTATGTCGTCATAATGTCTTCGTTTGATGGTGCTTATAGTTTGTGCTTACGATGCTATTATTTGCACGCATTAGAAGCACCCCTTGGCAAACACAGTTTTGTGTCTACACATTACAAAAGAGCAATGGAATGTTGTGAAAAAGACTTGCGCTGTACATTGTGCAATGACAATCTTTTTCATTTCAGTGCCCCTGAAACTTGTGTAGTGTGTAATAAAACTGAAGAGAAAAAAATTGAAAACCATTTAGTGGACAAAAGTAATTTTGAATAAAGTTAAGCAAAAAAAAAGATACAATACATTTTGAAAAGGATAGAATGATGGGATTATGGTGGAGGACTTGTAAATATATGCAGTAACAAAAAATTACCTAGGAGTTTTTTTCTACGCACTATAAAAAAGCAGTAGAATATGCAGTGAAGTATAAAAAAACATTAGAAACCATTTAGTGGACAAAAGTTATTTTAAAAATAAAATTGCAGAATAACCTTTACAATTAATAGTAGGAGATTAATCATGGTCGAGTGCTATTCAGAACTATTCGTGGACATTCAAGATTATAATTGTCTATTTTGACTTGGTCTCAAAGGAGCTTGCTATCTACGATGGTGTACGCTGGTCTAATTTTCTTTTTAAGTCACCATTTAAAAGAACCATGTTATCTGCCAAGGATCAAGAAATAGTTGATTGGTCTGAAGAATATCATGGGTTGGAATGGGACGTTAGATATATAGAATTAAATGAAATAGAAGAAATACTCAAGAATATTGTAAAGACATATAGTAATCCGAAGATCTATGTCCAAGGCATTCCAAAGACAAACTTTTTAAGAAAAATTTTCACCCCAGAGCTGATCATAAGCATTCCAGTCAACGAGGAACCCAAACTACGCAAATTTAAGAAATTTCCAGAATGTTATTTTCATAAAAATTTAAGTCCTTGGCATTGTGCCTTGGCTAATGTAAAAATATTATGATTATAAAAATATTATATGATTATAAAAATTGTTATAAAACTTGTTAAATGAAAAAAATAGAAGTAGATTTATCACAAGACAATTTAATTATTAATAAAATATAAGAAAATATAATTAATTTTTGTTTAAACACATAATAAAGAATATTATTATCATACATAATTTTTTTTTTTAGTCCCACACACTTCCATATTTGATATGCTCCTTAGTACGTTTTATTACCAATTAAATGCGGACGCAAAAAAAGAAACAAAATAAAATTTAAGAATATTTATTATACATCGAATTAATATTACTAAAAAATATATTTAAAATTACCTTTTGCACTTTGTATTGTATTATAATGGTCATTTACATTTAACACTATAAATTATAAGTCTTCTGCTCCTAAAACTAAAAATTATATTTATAATTGAACGGTCTTTTGCACAACCTTTTGGGTTGTTTTCTCTTGGCACTTATTGGGATTGACACTAACGGCACAATATCAATTTGATTAGGTCCATTGCTTACCTTTATACCAAATAAAAGTTCTAAATCGTGCAGAAGTCTTAGCACGACCTCATCCACAGTTTCTGACCATTCTGAAGGAGCTGATGCTGGGGGTGATGTTTCTGTTGGTGTAAACTCTGGTGACATCAACTGCTGTTGTCGATGTGGAGTCATGGATACTCCAGCTGAAGTTGTTTCTATTACCTCCGGTAAACACCACTTTTTGGGGGACATTGGTATTTCGGCAGATGTTCCTGGTTCCTCCTGCGAACACCACATTTTGGGTGATATTGGTACTTCTACTGAAGTTGTTGGTTTCTCCGGTATACACCACATTTTTTCGGATATTTGTACTTCAACTGATGTTGTTAGTTCGTTTGGCACACACGACATTTTGATACAAAACAATCTAGACTGAATCAAATGACAAAGACTGAATATTGCAGTAGAATCACGAGAATATAAAGCACAAAAGAGACAGTCCCAACACGCCTAAGTAACACCCTGTCACTTACCAAAATTAAAAAAAAAAAAAAAAAAAAAAAAAAAACCGAGTTGAAAAAAAAAAAAAAAAATTTATTTATAGTTCACGTCGGGAGGTATTTGACACCAGTTGACCTTGGTACCACGCTGTACCAACCTTGCCAGTGGGCGTGACTTAACAAGAAGTGGTTTTAAGCAGCTTTCGAGTTTACATGTACCGTCAGTTGAAAGTCGTATTTCTTGTATGCCAGTTCCTATCGTGCTTCTAAGTGTCTGCGGTGAATTCTCTTGTGTAATTGTGTTTTCGTGCCTTTTAGACTGCAAATCCCTAGTTATCCTACTCCTAAATTTTATGTTTTGAGTGTTGAAAATTTATTCTACATTGTGTGATCTAGTTTACAGCTTTCTTTCGTTTTTTGATTTTTGCAGGTTTGATTTTTATTTTTTACCACTATGAATTCTCTAACTGACTTTGATTTTGAATTTGATTTTACCTTATTTGATATGGAAGAGGCTTGCCCAGTCCATGATTTAATGGATTGTCATTTGTGTCAATTAAAACCGGACGCGTTAGAAAAATATTTTAATGAGAACATGGATAATACTCAATCAGAAATTGGTGATATCGATGACGCTACAATTATAAACAATTTAGTTACAATTTTTAATAATCAAAATAATGCAGTTCACCCTGAACTGATTTCAACAATAAATTTTGAAGAAATAGCGAGCTTTGGGGAATTTAATTCAGATATTAATCCAGTCAATGAATCATTAGACAGTCTTAGAGAGGCCTCCTCAAAATATTTCACTGTTAATGAGGAGGAAATTAATTTAGAAAATCAAAAGTTTGAAATGTTGGTCAATGATGTTTATTCGAGCCAGGGAGTTGAGGGGAAACAGGGTGAAAATGAATTTCAGGGAGTTGAGGGTGAAAATAAATTTCAGGTAGAGCAAAAAGTCTACTCACCAATTTCTGTTTCGTCGTCAGAAGATTCAACAGAGACCGTTATTGAGGTTAAAAAAATCAGGGAGGAACACCAACCAGCTCCTAAATTACATTTCCACCAAAAATCGATAGCGGTGTTCGACCAAACCTGTAACGAAATTGTAGGTGATGTTGAGGTGTACAATGTTGTTCAAAATTGCAACCATAGTCCACCGAAACCTCATCTCAATTCGTGTGAAATTGTCGAATATAAAGAAGTTCAGAACAAACGAAAACGTTCTGCTTCTGAATCTTCTGACGACGAAATAAATGTAATGAAAAAAATCAAAACCGATGATATCGAAAAATCAGGGGCCGTTGTTACAACCCAACTCAGCAATTCATTAAAAACTCCCTACAGAAGTGAATTAAACAAATTTTTAGATTCAAAACCAAAGCAAAATTTATCAAAAACAGATCAAAGACGTGGTTGTGCGACGTTCAAATCAATGGTAAACAACTGTTTCAATTTGAATGAATGTAAAAATTTGAGTAATTTTACTTGCTCAACTGTCAAAAATAATTCATAGACAGGGTGAGCTTCTTTTAAATTTAGGTAATATTTTTATGAAAAATCCTTGCTTTGGTGGTAAATCTTAGTGGTAAATAAATGTTTTAAAAATAAACAAAAAACACGTAAGCGCAAACTTTTAAATTTAAATTCACAATTCCTTATTTAAAGAGAAACTAAACCTATAAATATCCAGTTCAAAATGACCCTTCTCTGCACACTTTGTCTAAAAGAATTTACACAGAGACGAAATTCCATAAGACACATTAAAGAATCATGTTTAAAAAGAGACACAAATCATAATCCGGATGAGTATTTAATCGATAGTAAGTATATTTACATTATTTACTAAGAATATAAGAAAAACAATAAAATTTGTTTTGTGCTATTTCAATGATCTTTTTTGCTTGACTCACTAAGCGTCCAGGGGCAGGGCAGGTGGTCAGTCCTCTCCCCCATCTTGCTACGCCGCTCATTATGTTATATTGCATATAAATTATTATAGTGAATTAAAAAAAAATTATTTTTTGTTTCAGATGATGCAAAATTCTTCAGGAATAATGCAACTCGCTATTGCGAAGACTGTAATTTTAATGCTTGGAACTCTCATCTAAGAACAAATGTCCACAAAAGCAAGAGTACTATTAAATATGGAAGTGGAATAGACCTTATTAGAAGTGCTTTTAAGAGTCGAATTGCTGCGTACAAGGTTTACTCACCCAAAATGCATGTCAACCTTAAAAAGTTTCAGCAAGAAATTTCCGAGAAAGTCGTAACATTAATTCGCGTTAAGATAAATGCAGAATTATTTGGTATCTACTACTCGCCAGTTTTAAAGTCTACATCCGTTAAATCATTCAACACAGCCTTCCATAACGTGACTGAGACGACTGATTTAAATAATCTCTATGACGAACTATTCAAAATTCTAACAACCAAAGCAGATGAACTACCCGAACGAGATTCTGGTAAGTTAATAATTACTTGCAAAAAATGTTAAATTTCAAACGCTATTGCTTCAATTTATCTTAATTTACAACAGTCTCTTTTAATAAATACTAATTATCTCTTCTTTAAATTGCAGGTTGGATTTTACAACCAATTCTCCATTTAGAAGTAAACATCAACAAGTACAATTCTTTATGTGGCTACTCTTATATTCCAATTCCAGAGTTCCGAGGTAGTTTGGTAAACATTTTGAATGAAGATGATTTCTGTTTTGCATATGCCGTTGTATCAGCAATATGTAAACCTTCAGGTGACCCTAGGAAAACTTCCTCGTACCCGGACTTCAGAAATGTCTTTGATTTTACAGGTATTAATTTTCCAGTTAAATTAGAGCAGATAAGTACTTTTGAAAACAAAAATAATTTATCCATAAATGTCTATTTGGTTGAGACATTTTTTAGAAATGGAGTATATGTAAAGAAAAAAGAATTTACATATCAATCTACTTTTAAATACTTCTGATGATGGTAATAGTCATTATTGTTGGATAAAAGATTTATCTAAATTACTTTTTAAACAAGTGTCAAAAAAGAAATGTAGAAAAAATTTGTGTGAAGGATGTTTACAATATTTTGGTACCTACGCAAAATTACAAAGACACTTAGAATATGATTGCACATCTGTTCGTATTGAATATCCTTCAGATGAACTTATTTTAGATAAGTTTGGAAATCAAATTCCAGAAAACATATTAAAGTTTCAAAATATTCAAAAGCAGTATAAAGCACCTTTTGTAATTTATGCTGATTTCGAGTGCTATTTAAAAAACGTTGAAAACGAAAAGCTTGATCCTACAACTTCCTATACAGTTAAAACTGCTGAACATGTGCCATATTCGTTCGCTTATTACATTAAATCATCATTTGATAATAATCTCACATCTTTAAAACTTTATCGTGGAACTGATTGTGCTGAAAAGTTTATTGAATATATTGAACTTGATGTGAAAAATCTTTATAACAATTATTTTAGAAATCAAAAGCCTATGAATAAGTTAACTAGTTTGCAACAAAAAGAATTTGAAAATGCATTTGTGTGTTATATATGTGAAAAACCTTTTTCAGACGGAAATTTTAAAAAATGTAAGGACCACTGTCATTTTAGCGGTAACTATAGGGGCGCTGCTCATTCTATTTGTAATTTACATTTCATACCTCCAACTTACATTCCAATAATTTTTCATAATCTAAAGAATTACGATTCTCATCTATTTATTAAGTCATTATGTAACAATAAAGAATCAATTAGCGTTATTGCTCAAAACAAAGAAAAATATATTTCTTTTAGTAAAAAAATTATGGTAAACACGTATGACTCTAAAAATAAAAAGATAGTTTACTTAAATTTACGATTTATAGACTCATTTCAGTTTTTACCAGAATCTCTTGAATCACTATCTAATATTTTAGATAATTCTCAATGTCTTGAAACTAAGAAACATTTTCAGACGCAGAGCAATTTAAATATGTTGGGCAAAAAGGAGTTTTTCCTTATTCATATATTGACTCTTACGAAAAGTTGGATGATAAATCTTTGCCCGATATTGATAAATTTTATAATGACTTAATTGATGAAAATATTAGTAATGAAGAATACATTAGAGCTAAAGAGGTATGGAATGTATTCAATTGCTCCACGATAGGTGAATATTCAGATATATATTTGAAATCTGACGTTCTCCTTTTAGCCGATGTTTTTGAAAATTATAGAAATACTTGTTATAAAACTTATAAATTAGATCCCGTGAACTATGTAACAAGCCCTTCAATGTGTTAGGATGCTATGATGAAATTTACAAATGTAGAATTGGAATTATTGACTGATCCAGATATGCTTCATTTCTTCAAAAAAGGGGTTCACGGGGGAGTTAGTACTTGTTCAGCTCGAAAATCGGAGGCAAATAATCCTTTTCTTGATAATTTCAATCCTAAGTATCCAACAAAATATATTACCTATTTAGATGCAACAAATTTGTATGGTTTTGCAATGAAACAGTATTTGCCAGAAAAAAACTTTGTTGAGGACGAAATTAATGAACTTAATATTTTAAATATTTCAGATACATCATCAACGGGTTATGTATTTGAAGTTGACTTAGAATATCCTCAGAATTTACATGAAAGCCATAACGACTTTCCGCTCTGTCCCGAACAATTTAAGCCACCAATTTCCAAGTTTTCTAAACTAATTCCCAATTTAAACAATAAGTACAATTATGTTCTTCATTATCGTGTTTTGAAGCAAAGCTTAAAATTTGGACTTAAACTTCTCAAAATACACAGGGGAATTAAATTTACACAATCGCCATGGTTAGCTAAATATATTGATTTAAATACTAATTTACGAAATGCTTCAAAAAATAAATTTGAAAAAAATTCGTACAAATTGGCAAATAACAGTATTTTTGGTAAAACTATGGAGAATGTCGATAACCGAGTAGATATTAAGCTAGTAACCCAATGGGAGAGAGAGCGAAACAAATTAAGTGCTGAGAAATTAATTGCAAAACCTCAATTTAAAGATTTAAAAAAATTTTCAGAAAATCTAGTAGCTATTCAACTTCAAAAGATATGTATCGAATATAATAAGCCCATTTATGTTGGAATGAGTATATTGGATATTGCAAAAACTGTAATGTATGATTTTTATTACGGATATTTAAAATTAAAATATGGAGATAATGTAAGTTTATTGTACACTGATACTGATTCTTTAATACTAGAAATTGAAACGGAAAATTTTTATGAAGATATGAAGCAAAATCTGGATTAATTTGCCACCTCTAACTATCCTGAACCAAATATTCATAATATGCCGATATCCACATCAGTGGTTGGTAAATTTAAGGATGAATATAAAGGTGTACCTTTAGAAAGTTTTTTTGGTACCGGTGCTAAGGCATACTGTGTAAAAACCAAAGATAGTTTAGATAAAAAGCCAAAAGGTATTCGTAAATCGGCCGTACAAAAACAATTAAACTTATCAGATTATAAAGATGTTGTGGAAAAAGGTCAAAAAGTATACTGCACAATGTATGTTTTTAAGTCACATCTACACAATATTTATACGAATTTGATTAACAAACTAGCCTTGACAAGTCATGACGATAAAAGATATCGTCTTTCAAATACCACAAAAACTTTAGCATGGGGTCACAAAGATATTGTCAATATAGAATCAATGATTAAAAATTTATCTATTTTACAATCTGAACAAGAACCCAAATCTAAAAGACTATGTTTAGAAGAGACTCGCAATAAAAGTGATTTTGATACACAATTGTTATCCGATTTTGAAATTGGAAAAGGAAGTTAAAATTGTCAAGTTTTATAAAATTTGTTTCATTGATGATCTGTTTCACTAATTTGTGTGAATATATAAAATGTTGTAACAAACAGTATTATTTAGTTGTTCTAGAACAATGACTACTACTTCATTAGTCGTGTTAGTCTCCCTTGTTGGCAGAATACTATATGTTAATCATATTCTTAACACAATTAGAGCCGACGTGTGCATCAATAAGAATAAAATTGAAACTGATTGTTATAAGCAAATGAGAATGATTTACATAGATGGAAACTCACATTTGTTTACTTATAATATTTCAGAAAATGATTTAAGTGTTAATAATTATATGAAAATTAAATATTTCTTTGATAAAAAGCCTGTCATTTATTCAGAATGGATAGAATTTGTTCATAAAAAACATAATTGTAATTATGTATATTTTTATATAATATTATTGTTTCTGACTTTAATATCAATTACTTCATCTTACGTTGCTTTTGTAATGTATTTGAAAACCTGAATTAAAAGTTTTAGTATTTGATTTTTTTGTAGTTTAATTTTTTATCTCCTCCAACGTTAAGTAATCTCCCTCCTCCATTTAAGTGGAGGGGACAGTAGACTATAAAAATGTGCTGCAAATCATTATTTAGTTAGTTTCTATATTCTACGGTCTAATAATGTTCAGCCCTCAGAGAGTAACGTCCAATGTGTTTAAAACATCTATACATTCTATTGAAAAAGAAACCATAGTAAATTGTAAACAGTACCCTTTAAATAAATCCAAATCAAAGTTTGTGAATATTGGTTTGTGTTTAGAAAGTGATTTTACGCCATGTGTTGAATTTGGTGGAAACAAGAACCAATCTATTGTTCTAAGTAAAGATGATTGGAAAGACCTACTAAAATATCAGGGTGTTATAACGAATTACTTTTTCTCATCAAACGCCTTTCAAGAAACTATATTTTTGAAAAATATGTCCATTCTTTTTGAGAAATTTGGTGAAATGCCAATAGTGAGGATTACAAAACATGATGATTACGTCTGTTTTGGAAATGAAACTATGTGCAGATTATGGGAACAAATACCTTTAATCGAATACAGATTAAATATTTTACAAAAACAGCAATTTAACAGTTACTTCGACATTTTTAAGAATAGTCTGTTTTCCGAAATCAATTGTCTTCAAAAAGTATATGATACTCTGTCGCCAAGTGAAAACACCAATAGTGAGAATGTTTGTACAATGCTGGAATTATTACTAATGCATCCAATCCAGCTCGAACAAAAATTAAGAGAAAGAAAATATTATGAAGAAATCAGTAAGTTTTGATGAAACTAAAAATCAACTTCATACGATGCATGCATGGACGTTTGCATATAGAAAATCTCGTATGTCGCCTCAAGAGTTTGTAGACCAACAACATTTTAAAAGAAGAATTGAATTATGTGAAATTATTTTAAAACCTGTGTTAAATAATATGTTAAATATTATTATAAAATAAAACAATAGTAATATTGTGTAATATATAATTTTTAATATCCATGAGTTATGTGTTTTGTCTAATCCCAACCATTTAACTAACACCTTATTTCCTTTTCTTCTTATTACTTTTTCCATTAAGTATATGTCTGAATGTCTGACTTTTTATAATTCTTTTCCGTAAAAACCTCCTTGAATTTCTGATTTGTTTTCATCTTCAAGTAAATAGGTTGTAGGATTTGTAAGTTGTAACTTTTTTATTCTAAAAATTTCATTTGACCAGTTGGGTGTGTACCCTTTAGAAAAAAATTCTGTGTTTGCTTATACGAACAAAATCACCAACTTTAAATGTTTTTAAATCAGGATCAACTGTTTTTATATGAGTAAATGATGATTTCAATATATTTTTTTCATTTCCCTTATTAACAGCATTAGGTTTTTTACCAATTGTAGAGTGTACTGTATTATTGTACACACTAACAATTTCAGCCAATATATCTAACAATTTATAATATCCTTGAAGACTAAACTTTTTCCACATTTTATTCTTTAATGTTCGGTTCACTCGCTCAACGATACTTGCTTTCAAATTAGAAAAAGTACTATAGTGATTGATTTTAAACTGTTTCATTAGCTTCTGAAAATCTTTGGAATAAAATTCTGTTCCTTTATCTGTTTGTATATTTTTTGGAACGCCTTGCAGGTGTTTAGGGGCTTCTTTTAAGTCTTTGAGAATTTTTTTCATTGCTGCAGCCACCTCTTTACCAGTTTTTGTTTTAATAGGTAGTGTCCAAACGAATTTAGAAAAAGTGTTGATTACCACTAATATATATCTATATCCTCTATGAAATTTTGAGTAAGGTTGCATTTCAACTAAATCTGCTTGAAACAAATCATTAAGCCCTTTTACGATTACTCGTCTTCGTTTAAAATTTCTTCTAGCGGGTCTATGCAATTCATTAACGACATCCTCCTTAATTTTATTCATTTTCAGTCTTACACTTTAAAACCAATCCTGCGTATAACACTCCAGGTGATGCAGAATATTTAAGAGATCTTACAACAGAAATATTATCACCATTACCGAGTTTAGGACCTAATAGTTCAATCGAACTAAATATATTGTTATTTATGATAAAATCTATGTCTTTACTACAGTGAACTTTTATCACGTCTGCTTCTGGAAATGGAAACGCTAAAGTAGTTTCATCGCCGCTAATAGTAAAACAACGTCTTGTTTCACCATTCGGTAGATTAATTGATTTTGTCGAATGTCCAAGAACCATGGGAAGGATGCAAAAGTAATATAAGTCTTCATTGGCATTTAGGATATGAGTTCCAAATTTATTTACCGACATACTCAATATATAATATGCAACTGTTGCTTTTTACTTCAAAAACTTTTATTTATAGAATTACTTTGGCTTCTCGTAGTTCTTCAATAATTGAGATTATTTCATTATTATGTCCAGTATGCCCGGCAACCCGAGAAGCCATTAAAAGTCTAAGTCTATCAACAAGTTCGTTGATGTTGTCCCAATATACATAGTCCGTATCTGTTTTGTTAAGTTTCAATATCCCCATTTCCAGTTTCTGCCTTGTTTGCCTATATGGAGCCTTAGGTCTACTAAATGCTTCTATGAGATTTTTTGCAGGTGTTTTAATATTTCTTGTTTTCGTTACCCCTTTGGTTTGTAAGTACGGACCTATAATAGTTACATATTTGACTGAACCGTTACCTTGAATTACTCATTACGGTCGTGATTTCTGCGATATGCATTAGTTCTTGCTAGAATGTCCATATAATGATCTAAGTCTTCTTTCTTGTAACCAATAGGTTCTTTTTTAAAAAGTAGTTCGTATAAACCTGGAGTGCCTTTGTAGGTTACACCCTCAACTTTTATATTTTTATTAATAATTTCAACTGGTTTCATTGTTGTCCCTAAAAGAAATTTGTTTGTTTCCAAATCATGAACAATACCATAATTGTGATCAAATATATGTCATGTATCCCTAACTCCTTCATCGATATATTTTCTTGGCAATTCATCAAAATCTTCCAACCAATCTTTATATCCTGGAGTGTCAACATATTGTTGAATTGTTTGTCTAGTTTGCTCTAAAATATCAGAGATATTTAAATTCTCTACAGTACTATCACCCGATGGGGGTGTAGTTTCAGCTACTGTGCTTGTTTCTTGAATGGTAGGGAAATTATTAGTAGATGTAATAGGAATCAAAAAATGATGGTAACTCAGTGGGTAAAACGGGAGATTTCCCGGTTTTTCTCTTAGCTGTCCTTGTTGGAGTAGAAGTACTATAAAATTCCTTAAAAGTATGAGTGTTCACAGAGAGCTTTAAATTTCTCAAATGTCATATCCATCATGCAATGGTCATTATATATGTGTTTTAAACTAGTTAGGTCCTGTTTAAATAAAATTAAGAGATTTGCATTTTCACGTATAAGCCTCTTGAGAATTGATGAATAACCTTGAAAAATGAAAAAACAATCCGTATTTTTATGTCTCCCAAATGTAAAATAGTCCCTTATAACAGTTTGATTCTGACATGGAATGTCATCAAATATAATAACTGAATTTGGTTTAATATCGTGAGGGGATATAATATTTTCATCATTGTCATATTCGAAATAACCAATCTCTTTAATAGGTTTTAGCAAATGTCTTAAATACTCATACTTGGGTTGATGTAACGATTTTGAGTATAACTAAATATTTTCTAATCTTATTCCGTTTGGATGTTCAAGTAATGTGAGAATGGAGTTCGTTTTGCCAACCCCTGATGCTCCTACAACAAGACATCTCTTTGATTCACCACCAAAGAGATCGCCATGTTTTCTAAATGGTTTGTTTAAGATTTTTTCATCATGGTTTTTAATAGGTAAAGAAAAAGCTTGCTTTTCAATCCACATCGTCAGCAATAACTGACATAACATTCTAAATAATATGTATTTATAAAAAAAAAACAGCCAAGTCAATTTGCTGCCCGTTTTACTGTTTATAGAAGACGAGCAGCTCTATCGACTCAGTTTACAAAAACTATAAAATGATCATACACAACCCTTACTCGATTACATCCAATAAGAAGAGCAAGAAGAAAGGTATGGGTTTAGTAAATAACTTATTAATAGTCTACCTGTTGAACTACACATTCCTGGTTATAACTATTGCGGTCCGGGAACAAAGTTGGAAAAAAGATTAAGTAGGGGGGATAGTGGCATAAATCCTTTAGACGATGCTTGTAAAGATCATGACACAGCGTACTCGCAATCTAACGATTTATCAAACAGACACGAAGCAGATAAGATTTTAGCAGATAAGGCTTGGCAAAGAGTAAAGGCTAAGGATTCATCGCTGGGTGAAAAAACTGCAGCTTTGATGGTTACAGGTATTATGAAAGGAAAAAAAAGTTTGGTATGGGTGTTAAGACATCCAAACGAAAACTCAGGATAAAAAAACGCGTTATAAAAACTCCAAAAAAAATTGGTGGTTTTTTACCTTTTTTGCTTCCAATTTTGGGTGCCCTCGGTGCATTGGGAGGTGGTGCAGCCGGAATTGCTAAAGCTGTTAATGATGTAAAAGCATCAAGACAATTGCTTGAAGAAACTCAACGTCATAACAAAGCCATGGAAAACGTTGCAGCCGGAAAAGGTCTATTTGTAAAGCCATATAGAAGAGGAAAAGGATTGTTCATTAAGCCCTATAAAGGAGGTTCCGTAAAAAAAACATTAAAAAAAAAAGCTCAAATAAAGTTTCCGCAAAGAGCTTTAACAAATATTGATATAATAAAATATGCAAACATTTTAGAGATACCTAACTTTAGAGGTGTTTTTAGGCGTGATAATCTCCCGCGAAAAATTAGACAAAAAGAAACTGGTATTGTTAATTTGGATAGTGAAAAAAATGATGGTTCTCATTGGGTAGCTTACATAAAAAAGCAAAAAGATGTCGTGTATTTTGATAGTTATGGTAATCTCAAACCACCTCTTGAGTTGATCCAATATTTTAATACAAGTAAGGGTGTAAATATATATTACACATATGAGGTCAAACAAAAATTTAATAACTATAATTGTGGACGGCTAGCTCTTAGTTTTCTATATAAGCACATGAAATAAATTATTACGGCATTTCTTAAAAATTAACAGAATGTCTACAACATTTACGCTTACAGGGAATTCTTCTATTTTATCATCTGATTTTAATTCTCCCATCTATTTGGATGACGACAAGCAATATTTATTAGGTTTAGCTGATTTTGAGTCATTTATGAGTATCCCTAATATAGAGGATGGAAACAATAAAATTTACGTAGATGGTAAAGTGATTGTTATTCCGGATGGAACTTATGACATAAAAGACTTAAGTACATTGATAAATAACAAACTGCATGAAATTTTTACTATAGAACCCTCTTCGTTTAGATTAACGACAAATCTCAATACCCTAAAATGCAGTATTAAATGCAGTAAAGAAATTGATTTCACAAAAGATGATTCAATAGGAAACCTTTTAGGTTTTAATAAACGGACAATTAAGCCTCATGAATGGAGTGAATCTGACAATGTTGTAAATATGTCCAAGGTTAATGCTATTTGTATTGATTGTAACATTTGTTTAGGTTCATTTAACAATAGCAAACCAGTTCACATAATTCACCAATTTTTTCCAACGGTACCACCAGGGTATAAAATAGTGGAATCACCATTACCTATATTATACTTTCCAATTAGCATTCAAACAATCAACAACATTACTGTAAAAATAATTGATCAAGACGGTCACCTTATAAATTTCAGAAACGAAACCATTACCGTAAGATTACATTTAAAAACTAACAACAATGGTTATTAGATATAATAGACCATTTGTATCTAAATTTGAACCTATTACCGTAAGTAAATCTTATAAAAAAGAAAAACTTAACCACAAAGTTAGTAGTTCCAAAAACATCAAACGGTTAACAACAAAAAACCATCAGTTTCTGAAATCGTTGGGTTTTAAAGTTTTAAATAATGGATATTTTAAACGTTAATGAAAGTCTATATGTTGACAACTCTGTAATTGGCTCCGAATTACATACCTATCAACCATTCATTTCTTCAAAATTTGATTATAATGATGAAATACGTATTCCAATCCAAGAATTAGACACATACACATTACCTTCAGAAAGTATTCTATATATAGAAGGAAATCTCGCTAATCAAGAAGGAAAATATACAGAAAAATTAAGATTTGTCAACAATGGTATTGCGTTTTTGTTTCGAGAAATACGTTATGAATTAAATGGAGTAACTGTAGACTCTGTAAGAAATGTTGGTTTAACATAAACACTCAAAGGATATTTATCTTTTAATAACAATGAAAGCGTAAAGCTTCACAATGCTTCAGATGCTACTTGGATTTTTCGAGGATTATAAAAAAATTATTTTAAATATGAAGCAAGAATTAGTACTCATCAGAGCAAGTAATGATTTAGATGCTGTGCTCTTTATAGATGATACGGAACCCAAAACATTAGAACTTCCTACTCCAAAAGTCACGATTGAAAAATTGCATTGGAAAGTGCCACATATCGAGGTATTCCTCAACAACTTGCCTTAACGAAAATATTAGAAACAAACAAGGAAATATTGTTAGGATTTCGAAGCTGGGAATGTGTTGAATATTCCGAATTACCTGAAGCAACGCGTCATACATGGCCGGTAAAAACAACTAGTAAACTGGAGACGCCCCGTCATGCTGTTATTGCCTTCCAAGTAGATCGAAAAGGAAAATTAAAAAAGGACATGAGTCAATTTGATAACGTTGACCTAACAAACATAAGAATTTTTTTAAATTCTGAGAGATATCCATATCACGATTTATATTTAAATTTTAAAGAAAACAAATTTTCTGCTCTATATGAAATGTTTGCCAATTTTAGAAATTCTTACTATGGATTGACAAGTGAACCAATTTTTGCGCCTGAAAAATTTAAGACAACTTCGCCTATTTCACACATTGATTGCTCTCATCAGAAGGAATCGCTTCAAAGTGGTTCTGTAGTTATAAGAGTTGAATTTGAAACAAATGAAAATATTCAAAAAAATACCTCTGTTTATTGTCTCATCCTCCACGATAAAATATTTAGCTATAATCCTCTAACAAAAATAGTTAAACAACTTTAATACGCATGCGTCAGTTTTAATATTTATAGCATGACACAAAGAAATTTCTTTCATTATGGATTATATGCATCGGTTAATCATTTTTCAACACAAATTAAAAGAGTTAAAGAAACAGATAGAAGAATACCAATTAAAATTTGAAATGGTAAAAAAATTTCACTATTTAAAGATATGAAAGTAATTGTAGATATACAAGGATTTAAAGTGGAGAACAATAAGTTAATTGTTAAAGAATTGGCAGCATACGATGGGTTTAAAATCAGCCACCACATATTTAAAGCGCCCTTTCCTATGAATCATTTACCATCAAAACTATACAGCAACGCTATTTGGCTAATGAACAATCATCATTGTATCGATTGGGATGAAGGATTTACTCCTTATCATAGATGTCGAGATGTTATCAGAAATTTAACCGAAAAAGTCGACTTTATCTATGTTAAGAGTGAAGAAAAAGCGGAGTTTGTCAGAAAATATTCTCAAAAACCAGTTATTGAATTTGATGAACAGCCAGCTTTACAGAAATTGGAACCATGCTGCTTTTATCATCAGAAAAATCCATGTTTTTGTGCATTAGCAAATGTTTTTCATTTGTATAACTATTTTTTTATGAAATAAAACGATTCGTTTTAAAATATATTTGTTTTATTGGTTAAATATTCCTTTATACATAATATATGTTCGCTTAACTCTAATTGTTTTAAATCATGTATAAATTTTCTTTCATTTTTACTTTTAAGAAAATCTATACATGCCTTAGCAGCTAGTTCACATAATTCTGCATGTTCCATATAGTGCAAATAAACAGTAATGTTTTGAGCTTCACTGCTTTGTCCGTCAAACGCAAAAAACTCAGAGCAAGCTTTAGACATTATAAATTCTTCATACATTTCTCTAACAACTTCCTCCATGATTACACTAAAAGTTCTTCCTCTTTTAAAATGTCTTTCACTAGAACGGGATCTTCAATATATTTTTTCAATTTAAGAAGATGATAACCAAATCCCAATCCCCTTATGTCATGAATAAGTTGTATTAAATCTAATGTTTCACAATATTTGTCACATGCAGATGCAGCACTCGCATACTCATTCGATAGTTTCTCGTAATAATGACACCATTGTGGTCTGCTTTGCATAGAATCCTGACAATAAGAAAATGATAACAAGTAGAATTCTTTACTTAACTTTTTAACAGCTTTCACTAACTTGCACATGACCACAACACCTTTTTATAGATCGCGGTGGTCCATCTATACATTCACCCTCTTGGTTATGATGAGTATAACACGGTAAATTTAACTGTAATTTCTTGTTACGTCTATAGCGTTCTGGTAGCTTTTCCCAAATTTGTAACAACTCCACTGACTCTACAAATCTTCTTAAGTAATTAAGAGGAATATATTTTATATCACCCACCGGAATGTCCCACAATGGCGCCGTTAGTGCTAAACAAATAACTTCACCAACACGTTCAATAATATCTTCGGTAGGTACTGTATTCGAACGAACCCATCTGACTAAATTTAAGAGATGAAAATGAATTGATCTGTTAGGTTGGCTGCTAGCGCTTAAATAAAACATCTCCCTCCGGATGCACACGTAAGAGTGGGGAAGACCAATCAGAATCAAGCAGAGTCAAGTAGGCATGGCAGGGACAGGCGCGGGAAGTGGGAGACCAATGAAAAAAGTGGTGGGGGGAGCGAGACTAACCCCCCCAATCCCCTCTACTGTTTATTTATAATTACAGTGAAGCAAACTAAAACTGTATTTTTCAAATCATAAAGACTAAAATCGATAAACAATTTTATTAAGCGTAGGCAGTAGAACGCCACAGATCGAGTCCGAAATTGTCGTTCGAAAAAGACAAAGATAAACATTTGGGAAGCCGTCCGATGACCTTGAAGCGCTCCGAACGATCCCTTATGAATAACAGTCGGCTCTGAGTGCTCGCATCGCATATTCGCGTACAATCGAGACAACAAATGACGCGGGAAATATTAAAGCAAATTCAGCTCAGAAGAAAAAAAATCTATCAAGATGGTTTAAAAAGCGCAAAAACGTCAATTCCAAAACAAGTGTACTGATGAATATTTCTTTATCACAGTGGTAAACCAATGTGCTTGTTGTGCAATGAAACAATTTTTGTTTTAATACTTAGAATATCATATGAAGCGGCATTACTCCGGCAAGCATTTCGCTTAATTTACCCAGGGCCAGTTAAGAAATGATAAAATAAATAACTCATTACCGGGAAACAGCAACAAATGTTCCATTCACAAAGATTAAATCTAGGCAGTCTTGGTTAAAGCTAGTTTCATAGTTCCAAAATAGCGAAAACATTGAAGTAATTTTCTGAGGGAGAGTTTGTTAAAGAGTGCCTAGTAAATATTGCAGGACTTTCGTGCCCAGAAAAGAAAGAGTTTGAGAGTGATTTTATCGCGACGTACTGTTGTTCGACGTATATATATGATGGCTAGTGATATCAAAAAAACATTGACTGATAGATTGGCTAGCTTTCAAGTATTTTCGATTGCTTGGGATGAGAGTACCTATTTATTTGACACAGCCCAGTTAGCTATTTTTATACGAGGTGTTGATGAATAATTTGTAATGACAGAGAAATTACTCGCTTTACGTCGGCTACAAGAGACCACTACTGGAAAAGATATTCTTGCCGAGGTGCAAAGTAGTTTTGAGCAATGTGGTTTGCAGTGGTGTAAATTAGTTGGAGTGTGCACAAATGGTGCGCCTTCAATGGTCGGTTCACGAAAAGGTTTTATCGGAATTCTGAAGGAAAGAGCAACCGCTATGATTGTGCAGGAATGTGATTTAATACTTCTGCATGCATTATTCACCAACAAAACTTGTCCTCTAAATCCATTTGACTGAAGGGCGTTATGCTAAAGAGATCTTATGACCTTAGAAAAGAAATAGTTAAGTTTATGAAAATTAAAGAGAAAACCGCAAATTTGTAATCCAACATGACTTTTTGACTTCGCATTCCTGGTAAACATCACATATTAGATACATATGTTCTGAAAAAGCGCGAGACCGTTTATTTCATTAATTAATTTAATGTAATGCAATTATTTTACTTAATCTTTGCTTTGTTTGACCAATGTATTTTTCATCGCAATCTGAACAAGGAATGGAATAAACGCAATTATACTGGTTAAAACATGATCTTTATTTTTTAATTTACTATACAAAATACCTTCGAATACTGAACGACTAGAATTATTAGCATTAACCTATATTATAGGCAACTGTGTGTGTACAACATACTTTTTGTTGATTTTGAAGCAATCATCTCGGACACCTCTACCGCCATTTTCAGTATTTCGTCTGGTTGGGTACTGGCTCAAATACTACTTATATCTTTACCTAGTTTGAAATAAACTCATAAGGTAATACGAAGATTTCTTGTAACACGGATAATTATCGGCTTGGAAAAAGCTATTTATATAAAACAATCTTTGTCATGTCAGATATCCATAAAATGTAAAAGTTTTACTACAAATGGCAACGCCGATAATGTGTCGCCGCGGTGTGTTTACAATATTCCCCAGATTTTGATTTGTTACGAGTCGATGTAAGATTGAATTCACATCTACGGGTTATTTATTCTGATTTGAAATGGGCGAGTTTAAAAAAAATGATAAAAGAAATAATAAGCCCTTTAAAAATTCTTAATTGTTTTCATTCATGTTAAAAATTGTTTAGATTGATTATTCTTGAAGAACAACGAGAAATGCAATAAATAAAATTTTGTATTATATTTGAACTGGGCTGTGTTTAGTAAATTGTTATATCATATATTGAATAGAAAAAAATTACAGACATGTTGGTGTGCTTACAAGAACAGTCACTTACGATGGGTAGATACAAAACTATAGTTGAGAAAAAAAATACTTTAATTTAAGATACATATTAAAATTATGAGTCTTTTTTTGTATTAGGTACTTTTAATATGACAATAAATTTGATTATTGCGGTTGCAGAAAAGATTCCTTAAGTAAATTGGAGGTTACAGTACTACGGAATATTCAAATTTATATTTTTGTTAAGCACTGTTTTAGTTTCATGCAACCGTCTATGATTTTTATTGGGCCAGTAAACGATAAAATTGAAATAGGATAACGTATGTATTTTTGAGACATTGAAGAGCGTAATACAAAATTGCATAAGAAAATTTTATTATAATATTTGTATTCATATTAGCCAATACTCAATTTGGGAATATTACGGAGTACTGAAAACCAATAATCAAACAAAGAAATGTTTATTTTAGTATATATTTTCAGCCTTAGTAATATAGTATTCATACAGTTATTGGTTATTAAAATAGTATAAATACAATAAGAAGGATTTTTGATAATATTTCAAATAAGTGTTCAAATGCAATAAAAATAATGTAACATAAAAAAGCTTTACAATTTTTAATAGAAAATATGATAATAATGCGAGCGAAACTAAAAACTTTAAAAGTATAATTAATAATAAATAGATCTCAAAAATGTAATATGCTATAGGGTATTCGACTTTTGTAACAAAATGTTCTCGAAATATTTTTACTATATATGGCAATTTTATGAAGTAAAACTATTGTTTAAATTGAAAACCTAGTATTTTTCCTGTTTCCAAATTATACTTGGAGATTGAAGAATATTTCATACTGCATACTTTATTTCTAAATTACATTTTTGTGATAACTGGTGTTTCGGAAAGCTGGAAAGCTTTACTTATTTTGTAAGATAAGTAAAAAGTTAATTGTACATTAAGAAGTAAAATAAAATATTAAAAACTGTTTTACCAATGCCAAATAATACAAGAATAATAGACTTCATTAACATATTTTCCAAGAATATATATATATATATATATATATATATATATATATATATATATATATATATATATATATATATATATATATATATATATATATATATATATATATATATATATGGACACAAAGTTTTTAATCAAAATCCAAAATTACATATTTTCAAAATACATTAGAATAGGGATTTATTGGCCAATTTCGGAATATGTTTGCCACATATGTATTACATTACCTAGTAAATAGGGCTACCAAGTTTTATAATAACTACACTCTAAAAGGTGTCCAGTTTTCGTTTACATTATTAGCAAATATACAGGGTTGGGGTTTGCATTTTGTGACCCCCCTCGTACTTCAGTTACTCTTGACATACTCACATAGTTACTTTTTTCTGTTTTAAGCTTTAGCTTTTAAGAAATAAGAAGAATATGGCTGAATAAGAATATTTTATTATTTATGGGACCAGTCCCACTCCCGCCCTTAAATGAAACAAACTTTAGCTGTGTTTAATATACAAGTATACTACATGTAATGGGCAAACATACATGCAAAACCGCAATAAAGTATTCTAATTCGCTCTGAAAATTATTTGAATTATGGCTAAAAATTTGCATATTTCATAGACGAGGGGAATGCATGTCGGCGTCATCAGCTTACGGGTTGCTGCGACTTGCGAATATTTCAGCCTCATAGTATGTTATTTGCTGTTTTGGCCGTATGTAGGGTACGGGTTCGCTTTTTTACTTCTCTCGCAAAAAGAAAGTATTGTAATCGTGAAAAAAATCATCCTCCTAGATGCAGAAACGCATGTTGTCTCAATTCTTTCGGTCTGTCTGTCTGTTCCCGGAATACTTACCCAAATGACTTCAAATTCTGGTCAAAAATTATGGGTCATATGGGGATGACCTGGTAACATTTTGGTAAAAACCAAATATGGCGGTCTGGTGAAATGTTAAAAAAATTAATATTAAAAATAACTTATCCAGTTTCCAGTGTTTTGCAAACATCAAAATGTTGGAGTCAACTGGTAAAATTTTGGTACGAATCCAAGATGGAGGAACAAAATGGCGGCTTAAGAAAAATTTTGTCTGAAAAACTGTTTAATGGACTGATTTCAAATTGTGTGCGAAAGCTAACTGTGTTATAGGGGTCAACTAGTAAAAATGTGGTACTAATTCAAGATGGCCGAACAAAACGGCGGCCAAATAGACTGTTTCATTTCATGGAGTAAAGATCCCTGAAGACGCCTCGTGCAATCGAAGGCGAAATGTCGGAAAGTAATTTAGTTTTGATGCGGTCTAATCCCAAGGATCATGATTACTTAAAGAAAAGGGTTGTTTGTATTTCAATTTTTAAAAGGCCGTCCATAATAAATAGAAACAAATCCGGATACAAGTACCCGAAAAATTGTATATCCACTAAATATTACTCATGAATGCCACATTTTAAGAATGTATCAACTTTATTCTTCTATACATGTTCAAGCTCTTTTTCTTAGTAACTTTGGATTACTTTCCGGAAGTGGATACAAAATAAAATAATTATGAGCGCAGGATTATTATCCTAGATGTTTTTTTTGAATTTTCACAATTATCACGGATAAGCTGATTTTCAAATTAGGCCTCACTTTCTTGAATTATTACATTTAATAATTACAGTTATTTTGGTAAAAGGGTGCACAACATGTCTACCGTTAAATATTAATTATATTAAATAATTCTCAGTATTATGGTCGCCCTGAACGTACTTAAAATATAACTCTAAAATATATATCTTGGTGGATACTAATTGACGGGTACATTCACTTCCTTCAGTAGCACTTAGAGTCACCGATGATGCAGTTAATGCTCTAGCTGCTGGAACTTGGAGTATCTAAATCAGCAGTATGTATCCCGACCATTAAGGTTTCAGGTTTCTCTAAAAGTTTCCTCCTAAAAGTATATACATATTCAATACAATTTAATAAAGTATGATTACATACAATCGACTTGAATATTTTTATTTTAAGACTTGAATAAGTCAAAAACGAAGGTGTGCGTTTACATAACCATGACTGCATATCGGATATTTTATTTCAAAATCTTAGGCTAGAATATAAAATAAAAAAGGTACACAGAAGTTTGTTTATGGTAATCATCAGGTAAACATCAGAAGTAAGTTCACACTTGACAGAAATTGTTGATGGCGACTAATTGGTAAAGTATTTACCGCCGATGCCTTATTATTAGTTTTGTCAGATGTAGATGGAACCACAAGAAAGCGATAAAATAAAAGCGGCTTGTATGAATAAATATAAAGTACATTTATATGCTTTTTAGGTTAAAAATAAGCCCGTTTCAAATATCTCTGGAATATTAATTTAACAGGAACGCAAAAATAAAAAATCGATAAATTTCTTTTGTCTTAGGAATAGTGAAGTGTCACCCAATTTATTTCCGCATATAGTAATATATATATATATATATATATATATATATATATATATATATATATATATATATATATGTATATATGTATATATATATATATATATATATATATATATATATATATATATATATATATATATATATATATATATATATATTTTTTTTTTGTTCCGTCGAGTTGGAATCGTATCAGTTTATTTCTATATCACATTTAATTATAGTGAAAAATTTTGGATTCATACCAAAATGTTACCAATTCATTTCTGTTACACCTGATTTTTGTGCCAAATTTGAACTAATTTGGATAACTAGTTTATTAGTAATATTTTTTTAATACTTCACCCTAGCATTTTGTTTCGTTGCACTGGATAATTACGAATATGATATCAAGTCATTCCCATAAGACTTTTAATTTTTGATCAAAATTTGAAGTCAATCAGGTCAGTAAATTTTTAACTATGCCACAATTTGGCAGACAGACATATCGACGGAAATCAGGAAACATATTTTTGGTCATCTAGAAAAGCTAATACGTTCAATTTTGTTCCGTCATCCTGAATTCGTTCTCATAAGTAATGTTTCCATGCTGATTTTTTTAAATATTTTATTAAGCCGCCATTTTGTTTCCCCGTCTTTTTTAAGTAATACTTGATTTTAAATAAAAAATTCAATATCTTCCACACACTAGATGTTATCAAAATAATGCAACTGACTAAACACTAGTTAACGTTACACTTTATATAAAGAAAGAATAAATCTTTTAGAACATAAATGTTTATATGAATTTTTCCTTCGAAAATCGTTAATACATTAGTCAAAAATTATCCCCAATTAATAAAAAAAACTAAACCTTGTAGAACGCATATCTTAGGATAATAAATGACATATAAACAGAATCCTAAACCAAATTTTTCGTCTGGTGAACTTAAGGAAATCAGTTGATATGTGTATATTTATATGACATGTTAATAAATAAATCTATAATATGCATCTAAATTAAAATCAGAATAAGTATTTGAAAAAGAAATTAATTGTTTTATTTATTGGGACACCATTAACCATCTACTAACAAATGTACGCCAATGTTCTGGCACAATCTAGGTTATATTTTGTACTTACGGTGAAACAACTTCGATTTTTCACTTCTAGAAAAGTAAATCTTACACACATTTTTGCACCCTAAAACACAAGTCACTAACAAATTTGAAAGGTTTGAAGCGTCACTCAAGGAAAAAGCTATTCAAATGTTAAACGAAGCTTAAATAAACTTCAGAAATCGGGAGGTTGCCGTTGGGATGTAAATGTTGATAATATTGCTAATGAAAGGCAAAATTAAATAACATTATAACAAAATACTTTTTGTATTGTTTGCGGACAAAATATATTCAACTTTTAAAAAGGGACATATGTAATGTTTATTTTTACCATCTCATAATTTAAACCAGAATTTGGTTTAAAACAAATTAAATATGTTTGAACCCTATACTTATCGCACAATCTGGTAAACCAAAATAAAGTTTCCCTTCACCCTCATGTTTACTTTGGTTATTACGACACAGACAAATGTATTTATTGCTAATTTTAGTCGTTCAAAATTCGAAGCAAAATACCAATGGTTTTAGTAAAAAATAGTATTATAAAAAAAATGGAATTTAATTCAAAATAACTGTAATATTGTCCAAAATGTATCTTTAGAAATCATTGAATTTATTTTTAGTACTAATATTTTTTTTATTTGAAAATAAATAGTATAAACACATACTCGGAACACCAATGGGATTTTCTATCACCCCAACTATTGCCCAATATTTAATGGACGATTTGCATGAATAATACATACTTTTACTAAGTTTTGACAATCCTTTTTTAAAATAATAAATTAATTACCGATTTGGCATATCAAACCTATCAGTTCCGGTAGGTAATTAATTATAAGTCTTATAGTAACAAAATGAAAATTAATTTAATATTAACTTGATATGGTTTTAATTTGCTTATTACTTAATAACATTATCATATATTTTAGTGGATTGTTTTGTATCGATTTGGAGTTTTTATTTATTTGTTTTTTGTATTTCTATCATTTTATACAATCTTATCTTTCTTTTTAGTGGTTTTTGGTTTTTAAAATTTTAACTTTATCAAAATCGAATGAATGTTGGTAGCCACTAATATGTCTTTTCTTTTTGTAATACTTGTGTCCTTGTATTAGGTTTTTTAAAGTACTAACTGGTCTGTTGAGTGTATACACCATTGTAATCCCTGCAGGGAATTTCATATATGTGATCTTTTTTTTTATTTAAGTTTATATATATAGTATATATATATATATATATATATATATATATATATATATATATATATATATATATGTTAATATGTTGATTTTTACTCCTTCACGGATGGAAAAATACAATGTGTTTTCGTTCCGGGTGTACATCCGTTCACTACTGTCGTTCTGAAAAGAACAGTTTTGCTGACGTTTCGCCAAAATCACATTTGGCATTTTCGAAGCTTTCTTTTCACCCGGAATAAAAACACATTATATATATATATATATATATATATATACAATAAAAGGAGTTAAGAGTGCAAATCCACGCTATAAAATTTCTCGTGTTCATTTTTCGAACTCAAACCTCAAGCGCCACTCTGTAGATGACGCATCAATGTCGGAATCCGATTATTTTTTATTTTTTTCCAAAATAGGCCATATAAATAAATTAACACGTTCAATATTTAATGTTATAACATATTTATGTACAAACATTACATAAAATCTATCAGACACTATGCAAATAAGTAGTTTCACTTTTAACGAAAAAATTCAAATATTTCAGAAAACGCTCCATTCCAAGCAAATAGCTATGAGTTTTACATTCCTTTGATAGAAAATTCAAAATATAACACATGACATGTATTTCTTGCCTCGTTGATATATCTATCTTTGTTGCGAAATGAAATAAAACGAGAGAGTGCTGTTAAAGAATGCCTCTTTTACAGACTATAATATTTATGATCTCCCCTATTGACTGTTTTTTTTATCAGCTAGCCGAAGTAATAATTGCAGGGCCTTTCGACTTTCGGCACCTTTCGGTGTTTACCGATAAAAACAAGTTTTTTAATATCCAAATACCGGGAATATTGGTTTCCTTATATTTTTATGAACATGATTTTATGATAGCTTTAGTCTTGGGTTGAGAATTTCCTGTTTGTTTATTATAGGTGTGTTTTAAAATAACTAGTACTTGTATTTTTAAAACGTCGACGTTTAGTTTAGATTTTCTCACTCTTGTGACTGTGTCTAAGCTTTCTAGATATTTGTTTATGAATTCCTGTGTTACCTGTGTAAGTAGGATATGTGTAATGAGTGCTAAAGGGCGTAAAAATACGAGAGCAGCAAGACCTCGGCACCGAACTGCAAAAAATTTTGCAATGAGAATCCTGGGAAAATGCAGAATAAGGTAAGTTCAAATAATATAACTATAGGTGCTCGATTTTGAGACCCTTCATGAATTTGAAGAATTAGAAATGGACAATTGTAAAATATTGATCATTTTGATTTTCAAAGAAATTACCTACGCTACGTAAATACATATTACTGATTACAGTACATACATATTAAAAATATCAACATATTTTTTACGTTTGGGACTACTTATATAAACTTTTATCTGTATGTGGGTATACCCCTACAGTTATCATATCACAAAGAGAAAATTATTGGGAAGCAACTGTTTATCGGTACCTAATTTACTAAGGCATTGCTTTCTAGTAAGAAAATAATTCGTGCGTATGGCTATGCATATGTAAAATATTAAATATCTTAGTCTTGTATCTACAAACAAATAAAAATTGACCTTTTATATATTCTCAATCTTGACCAAAAATATACATACAGATTCCTGAATCACTGGAAAAGTAAGAAAAAATTGGGGATATTAGTTTTCAGTTCTCAAGTAATTTAGTGTACTAATGTATGTTACTGTATTTATGTATGTATGTACAGTGTGATCAGTGTATCTTGATAGCATTTTAAATGTTAATAACTTTTTTACTTTTTAACTTATCGGAGTGAACGAAAAACCAATTGTAGGGTTAATTATAACTTTTTTTCTGGTTATTAGAAAAACAAAAGACTATTAATTTTACAAGATATCAACATAAGTTGTATTGTTTAAATCGGACACACCTCGGCACATACTCTTACTATATTTCCCTCAAATGGAACTCTTCTTGCAGATTATAAATATAATATCTGGTTTGATAACTTTATCTTCAAAGACATCCGATCAATTTAAGAAAAAGCATATGAGGCAGTGTATTAGAGAGAGACGGACAACACTATTACATAGTGAAGTGGATAGGTATCAAACCAGATATAATTATAATCCGCAAGAAGAGACCCATTTGAGGGACATATAATAGTCAGGATGTCCCATTTGAAAAATATAATTTATAGTAATATCTTGCAAAATTGACAGTCATTTTTTTCGTTTTTTACAAGCTTGGTAATTTATGTAATTTTTGTTAACAAGCATTTGACCTCCCAAACTAATAATATAACAGACTTAATATTTGGACAGCACATATTTAAGATTTTCCCATAAGAGACAATGTTTTAGAGAGAGAGGGATAACCTTGATTTCCTCAAATTTTAATTACTTTTAATGTATTAGTGCATTACATCACTGGATTTTGGAATGCAAAAGGTTTGTTATAAAACAAATTAAAAAATCCAGGTGTGTATTTAAAAGATGATGATGGCCCCTCGTTTACGAAACATCAGATTCAAAATATGACAGCACCATAAAATGTTAGACAAAAAATGCTTTGGCAATATGCTTACAACTTTAAAAAAATTTTAGGATTAAAAAAGTTACTGCATAATTTTAAAAATGCAATATTTTATTCGTTTCTTAATATCTCAAGAACACAATGGCTAGAATTCGCCTACAGGTGCTATTAGGCTTGTAACGAAATTATCTAAAACTTTCCATATTTAACCATTTTTCTATCTCTTGCAATAAGCGAGATCTGTTTTGTGATGTTAAATACTCTCCAAATATGAAAATACAAATTCTCAGAAGTCCAAATCTCAAAAACAAGTAAAGATACTACATACAAATAGATAGAATCTGGACCAAAATTGAAAACCCAGAAGAAATTGGTGTTTTATTTAAAAAATAAAAGTTGATACCACCACTACGTTTTATACCAATATGTATATTTAAAAATATTTCTAAAATGTAACAAAAATAAGTAAAGTAAATAAGCATCCAAATGTGTATTCCTTTTTTTTTAACTGGCATGTTTTTTAATACAGAATTGTTTCTGGTTCAAAATTCCAGGTATTACTAGTATTACTCTGTATTGTGATATTTCTTATCAACTTGAACGAAATTGTGCCATCCAGAACAGGTATTTTATTTGTTAAAGCAGTGTGCAAGTCAACAAATATCACAGGAATGTGATGTGAAAAGTATACGTGGTAAGAAATCTGGCCTACAACACAACTGCCTAAAAAATATATGGAACCTCTAAGTTTTACACAAATTCAATGAAGATTGAATAATCATTTTAGACAGAAATACGAGCAGAAATATTAAAATATGTAATATTATTTATTGCTTCTTTTTAACATTATCACTATACAAGGTTCAGATGCTAACATCGATGGTAATTTTCTTTAAATATAATACCATTTTTTTTATTACCTGCTTAGTTTTTTAAGGTCTTTCCAAAGGTCTTTCTTATAGAACCAGCTTTTAGTCTAAATAGAAGAGTTTTTCTGATTAAAAAAATCGATAAATTCACCTTTACCAACAAGTTTCTTCGTACAGAATTCTCTTACGAGACCACACAGACGACCATACAAAACTGAGGTAGGAGTGCATAATTTCTGCTCTTCTAAATCTCAACGAAAATGGGAAAACATGTTTTTTTTTTTGGGATCCCGGAATCCTTAGAGTGATTGTTTCACGATTACAATACTTCTCTTTAACGGGACAATAAGAAAGATCATACAAAACTGAGGTAGGAGTACACAATTTCTGCTCTAAGTAGAATTATTTAGATTTTACAGCCTTTCTAAATATCAAATTGTCATTTTTCAAATGTCATCTCAAAAACAATTGAACTTAGGATTTTTAAATATGTAGAGTCAAAAGCGCAATGTAATAAATAACTTAACACTTTTTAATATTTTTTCAGTCATAATAACCTGAATTATTCAAATTTGTGAAAGGCTTTAAAGACGCATGATTTAAATATGCGCTTGAAACTGCAAACAAGAAAAAATATCCTACAACTTGTATCACGGAGATATCAACTAATCAATTTAATGTTCCAAAAAATTTATGTCTTATTGATTTGATTACTTTTACTACTTTATAGATATTACTTATATATTTGATTAAAGTTATTCTAAGTAAAATAAATATATTTTTATAATAAAATATATTTTTTGGAATCTTAGTCATATTATTTCAATTTTTTCACTTCCAATGTTTGTCTTAAAATCCACCTGACATTTTTTTTCTTTCACCGCCCTCTCTATTTTTGGAGCCTCACTTGGTTCCCTCAAAAGCAAAAGTGTATGCTCCTGGGCATTATCATATAAGTGCCATAGGTATATCAGTCAGTTTACCATGTTGTTAAGATATAATAGCACGTTGGACATGCCAAAGATATTTATAAAGAAAAAAAAATAAATATAGTTCCCTAATATTTCAGATAATATTACAACAGTTTCAACTACATGTATGCATCTTTTATTGTAGGGATGATATTAACAAAGGCCATACATATTCAACCAGTTTTGCAAAGAAGCGTGGTAATGATGTTGAGAGTTAAAGTTCCAAGATGAGTCTCCAGCGAAGTCTCCAGGGATATCTTTGTGAGTATAAATTAATCTTTCAGTAAAATATTTGAAAGTATCACATATTAGTAAAAGTATTCCTAATACAATGTGCCAAAATGAATTACGAAAGAATCTTAAAGGTTTAGATAATTCAAGTAGATACTAAAACCCTGACAAAATTACAATAAAAAAAAAGATTATGCGTGCATAAGTGGTGTTTGCCCTGACAACTAATATTATTAGTAAATCCAGTTTATAATAATTTAATAATGAATACAATATATCAATTAATCATACAGCAAAAATACTTTGGAAATATATATATATATATATATATATATATATATATATATATATATATATATATATATATATATATATATATATATATATATATATATATATATATATATATATATATATATATATATATATATATATATATATATATATATATATATATATATATATATATATATATATATATATATATATATATATATATATATATATATATATATATATATATATATATATATATATATATATATATATATATATATATATATATATATATATATATATATATATATATATATATATATATATATATATATATATATATATATATATATATATATATATATATATATATATATATATATATATATATATATATATATATATATATATATATATATATATATATATATATATATATATATATATATATATATATATATATATATATATATATATATATATATATATATATATATATATATATATATATATATATATATATATATATATATATATATATATATATATATATATATATATATATATATATATATATATATATTATATATTTATATATATATATATATATATATATATATATATATATATATATATATATATTACTTGAGACTGTTTGAGAAAACATAAAACAATATACATTGTTCCTTAATTTTATGCTCATTTTTAAGTAGGTCATTCCCTGACGTATTTTATGAGAATTTATATAAACATGTTTCCTATAGTCTATATTTTGTTTTGTCTTTGAGATACAGGCTGTCTTAATAAAAAGAAATATTTTTTATGGATAATAATTTTAAAAATGCAATATTTTATTCGTTTCTTAATATCTCAAGAACATAATGGCCAGAATTCGCCTTCAGGTGCTATTAGGCTTATAACGAAATTATCTAAAACTTTCAATATTTAACCATTTTTTTATCTCTTGCAATAAGCGAGATCTGTTTTGTGATGTTAGATACTCTCTAAATATGAAAATACAAATTTTCAGAAGTCCAAATCTCAAAAACAAGTAAAGATATTTTAAATATATTTCACGATTATGGTCAAGCATTGCAAGTTTTGATTGGATGACAAGGGGCTGAAAGTATTAGGATTATAATTATCCATTTCATGGCGTCTGGGGCAAGGGCAACATAATTCACATTAATTAAAGAAAAAGTATGCCACTGGTTTACAAAAAGTTTTTATTTTTGTTTAGATCAAGAGATTAAAACAGTTACAGTTTTTTGAAACTCGCCTTTTTTGTTCTCTCTCTTTATTCTATATTCACTATATCTCAATAATATTAGGTTTTTGATTTTGTAACTTCCATCCAATGTTAAGCTTGTTTTTGGTATGCATTGGAGAAACTCGCGCAAGGCAGAAATTTAAAAAAAAAAAGAAAAATTAAGTAAAATTATTAATTAATTGAAATAGTATTTAACACACTGATTGCAGTAGCTAAAGTTGGTTTTTAAACAACGATGCCTGAAGTATAATGCATTTCATATAGGATTTACTTTAGACATTGCCTCCTTAAGAATTACATTGACCATCATTAATTTTAGGCTGAAGGGCAGCAATATATGTAGTGATTTAGAGAAAATGTAGACACATCTTCCTGTGTGACTATATTTTTGTATAGGCTGCATTTTCTGTAGGCTTGGTTCATTTATACTTATACTGGTTGTAATAGTAGTGGGAGGTACAACACAAAAGTCTATGGTTTTTACTATTTTTAGAAATATATTATATAGAGTATTAAGATTCTGGGGCAACTTAATATAGTAAGACAACTGAATGGCATTTATGTATCAAATAAGCACATCTCTCTTTGCGAGTATGTTATTGCATAGTGTTCATTTTCTGTTAGGCTTTGTTCATTTATACTTCTATATAATACTTTGGTGTATTACATGCTCCCTAATATTTTAAAATATATGAACATTTTTTTAGGTTACTTCAGAGGATATTATGTCTATAGAAAGAAATACAGTTGGGCAGTGGGATAATCCATTTTATAGAGAAATTAGAAAATACATATTAACAGCTTCAGTATTTGGCACAGTATACAAAAGGCGACATAACACTTCTTGCAATACCCTGGTCAGTTCCATTATAAATCTAAGGCATTTTAAAACCGATTACACACTTTATGGAAAGCAAAAAGAGTGTTGCAAGGTAGAAATTTGCACAGTCAAGACCAAATGCAAACATCAAGGAACCTGCCAATTTTATCCATGAAGAATTTAACCACTTAGCTGCTACACCTGATGGTAAAACACTTTTTATTATAACTATTAAATTCCGAAATTTTTATTTGTTTATTTAGACTTTTTACATATTAAGTACTTTACTAAACATTAAATATAGTATAAAAAGAAATCACATTTATTATTATCAGGTAATATAATTATTCTTTCAAAAGATAACCTTTAAAATATATTAAAACAAACTAAAATATTATTTTTATCTCCAACCATTTTTTTCTTTGTATGTATTCGAAATACACAAAATGTCGCTTTTTTTATTAAAAAACAATTACCAAGAATTTTAGGTCTAAGGTGTGTATATCAATTATGTTTTCTTTCAAAGAACTTGCTAAATTTTTTCTGTTCTATTTTGAGGGTTCTGTAGCTTGTCCTAATAGTAGTTATAGTTTATAATTTACTTTTATATGTATGACAACAGTTGACAATGATTAAAATAAACATGTTCTTTTATATGCACTTTTCCCTTGCTTTTCTTTATTTGCTTGGGCCTTGCCTGAATCTAATGGAAAACACCTGTTAAGTTGAAATTATAAATAAAATTGTTTTTATTCTTTTCAGTTTATTATTACAACGAGCCCATCTCGCTAATGAAGCTAGTTTTTGCGTCTTTTTTTCCTACTAATCAGAATTAAAGAAAATTTGTTCTATATCATTACTGTTAATAATAGGCCAAAAAATATAAGTAAGGTATTTTGCCTATTACTAATATGTAAGAAAGGAAAATATAACAAACCCTTCTTAAAAATTTGCTTTTTTGCTTACTACCTAGTATTAAATTAAAACTTACAAAGCTTTTACAATTAAACATTAACTTATACCTATTTTACTTGGACCTCTTTTGTGTAGTACAGATAAAACATATTTAATTTTGACACAGAATTTAATTTTTTTATTTTATTAGGTATGTATTAAGGTTATTTGTAGAGAGTAAACACCATATTTTCACATAAACAAGGAAAAAACGAATTCTAGTTATTTTTTCTCTAGGTACAAAGAAAACTCCATATCACAAGAAAACTGTTTATTGCTACGAACTGTACAAGCCAATAGACCATGTAATTTTGAATCTCACCATCGATGAAGAAAGCAGAAAAGGAAAATATATTTTAATTTATAGATTTAGAAGTTTGTAATCGTTAGTAGAACAGTTTATGCTTTTGTAGTAAATCCCTATGACTAGTTAATGCATCTTATGAGTATCAGTACGCGTGTTTGTTGTGTGCAGAATTTAGTAGTAAGATCTCTTTATGTACAGATATATTTGAATTATATTTAATGCAAAAAGTTTCTACTTAGCAATGGAGATAAAGGTGACCCCATGGCTATCCCAATTTTGTTGCTGATAGTCATATTATATTGAGAGTTTGTTGTTTTGTATACACTGTAAGTGGTTCAGTATTAATGCATTGTTTCACTACTACTTATTTGTGTTGTTTGCCAATTCATACTATGTGGTATGTGTAGCAAGCATTCTGGAGTGCACATTTCATAAGGACCACTTATCCGATGCTTGCATCAGCCATGTCTTTATATTAATAATTTGTTTGTTCACCTATACTGGTATGATTTTCAAGTTTATTTGTTACATTATAGAATATTTATAAAAGACTCACATCAGAAAACTTGCATTACCTGTCAAAATTGACATTTCTTTAAAAAAATTACAGAAAAATGGTCTTATTTGCTAAAATATGAAAAAGTTGTATTAAGAAAAGTTGTTTATTTTTTAATTTTACATATGCATACCAAATGTTGCTCAAAAATTTCAATATTTTCCTGATTTTTGAAAATTCTAAAAAAATAATAATTGTCTAACTTAAAAAAAAAAGAGTTTTCTGTTAGTAACCTTAACATAATATATACCTAAATATTCCATAAACTGGTCTTTTTTGGAAAAAAATTAAAATTGCTTCTCAAAAGTAAGTTAAGCTTGAGGCAAAGTTGTCGTGATTTTGGGAATTTTGACTAATTTAGGAGCATAACCGAAATTTAAAACTATTTTTTTAATATTTAAGTGCCTTGGACAAAGTTATAGAAATTGAAGATTAGAATTGCTGACCAAAATTCGACATATGTAAAACTATAAAAAAACACCTTTTTTTTATAGCACTTTCTCGTATTTTAGCAAATAACCCCTTTCTCTGAGACTCCTTTAAAGAAATATATCAATTCTAGCAGGGAACACAACTACTATTAACTGGCTCTTTCTAAGAGTTTGGCTTTTTTTGTGTTGGAGTATGGAGGTTTTAACTTAAATCCATCAGAATCAGAATAGGCTGAATGTTACCTCTACACTACACTACACACAAGAAAGTCAAACTATTCTCAGAATTTTATAATTTAATATATCTACTATACATTTGTAATGTATATGTTCCACAGTTTGATAGCATACTCATGAATACCCAGCCAAACTACAAAAAATATCTTTCAATTGCTACTAAAATGTTATCTTACATATTATTTATTTAAATGCTATAAGCAAAAAAAAAGATAATTACCGATTTGTAAGTTAGGAATATTTAGTTTAGTAATTTAAGGATACCACTAAAAAATATGTTCATTTCTACATTTGGTTATATATGTAGTTCAAAAATAAAAACATAATTATTTTATATTTTAACCAACTCGAGCACATAATTTGAATTATTATTTTGTTTAAATCTAATCAATGCTTAAATATATTAATTAGACTACAAATTTAGTTAGTTCGTTCTGTTAGCAACTAAACAACTACATTTTATATCTTAAAAACGTATATGATGATATTGTAATATATTAATACCATTTATGTAAATGCTATTATTTCCTAATAAATTACTAAACCGCAGAGTTTTTTATATTTTCTCACCCACCTTCAATATTTATAAAAGAAAAAACTTTATATCCAAACTTTTTTTATATCTTTTAGACCTATCAGAAGATAGAAAAATCCCATCAGAAACTTGCAAAACAATTTTTTATTTTTGCAAAAGCAGAACAATTTTTTTATCTGCTTAGACTAGAAGTTAAACCATTAGTAGAAGAATTTTCATTTTACTAACATTGCAATTCTAAGATTTCAAACGAGAGATATTTTTTAAAATTTTGTATTTGAAGTTTATTTTTTTCTGACCTTTATAAGAAATTGCAGAAGTTAGAATCAAAATAAAGAAAAAAACACTCTTCTACCAGATATACCTGAAAACATTTCATGACTAATAAATTTCAGTGCTTAATTTATGCTAAAATAATTTGTCATAGTTCATAAAAAGCTGTTTGTAATTTTGCAAAAAAAGAGTAGAAACAACGTGCTTATTCATGTTTTGTGCTATGGCACAATTATAGTACATTTAGGTACTTACTTTACTTTTAAATTCTATACAACTGTTCCTATTTTCTTAACAGTTTGAGAGAGAAGGGTTTTCGCCCGGTCAAGACGTATTTTGTTTTTTATACAATGAACTATTTTGCATAAGCGATATAAAAATGATAAACTACATTTGACGACGTTTAAAGGCATGCAGGAAATTTTATAAACTTGTTTATTTTGAAATTAAATGTCCAGTTAGGTATATTTTACTAAATACCTATATGAAACATCAATTCGTTTTCTTTGCGTAGGGTTAAATAAATCTATATATTTCCATTTTTTAGAACAGACCAATTTTGAGATAAGAAATCCTTTCAATAGCATAATTTTTTGCCACTAAGAATAGTTTGATTGATTTTTTTTATGCTACATGACAAAAAAACAACCAATAACGGTGTGAATTCTTATTAACTAAAGAAAAAGATAAAACTAAAATTTGTTACAGGAACCCACGCTAACAAACTAAGATATGACCTAAACATACATTCTCTTCCTTAACATCCCACATAGTTCAAGGAAAGATCGATTTTCTCCCTTAAAATATAAATATTGTTTAAAAAATTATGTTTTTCAATTTGCCCAAATCTACTGATTACTTAGTTTTTCCAACATAATATATATTAAAATATTCTAAACGTTATTTAAAAGAAAAACCATAGAATCCGATAAAAAAATAAACGAAACACCATGCGAGAGGTAAATGTTTATTTATCTCACGTCATTGACAACACGCGATCGGAATTCCATTTTCTTTGACGTCATTGCGCTCTCCCTTCCATTAGAAAATATTAAAAAATTTGGGCCGACCTCTTGCGGTAGGGGTTCAAACTTTACTGTTACTAAACTACTAGGTTTTTCGGATCAATTTTTTTTCAGAAATGTATATATGAACTCTAATTTGAGTATTTTGGAATTTGACGAAATTACTTCTGAGCATAGAAAAGCTCAAGGTTAGTACCGCTATTGTTTTCGAAAAATTACTAGACATATAAACAGATTTTTTTTTACTTTTAAAGGCTAAAATGAAAAATTCAACATACTCAATTTAATTTAGAAGTGTTTTAGAAGATATATGTTAAACTCTGATCGTCAAATTCCTTTTTATAACTTCGCAGACTATCACAGAAAACAACCTATTTTTGGTCACTTTACGTGATATTTTCTCAATGCTAACTGACTGCAACTGCCCCCTTAAACGCGTAATAGACAATGATACCAAAAGTGTTATTTTAAATGAATTTCACTTCCTACTAGTAGTTCTAAAACGTACAAGATAAAAGGTGATTTAGGGGCCTCACAGAGGAAATTTATTTATGACAGCATAGAGTAATCCTAAAATCAGCTCCAAATATGAAGTTTTAATAAAAATTAGCGATGATAGCATTTTTCCCTTAAATGTACAAGAGTAAAGGGTGTCCTAGGGGCGTCACAGAGACAATTCGTTGATGACAGCATAAAGTAATCCTAAAACAAAAAGTTTTAATAAATTTGAATAAAAATTAGCGGTGGCAGCATGTTTTATACTCTGACCATCAAATTATTTCCTCCCAAATTATTTGAATTATTTTTCAATTACACATACAGTGAAAAAGCAGTACCAGAGTAACACGCAGCAAAACGTAGGCAGCAATGAGAAGTAAATAAGGTATACTTAAACAATTTATAAAAGGCAATTTCTTATTGAACGAAAATCAGCCAATAAAAACGTTTTTCTAAATTTATTAAATGTTCGTAAAATGTAAAGAGGGAGAAACTAACACAAGCATTAACACATGTCTCACATACAAAACTATGTTTCAATAATATTTCCACATGAAAGCTAAATGTGGCATCTTGTCACATGTAGCTTCTTTAAATACCGATAAAAAAATTGTATTAATTTTCTTCAAGGTTTTTAAGATCTTGTAGTTTAGGGCATATGCTTCTGCTGCAATCCTCCCGACCGCCCCATCAATGTAAACTCTTTTCTCCTTTCAAATAAAATTGAGAGTTTGATTTCTCAGTCACTCCCGCAGTCGGCCTCAGCTTTACATAAATCGAGAGAGGGTACTAATCCTTCAACAACCGCTTGATACTATCAGTGAGCCAGGGTGCTCGAGGTTTACACTTCCAATAGCTGGCGATTGGAGATCACTCATTATTTTAATAAAAAAAGTTTACTTTTAAATCAATATGACTCTCATAAACAATACTTATCGATGGTTGTGAGACTAAATCTAAATAAAATTGTCTAAAATTAAACCATTTGAAATATCTGTATCTAACTAACTTTGAGTTTGAATTAGTTTGTCTTAATGGATAGTAGCTAACAAACAGCAAATCTATGAACGGATCATATCAGCCAACACAACTCCTGATTACCAATCGATCACCAGAGAAATATCGTTTGCATCAAAGCACTCAAACAAGGGCCTATTGTAGTTTAAAATATTTACATTAATGTCTCCCATGCACAAAACATGGTCGACAGGTGGGAACCCCGAAACATCAAGAACATCAAAACTGTCCAAAGCTCGCAGGATAATGGCAGTAGAAGGACTATAGAATACCGCCACTGTGACTGCTAAGTTGCCCTGTTCCTAAACCATATCTGTTGGATCTGTTGACGTTGATGACAAATCTTTTTAAGTCAATTTTTACAGAGTGGCCAGATAGCATATGCCACTATATTATAATCCGGCGTAATGATAACATTCAATAAGAGAGACAGAGAAAGAGGGAGAGAAGGAGATAACTAAAAATTTTAGTTTTTTTTATTAGCGTAAAGATAATTTTGACGGAAGTGTCAATAAGTCCTGATCTGATTTCTATAAATAATTTGTTATCAGGTACTCTGCAAGACATTATATGAAAAGACAATACCTAGGAAATGTTATTTTTATTAATGAAAGCCAGTTCCGAACAGAAAGCTACTTTTATTTAAAACCAGTTTACACGACGTGTATCTTGCATTTCTGTAATTATGAGGAAAACTTAATGCCGATATTAGTTTTTAGAATATTTTAGTAAAAATTAAATTCAGAAGATTTTTCTTAAAAGTAAGCGAAATGAAATCTCAGAAACTATCTTGTATGGTTAATGAATTATTATTTTCTTTATTGTCAGCGGCTTGCATTAACATAGCATATGAATTCTGGCAATACTACAAAATAGTAAACATTATTGCCATAAAAATATTATCACATTAACATAAGGAACATCAAAATAATGCAAATAAATTTTGCAACCAAGCATAGCAAGCAAAATTCTTTCTATTCAGTTTTATGTTGTATAGGGTTTCAGCTAAAACTAATATATATATATATATATATATATATATATATATATATATATATATATATATATATACAAAAACTAAGAAAATTGTTTTTTATGTTACTTTCTCGAAAAATATTCTAGAAAAAAATTTGAAACATGTTTGAACAAACCTGAAAGGCATGAATAATAGCTAAATCATACTTTTCCTATACACCTTGTATAAAAAAATTCAACTATTAGTATTGAACAAAAAATGTGTTGTCATACAGAATTTTTCTAACAATGCTGAAAGGTACATGCAGATATCTCTTTTGGTTTTACAAATATTTGACTTCAAATTTATCCTAAACAAAGCAAGTGATCCACTTATTATGAGTAGCATCTGAAGTTTAGTTAATAATACCAAGGATAAAGAAGTACTACGGTTTTAGCAAATGCTATATGTCTTAGTGGCAAAAAGTCCCTTATACAGTTATATTTGTTCTTGGACGTTTTATAATGGACAAAAAAAAACATTCAGTTAAAAAAATGGTTCTTATAAACTTTAAATACTAAAATAATTGAAAATCACATATAATAAGTACATTATGTGTAATATTCAGATTTAGATAAAATCGATTATAATTAACCTATTGTATTAAAGGATACGAATTATCTGCTTGTCATCGGGACGACGATGTATAGCATGAATGATGGGAAAGCTAAATTTTCCCTCAGTAAGATCTTCGCAGTAGCTTTTATGGAGCATGTACTGAAATTATAGGAAATTTAGTATTACGCATCATATAACATAAAAGCTAAATAAATCTTACTGCTAAAATTTAAAGGCATAAAAATTGCAGGCTTATAACAAACTTTATAAAATTATACTGTGACGATCGTGAGAACTACCCAAATGAGTTATCAAAGTTTTATTTATATGGGTTAAAAGTAAACACACACGTCATCATATATCGAGTGCACGGCTTTCTGGAAAGTTATAGCGAATTCATAATGCATATATAAGAAGAGGAACATTGACGAATTAGAATAATAGATGTGTTGACGTACAGTAGTCCTATTATATTGTAATGAGTAATTAATAAAGTTACTGTGTTTGTAAGGACGTGTTTGTTAACATGACAGTTTCTCTATTTAACAGCGTAATATTATAAAGAGACCGGATCCGTTTTCTCAGCAGTTCCCGGAGATGGATGGTAACTCCTCCCTCCTAAGTCTTAACTGCACCTAGTAAGGGGTAAATTGGTGAGCGGCTAGCTTCTAACAATTAAAACAATGTAAATAATTGTCCACAAGCTGGGTAGTTTTTCGAAATTTTTATCAAATATAATTCGTGGCTGGTTTTCTTCAATCTCCTTCCTCAGATCTAGCCTGATCTCTTGCAAATGAATACTTAAATTCAGTAGCAGGAGGTATCGCTGCGTTTTCTCAGATTATTGGCTGTTTCTCGGTTTCGATTAGGCCCTCGTTGATTATTGATATTTCATCAAGTTTGTCTCGGCAATCGGTCGGTAAGGTAATTAGGTACCTTCCGAAGTTCAACTTGCTGGGAACATTTTATGTCGATTGTTCTATTTCTAGGAACAATAAGTAACCATTTATTGGAAGTATTTAGTACGTTTATGACTGGTTGTGTTATAGTGACGTCAACTTATTAACATGTAGTCGTGCTTTATCGATATGTAAGAACTTCATAGGAGCCTCCATTGATATATTTCTTTCAATTTTTTTTCGCAAATGGGTTCTATTTCTATTCATCGATGTATGTAATGTAATTGATTTTTAATTAAATATGAGATGAGATGAAATAGTGGCACTTCAACAGTCAGATAAAAGCTAGGTGTCACTTCTGCTTAAGACAGGTGTCACCTGTGCTGAAGCAGTTAGGGAAAATCTTTGGTAAATAGACAATCCGGGTGTCTCAGTATGCTACTAATGAAAAATCGTTCTGACTTTACATTAACGCCATTAAAGGGAGTTTTTTCGGCACTGAGCAAATTGATATCATTTATAATCATCATTCAAGTTTATCAGATGAGCGGACGCTCTTTTGCTATTAACAGGAGCAGAGAATGGAAACAACATTTTAAACTATTGAATATTTTTGAACCCTTTAGATATTTCTCTCAATTAAAGCCATGCAGAAATGTAAACGATCTCAGTAAATCCACTCGGGAACAAAACGGAATGCAGGAAATGACAATATTTAAAAAAGTCAATAACAATTAATAAAATCATAATTTCGCATAATTCATATTTCAATCATATTCATATAGAGTCCTCCAGAACGGAAAATGCCAGAGGTGAAGAGGTATAATATTTAGTTCGACAAAAATTTTAAAATTAGGATTTAAAAAAATTTCGGAAAATAATAATTGTACCATTTTAGTCCACTTGATGATATTGATACATGTTTACAAATAACACAATTCCACACTTTAAAATAGTCTCTACTCTGGCGGTTTGAAATAAGTTGGGAAATTGGATATAAACAGAATACTCTAGAGAAAAAGACTATTACTTTTTGTTTAATGTAACAGCCTGTACATTATTTTCTAGTAACCTTATTCCATTTTCAATTCTGGTATTCTACCGTAATTAAGTGAGGTGACTAGAACGCGCATACCAGACCCGCCAACAAGAATTACCCAGCTTTGTTTTTGTATAAACTTGTGATGTTGTTTTACTTACATCTTTGGAATTCAAATTAATATAGTCGTCTCGAATTTGAAAATACAATCCTAATATTGCCGTTAAATTCGTAAAGTCATCCTTATTTTCACTAAATAACTGCATCAGCCTTATAGCTAACATAAATAAGCCGCCAGTTTCTGAAAAAAAAACATAAAAGTATGCAGAAACAATAGCATAGAAAGTTATTACTTCTTACAACCATATGCCTATAGTCTTCTTCAGAGGGACATGAAAAATTATCTCGCCAATATATCTCCATTCCTTGACCACGGTATAATTCTAAAATTTGTTCCAGTGCTATTGAAGTAGCCTAAAAGTAGAAAACATTTTAAATTTTAGTAAAAAAGACTTTGAAAATTAAAGTTAAAAAAATGTGTTTTGGAAAACATAGCACTTTTCCGTGTACGTATTCAATGGTTTTTTCAACTATAGGTTTATATAAAAAAAAATTAAGTGGTCTATGATCTTTTTCAAAAATACTTTAAACAAAAAATAGTTTTCGCTTTTAAAAAGCTATAAAGTTTTGTGATCAGAACATCTAAAAATGAAAGTTTGTTGTTCTGTTGTTTGTATTGTGGGATGTATTGAATTCACGCTAGTTGGAAAGTTTTCGAGCTCTATATAACCATGTTGCCATATAATAAATATGTCATCCATATCTACATAAAAATCACATTTGGGATTTTGTAACCTGATGTGTTAGCGACTACGAATCTTTTATTGCGACATTTCCTAAGGAAATTTTATAAGAAATAAAAGCTGTCGTTGACTCCTTTGAAAAAACGAAAGCACAGGATATTCGACAAGAAGTGGCAAGAATTTTAAGATTAAGCAAACCATCGGAGTAAAAATCTAAATGCCACTGAACAGATGGCCTTAACAAAGCTTCGAAAGAATAAAGACATCACAATCCTTCCAGCAGATAAAGGGAACGCAACCGTAGTTCCTCAAAACTACTACATACAAAAAATGCAGGATATCCTGCAAACCAATTTTTATAAGCCTGTTTCAAGACCCGACTACATACCTAAAGAAAACCACAAAAAATAAAATAAAAAGGTCACCAATAAACCCCGAAATATAACAAAAATCATATCACGGAAAGTCGAGCAGATGTCCTAAACTCTATAATTTACTAAAAGTACACAAACCAGACCTATCGTTAGTACTGTGAATTCGCCGCTACAAAAAAAATATCTTGCTGAAATTACGCAACCAGCTGTCGAAAAGCTGATTCATTTGTCAAACATTCGGAGCATTTCACTCGAATTATACGAGATATATTTCTTGAAAAAGACGATATACGATAAGCTATCAACGAGGATTTCCAGGGACATAATCCAACTCTCGGAGCATTGCCTTAAAAATGCTTATGTTTCATTTAACGGCAAATGTATAAACAAATAGATGATGCTCCTATGGGTCCTCGCTATCACCAGTAGATGCAAATTTATTTATGATATACTTCGAGAAAGAAGCTCTTGAGAAAGCAAGTTTGAAGCCCAAGTTATGGACTCGTTATGTGGATGACATATTTATTATATGGCAACATGGTCATATAGAGCTCGAAAACTTTCTAACTCACGTAAATTCAATACATCCCAGAATACAATTTACCCTAGAGTTAAAGGAAAATAACAAACTTCCATTTTTAGATGATCTGATCATAAAACTGCATAATGGACATTTCTAATACACTATGTATAGAAAACCAACACACACCGATAGATATATAAATGCAAGATCACATCATCACCCAGCACAAATTCAAGCTGTGGCCAACACTCTAATATCTAGATCTGTGCGATTAACTGAAACACAGACGAGAAAAAAACGAACTTAATAAAATATCTGGTGCTTTAAAGAAAAATGGCTACACAAATCGCATTATAGAGAAGGCTATTTATTAATGCACAGGTTTATCGAACAACAAACACCAAAAATTATGAACCGTGAAGGCAACAAGTAATCTTACCATATGTAAAGGACACAACAGACAAGGAGAGGAATTCTTAGAAAACAAACATACAAACATTACACAAATCTCAAGGTTCATTCCAAGGTATTTTACCATTGAGCTAACAGCGTGGGTATAGCTCTGACAAATCTGTTCATATCATTTTATTTCTTTTTGTATATAACATATTTAACGTGTCAGAGCTATATCCACGCTGTTGACTCACTGGTAAAATACCTTGGAAAGAACCTTTTTCGATGCAAGTTGAATGTTCATGTTAATTTAATTTAGCAACAATTTTGAAATGTTGCGTTCTTTAAATTTTTTGATTTTTGCAGATAATATGAAATTGTTATAGGCAATTATTAGTTTTATATTAAGGTTTATTGGTATATCTTTCTTTTCACATATTGTTAAGGTGATGTGTACAAGGATGTTAAAAGTATCGACTTAGTAGTTAATTAAAAAATGACTTGAAAGATTGCCAGATGGGATGTAAATGACAATAAATATTAGGATAAAACAAAATAGACCAAACAGTCACAGTAGAGTTTTAGTTTTAACTTCACTTAATTTAAAATATTTTCTGTAGATAGGTTTTATTTCTATGCTAGCAGCTACCATTTGTAAACATCACTTCTGGGTGATGAGTATTAATTTTATTTGCTAATTACGTTGCCATGTTGCTCTGCAATATTAGAATATTACCATAACCTCAGTTATTCATTTCGGTATGACACTTGATTTCTCTGCAAAAATTAAAAAATCAATAGTTTTTGAGCTATAGAATTTACATAAGTCATATTCACATACATACATACATACATACATAGACACATGCACACGCGCACGCTTCTACTCGCGCTCACACAAACGCGTGCAATCGCAAACACACACAAGCATAACATAAGCATAATCAGATAACACAATTAAAATTCTTCTAGCAGATAAAGGTAATGCAACTGTTTTAAAGGATTGTACTGACTACGATCAATAATCTCACTTATAAACGAAAACACTTACTTAAAATTGAATAGATCCAATAGAACACATAAAAAGACAAATATATACTATGCTTAAAAAACATAAAAACCAATTTATAGATATTGGACGCTTTAAATTAACACCACACCACAGTAAAACACCACATTTCTATGGGGTACCAAAAATTCACAAACCAATCATACCATTAAGACCAATAGTAAGTAGCGTAAACTCACCGACACATCCTTTAGCTAGGTTTCTTTTAAATATATTAAAACCGCTAGTAGATAACACTATTCATATATACAAAATTCACAAGAAATATATTTCTATTCTTGAGAAATTGTCTAATATCCAAATATATATAAATAATACACTGGTAGGTTTTGATATCGTTAGTCTTTTTACAAATGTACCTGTAGATAAAACTTTAAACTTAGTAAGAAATAAACTTATTAAAAAATTACCAACAAAATGTTGGCATGGCTATGGGGTCTCCTTTATCTCCTTTACTAAGTAATATTTTTATGGAAAACTTTGAGTTAAATTATATTCAAAATTACGACCATAAACCACTTATTTGGTGGAGATACATTGACGACATTTTTTGTATCTATGAACATGACGATCAACATTTAAATAATTTTTAATATCATATTAACACCAAAGAACCAACAATTAAATTTACTATTGAAAAGGAAACAGACCAACAACTTCCATTTTTAGACATACTTATCAAAAAAGACATACACAGTTTTGAAACAAAAGTATATAGAAAACCTACACAAACAGAAACTTAAATTTTTACTCAAATCATCCAATCATGGTTAAAAACGGAGTTGTAAAAAGTCTATATGTTAGAGCAAAAATAATTTGCAAAGATCAAAATTTTATTAAAGAAAAAAAAATGTATAAAAGATGTTTTAAATCAAAACAATTATCCTAATGATTTCTTTAAAAATGTTTTTATGAATTTGAGAATCCAAAAGACAAAAAAGTCCAAAATAGACCAATTACAAACCTCTTTATACCATACATACCTAATTTATCAGATAAAATAAAACGAACAGGTAAACTAAACATCAGAACGAGCTTTAAAACACAAAATACACTTAGAAGCAAACTTACAAAAACAAAACCTAACTATGAACAAGAAAATACAAAAAATGTTATTTATAAAATTCCGTGTAAATGCAATAAATTTTACATAGGTGAAACCTCTAGTCCATTAGCCAAAAGAATTAAAGAACACCAAACATACATAAAAAATAGGGAATTTCAAAAATCAAATATTTGCCAACATTCATTAGATAACAATCATAAAATTAATTGGAATGCTTCTAGTATTTTAGCAAAAGAATCACATTCTAAAAAACGTAAAATAAAAAAAAGTTCCTTAATATTATTAAATAAAGATAGTTGTGTAGCATCTTGTTCCGTTAGTTTTAATAACACATGGTTAAATTTGCTAAATACTGAATGAAGTAAAAAAAGGACACCTGAAAATACAATAAATTAAAATGAATATATCTAGGTATACATATTTCCCACCTTCTTCTAACAATTAAAAATAGCACCTTTAAACTAACATTCATTGACATTTTGTCAGAGATTAGCCATTCTGGTTATATTTCTGATACTAAACATAAGAAATATTCTGCTTTTAGTTTTTTATTTGTAGGTTTGCTGAACAGGGGGGTAGACTTTCCCCCGAAACGTACAGGAAACAAACATTTTTCAGTGTCGTTCCTCGGGTACCTTCATAGTGGACCCAGAACTTAAGACTGTCTATATATATATATATATATATATATATATATATATATATATATATATATATATATATATATATATATATATATATATATATATATATATATATATATATATATATATATATGTGTGTGTGTGTGTGTATTTATATATACTTATTAACCAGCTCGAAACGCTATATTAGGCGGCGAATACCGAGCCCACACCACCTTTAGGAGGCCATTTTCGGTGTTCTCGGGGTCATACGCACCTATCCGGAGATTTTCGATTTGGCGGGTAAAGTTGCATTATATTTAAAAACATGCACATTTAGTTCCAAAAAAATTGATATAGGAGACAATTTACTGTTTTGTATATACACTTAATATATTTCGTCGCCTTTAAGAGCCATATATATTTTGCCGACTACCCCAAGCTCTAAGTTTGGCAATAACGCTTTTTCATGTTAGTTTGCACATTATTTCTATATTATTAAACTTCCCAATAAGAAACTACAATCACATCTTCCAAATTAATAGTGTTATTTATGAATGACTAAACTAACGACAGGAAGTTTGGTTTTATTATAATTGGTTTTCGTTATTAAACAAATAAAGCGAAGGACTTCATTTGCACATAAGTATTTTTAATTTTTTCCAGATAGACTATTTTGAGTAGGATATATTGATTGGGTTTTTAGCAGTATTTTTTACTACAATGTAAACTTCGTTTTTGTTACAACTCTCAGTTAACAGTTTATATATATTTTTGTTCTAATTTTGTTCCATGAAGGTTGACTGCTTTTACAATTTAAATAATTCTTGCAGAATTGAAAAAAATAACTTATGTTGTGAAACGGTTGACACTTCACGTGACATTTGTGACAAATATTAAAGCAAATTAGGGCAATTGTGTAGCCTATGCTGCCATTTAAAAAGAGGTAGGTAAAAGAGAATTAAACATATAATATAAAATATTTTTAAGTTTATCCTTTCACATAAAAATACAAACGGGATTTATTAACTCATATTTTTTTGCTTGTAATTTTTTTTTTAAAAATTGTCTGTCTGCCGGTCTATTAGTTTAGGCAATAACTTTCAAAGCAATTGGGATATTGAGATGAAATTTGGTACACAAGAAGTGGTTAATGGGAGAACGGTTCGTATCGTTTTTGGGCAAAATCGGCTAAGGGGAAGGGGTTGAAACGAAGGATTAATTGGTTAAAAATAGTGACTCTTTCTTTGTATATAACCTTATAATGTGTCCTTTTGTGGGACTTTGGATATGTAGATTTTAAGGGGTTAGAGAAAAAAACAAAAGGGGATAAAAATTAAGATAATGAAATAATCGAGTAATATGACGTTTTATGAGTTCCCGGATATACAGGTCCCAAACTAAAAAAGTATTTCATATTAATGGTATCTTTAATAATGTTGAGGGATAGAAAGAAGAGGGTGAAATTTGCCCTTTCCTAAAATAATCGAGTAATACGGTTCTATGGATTTTCAATCGAATAGATTTCAATTGGCATTTTCAATCAAACGAAAAACATGGTATACTTATGTATGTGAAACCTAATTTATTTTTTGTCAGAAAACTAGTGGTGGGTGTAAAAGAATTTTTTAGTTTCACATGATATGGAAGTACGAATTCCATTGGCAGCGTTTTTTTTTAAGAATAAATGAAGACACTTTTTTGAACTCGTTGCTTATTTTTCGTGCCGTAAAAAAAGTAACCTAAACGTTACTTTTTTCCAGAATATTTTTTTCATACATTGACAATTCTTATAAAAAGTAGTTAAACTAAAAAATATGCTATGAAATAAAAGTTTAAGCTAAAATTATTTTTTGTTTGGCTTATATTGCAGTCAGTTAAAAATTCGTTAGAAAAACAAAAAGTACAGATGTTACAATCACATCAGTCGTTAATCGTCATTTTTGCTTAACATTTTATAGTTTTATTCTCGATTATCTTGAGAGTATAAATGTCTATACAATTTTTTTATTGAATGTGTGTACGTGTTACAAAATGTAACGGTTTTGCTTTGGCTCTACCATTAGTTGTCCAAAAAGACATGTTTCAAAATAAGTAAATTTATATGTACTTTGACTATGTAGATAATAAACTAAATTTCAACTGTTTTATAGTTTTTATTTACGGTATATTGACTTTAAATTTAACCCACAAAAATGATAAATTTAGAAGTTGCTGGCTGTGCTAAATTACAGGATCTCGAATGAACGATTACATTATAGTAGTGCATTTCCAATCTCTTAAAATATGAAATCTAACTAGTAAATATACGTCTCTTCAGTAATAGTTACCTCAAATCAAAGGATTAAAGGCAATAATAATTTTTACTATTTTACAAACATTAAAGACTTCACCTAAATAATTTTTAAAACGACAAGAAGACCTCACGGAATTAGTCTCTCCTAAAGCAGTATTGCCGGGCTTCCTATAAGAGTGGGCATTATATGCACGTTTGTTAAAATATATTAATAAGTCACTCAAAAATAAGTGCACAATTGGGCAATCTTGCTGGGCATGGTATAATCGATAGCTCATATACATTATATACACATGGGCCTTGTATTAATAATAAAGTGTATTGGGATTCTTAAAGCTTTTTTATTTGGTAAAATGTATAACTTTTGTTTAGAAAAAAAAATTACCTCTCTAAAAGTGCTTGGATTCAACAATTAAATTCCAACTTATATATTCAAATAGTTTTTGCATATCATGTAAATTAAGGGCTATAGGAGACCTGTATAACGTACCGGGCTTAGCATCATATTTGGGTACGTATATACACATTAAATTTGGACTACACTGTAAAACTTATATATTGCTACATTACAGGTTCTCGAATGAACGATTACATTATAGTAGTGCCTTTCCAATCTCTTAAAATTTGAAGTCTAACTAGTAAATATACGTCTCTTCAGTAATATTTACCTCAAATCAAAGGATTAAAGGCAATAATAATTTTTCTATTTTACAAACATTAAAGACTTCACCTAAATAATTTTTAAAATGACAAGACCTCACGGAATTAGTCTCTCCTAAAACAGTATTACCGGGCTTCCTAAAAAAGTGGTCATTATATGAACGTTTGTTAAAATATATTAATAATAAGTCACTCGAAAATTAGTGCACAATCCGACAATCTTGCTGGGCGTGGTATAATCGATAGCTCATATGCATTATATGCACTACTATAATGTAATCGTTCATTCGAGATCCTGTAATTTAGCACACCCAGCAACTTCTAAATTTATCATTTTTGTGGGTTAAATTCAAAGTCAATATACCGTAAATAAAAACTATAAAACAGTTGAAATTTAGTTTATTATCTACATAGTCAAAGTACATATAAATTTACTTATTTTGAAACATGTCTTTTTGGACAACTAATGGTAGAGCCAAAGCAAAACCGTTACATTTTGTAACCCGTACACACATTCAATAAAAAAATTGTATAGACATTTATACTCTCAAGATAATCGAGAATAAAACTATAAAATGTTAAGCAAAAATGACGATTAACGACTGATGTGATTGTAACATCTGTACTTTTTGTTTTTCTAACGAATTTTTAACTGACTGCAATATAAGCCCAACAAAAAATAATTTTAGCTTAAACTTTTATTTCATAGCTTATAGCTTATAGCTATATATATATATATATATATATATATATATATATATATATGTATATATGTATATATATATAGCCAAAGACTATCATGTGCAAGAACTTAATCAAAACTCTTGGTTAGTTGCCGTTGCAGACCTTCTACCTGTGACTATTAAATGTGGTTCCAGAGACGTTGTTACCCAAACAATCAGTACCAACGCCGTAATCAAACTTCAACCAGAGTGCAGTGCATTTATTGGCAGCACCAAAGTTCTAGCAAAGAAATTTGTAAATAATTATGATAATGTTACCTACAGCAACGTTCCAATCCAAATTCCATATGATTGCTGTAGCCATTATCCTGAGAAGATTCATATACCAGACTTGAAGCCTCTTAAGTTACACCACATTGACACAGAAAACTTAAATATCGCTCAACATAAATTAAATAAATATTCTGATCAGTTGGACAGACTAATCAATCAACCATTCGTAAAGAAACATATCGGTTGGTTTACGATCCTGACCATAGCTCTGATCATCAGTCTAATTATCCTGTACATATTTTGTAAATGTTATAGAAGAAAACATAAGAACCTCAGTATTGAAATTGTCAATGCCACCTTCTCCACCAAGGTCCAGAACAAATTTTGTACAATGGAGAAGAATATTTCCAAAAAGGCGACCAAACATACGTGTTGGTCAACCAACAGAATAATCTGAAGAAATAGAACTTAACCTGAACAAACATTCAGCTTGAAAGTTGCTTCCACGTACCAACTTTCATCTTGATGGGGGAGTTGTTATATCTATTCTCACCAGCTATTTCATCATACAAGTTATGCTAACCTTGGTTCACATATCAGTTAACAACGTAGATCATCCTATTCTCATAAACAGCAGGTGTTACTTGTTTACGAAAACAAGTCTATACCAAGAAAGCTTCATCAGCAGAACCCACGTCCTAACCCAAGTGTTCAAGAACGAAGTAAACAGTATATATATATATATATATATATATATATATATATATATATATACATATATATATATATATATATATATATATATATATATATATATATATATATATATATATATATATATATATATATATATATATATATATATATATATATATGCATATATATATATATATATATATATATATATATATATATATATATATATATATATATATATATATATATATATATTCTATATATATATATATATATATATATATATATATATATATATATATATATATATATATATATATATATATATATATATATATATATATATATATATATATATATATATATATATATATATATATATATATATATATATATATATATATATATATATATATATATATATATATATATATATATATATATATATATATATATATATGTATATATATAAATATATATATATATATATATATATATATATATATATATATATATATATATATATATATATATATATATATATATATATATATATATATATATATAATCTGTAAACGGGCGAAAACAATTGAATTTATAATATCATTCAAAGAATTTTCAAGAAATTAATAACTTTCCATTAATAGTTCGCAAATATTTAATATTTCTATTTGAGAGGAATAATATTTCAGATCGTCAGAAATATCCAGTATTGATTTTCGAATTTCTATAATATCATTATTGAATATTTCTTCGTCAATTTTAAGTTTCTGAATAGTTGAATTAAATTCTTTTATTACTGAGGTAGTTACTGAAATTTGATTTTTAAGAAGATTTTCGATTTGATATTCATCATGTGTTATTTTTACTATACAGTCATTAAAATATTCGCCATCGGAGGCATCTAAGTTTCCTGTAATTGCTTTCCAAAATGTTCCTATACCATTAAAAATTCCACGTTTTTCTCTAAGAATATATTTTTTAGTATCTGCCATTATCTCTGTATATTTTTGATTTACAGCTCCTGATATTTGTCTAAGGAGACTAATATGTGTTAATACTTCAGATTTAAATGCTTTCATTCGTGGTACGTCTTCGTTGATATTATTAATAAGGTTTTCTAAAATTCTATCATTATTTACAATTGTATCTTTAATTGGTTCTAAGTCTTTATACAGGGTGAGTCGGGAGGATCGCCCCAAACTCCAGGAGTGTATTCTATGAAAGATACTGATTTAAAAAAACTCATATGTTCTCATTCGATTTTCATTTGTTTTCAACTTACAACAAAAATAAGATTTCAAGCATAATTCCATACATACAACATAATAATTATAGGGTGCTTAGAAATCAAAATAAGTTAATGTTCCATTTACTGGTACTATACCTGTCAGTGTCATTTTTGAATTCGTACCTGTCAGTGTCATTTTTGAATTCGAGCTGTTGAACATATTCCAAAATGCCGAATTTTTACTCACACTTAGAGTATGCGAATATGATATTTGTTTATGGTTTTTGCAATGGGAATGCTACAGCTGCTGCTGAAAAATACCGTCAACGATTCCCATTTCAACGTCATCCTGATAAGAAAGTATTTATGAGAGTTTTCAACAAACTATGCGAAAGCGCAACACTTCCCAGTGCCAACACAACTTCTGAAAGAGCTACTCAACAAACTTTAGAAGAAGTAGAAAATATTCTGGACCTAGTAGAAGAAGATGCAACCATCAGTTCACGCAGAATGGCTGCTCAGTTGGACATTCCACAAAAAAGAGTGATAAATACGCTCCACGAGCAAGGTTTGTATCCTTACCACTTACAAAAAATCCAACACCTACAGCCAGAAGATTTTGCCAAACGTATGGAGTTTTGTCGGTGGATAGACAATAATCGTCATCTTATATCGCGCATACTTTTCACGGACGAAGCAACATTTACTCGTGACGGTATTAATAATAGTCGCAATTGCCATGTCTGGTCAGAGGAAAATCCGCATGCAACAGTCGAGAGCAACTTTCAACATAGGTTCTCGGTAAACGTATGGTGTGGTATGATAGATAGTTATGTCATTGGCCCTTTTATTTTGGAAAATCGCCTCACAGGGGACTACTATTGTGAATTTCTCGAAAATGAATTACAAGGACTACTGGAGGATGTTCCCCTAAACATCAGAAGGCAAATGTACTTCCAGCATGATGGAGCTCCAGCACATTTCGCACATCAAGTCAGGCAACACTTAGACGGGAGGTTTCCAAGGCGTTGGATTGGTCGCGGTGGTCCTATTATTTGGCCTCCAAGATCTCCTGATCTCACTCCACTCGATTTCTGTTTATGGGGCTGGTTAAAAAATGAAGTGTACAAAGTGAGAGTGGACACTCGAGAAGCACTTATTCAGCGTATCAGAAATATTGCAGATGAAATTAAAGAAAGGCATGAGGCAATTAGAAGAGCACCAGGTGCCCTACGTAGACGAAGCCGAAAATGTTTAGAGCTCAATGGGGGTATTTTTGAACATTTAATATGATGAAATCTAATGATTGAAACGTTAATTTGTTAGATCTTGTTTATATTCTAATTTATGCTGTAAGTTGAAAACAAATGAGAATCGAATAAGAACATATGAGTTTTTTTAAATCAGTATCTTTCATAGAACACACTCCTGGAGTTTGGGGCGATCCTCCCGACTCACCCTGTATACAAGTAATGTCCATTTGTCATTAGAGATTCTTATTTTTGCTTCTTCATGAAAGAAGACTCCTATCGTGTTGTTAATTGGACTTATGGAGTATTGGGACTGGACGACTGATGACAGTCCGAGGATGTTCCTGGAAGAGAAATTTGCTCGTAGTATGGTTTTAATCTATCAAAAATTATTTTAGATTTTTGTTTAGTATTAGGATTTAATAAGAGGGCTGAGTTTTGATAAATTTCGAGAATTTCGAAAGGGCCATTAAATTTGTTTTGAGCTTTATCTTTAATTTGGGATTCGCGTACATATACTTTTTCACCTATTTTATATTCATGAGGATGTTTGGGAACATGTTGATCAAAACGTTCTTTTGCTTTTTCTTTTTGTTGTTTCGTTTTATCACGAGCAGATTTATAAAGAAATTGCATACGATTGTTTAAATCACGTATGTATTTTGATATAAAGGTTTTCTCATTATATAGGATTTCAGGGGGTCTAGAAGAAGTATGTCCGAAAATTAGTTCAAAGGGCGTAAAACCGTGGGTTTTATTTTTCGTGTTATTGTAACAAATAACAGCATACGGAAGTACGTTGAACGGATGTGGGTTTTCGGTTTGATTAGCTCTTATCATTTCGCTAAGTGTAGCGTGAAATCTTTCTAGAGAGCCGTTTGATTGGGGGTGACCTACACTTGAAAATGTTATTTTTATGTCGTATAGTTCACATAGGTCTTTCATTAGGGTATTATTAAATTCACGGCCATAATCACAATGGATTCGTAGTGGGGTACCATAATGTTGGAAAAATAAAATAATAGTGTTAACGATAGTTTTTGCCGTTTTATCTTCAACTGGATAAACTTGGGTAAATTTAGTAAGTTCGTCTCGTATTGTCAAAGCATAGTTCCTAGATGGATATTCGAATATATCGATATGTATTCGCTCAAATGGTGTTTTCGGTGTTTCTGTTATCACTAAAGGGTTGCTTAAATGTTTTCGGCATATTTTAATTTTTTTGACATGTTTCACAACTTTTTATAAAATTTTCTACATCTTTAATCATTCTGGGCCAATTATATTTTTCTCTGATGCGTCTTAAAGTTTCATTAATTATGCGATGTAAATTACTTTTGCCTAAATGGTATTGTTCCAATATAATTGGTAATAGTTGGTTTGGTCTTTATCTGGGATGGTTACAATATTTTGACAAATACATATTTTAATATCTTTGTCCGCAAAGATAAAAGAAAATATTTCAAGAATAGGAAGGTCTATTTTATTTTCGAGAAAATATGTTGACGAAAGGTCAAATTCGTTTTGTCCTGTATAAATAATATAGAAAAGATGTTGGACTACATTTTCATAGAGTAACAAAGGAATTATGTAATATTTTTGATTTTTAACTGTTTTACTAGAGAAAATATTTAGTCTTTGTATTGAAAAATCTGCATTTTCTTCAAAAATGTCTTCTAATATTTCATGCTGTAATTCTCCTAAATTCTTTTGTTGAAAAAAGGTTATTATGTTTTTGAGATATTTAGAAGTTGTTCGTTTGAAGTTCCAAGTTTTGAATAGTCAATTAAAGAAGGTTATTTTTTCATCATCGAAATTTAAATTTGAGTTATTAGATTTTTCGTCGTCTTGATTTGTCGCAAAAATAGAGAGTTTTGATTGGAATTTTGCGCATTGATTAAAATGATTAATTTTGATTCTTGATAATGCGTCTGCGTTTTTATTGATCTTACCGGGTTTGTAAATTATTTCATACTCATATTCTTCGAGTTTAAGTCTCCAGCGTGCGAGTCTACTACCTGGGTCTTTGATTGATAAAAGCCAAGTAAGAGGGCGGTGGTCTGTGATTAGTTTAAATTTTCTGCCAAAAAGATACGGGCGAAAATGTTTTACTGCCCATACGATTGCAAGGAGTTCACGTTCAATAGTTGAATAATTTGTTTCGGCTTTACATAGGGTTCTAGATGCATAGCCAATTGGTAAATCTTTTCCTACAGGTCCTTGTGATAACACAGCGCCTATTGCAAAAGCACTAGCATCTGTGGTCAAAAGAAATGGTTCGTCAAAATTTGGGTATATAAGAATTGGGTCAGAAATTAGCAATTTTTTCAGTTCGTCAAAAGATTCTTTGCAATGAGACTCAAAGTCAAATTTTATTTCTTTTTTGAGTAAACGAGTAAGTGGTTTAGAAATTTTCGCAAAATTAGGAATGAATCGTCGATAATAGCCTGCTAAGCCAAGGAAAGATTTTATAACCTTAGGATTTTTTGGTTGGGGAAAATTTTGGATACATTCAATTATTGCTGGATTTGTTTTAACACCGTCTTTAGTTATTACATGTCCAAGATATGCTACTTCTTTGCGTAAAAATTCGCATTTGTTTTCGCTTTTCTTAGTCGTTTGAAAACTTCGCGTAATCGATGGATATGTTCGTCAATTGTAGCGGAATAAACTATAATATCGTCCATATAGGCAAGACATCGTTCATTTAAGATTCCTAAAAGAATATGGTCCATTACACGTTGGAATGTAGTCTTTAGTCCGAAGGGCATTCGTAAAAATTCATAACGACCGTTTTCTACTGAGGACGCGGTTTTTGGAATATCTTTAGGATCTATCTCTATCTGATGGAAACCAGAAGCGAGATCAAGAGTAGTGAAATATTGACACTGTCCAAGTTGGTCAAGTAAATCTGAGATATTAGAAAGTGGATATTTATCATTAACAGTGGATTCATTCAATTTTCTATAATCTATTACGATTCTCCATTTTCGTTTATTACTAGTCGATTTTTTTCGGTACAACCCAAACGGTAGATGACCAGGGAGAAATTGGTGGTCTAATTATACCTTGTTGTAACATGTTGTTTACTTGCGTTTTAACCTCTTGTTTATGTATTTGGGGATATCTATAAGATTTAGTAAAAATGGGCTTTGTATTATTCGTGTCTATCTTATGTTTGATTTCACTTGTGAAGGAAAGGTTGTCACCTTCTAGATAGAAAATGTCTTTGAAATTGACACAAAGATTTGTGATTAATTCTTTTTCTTCTTCGTTTAAATGGTCAAGTCTAAGCTGGGATCTAATAGTCGGGATTCTATTTGAAGTTTGAAATTCGGGAGATTCGGGAAGATTGAAATTAAGAAGTGTGTGTATCGAAAATGGTTCTATTTCGATATTTGAAAAATCAATTGTTTTTGGGATTGCATTCGCATTGATAATTGTTGTCAAAAAATCGCCTTTTTGATTGACAAGGACAAGGGCATTTGGGATATGTACTTTTACTATTTCTTTTCGGGATAAAATAGCATCGGTATTGATTAGATGAAATTTTAATTTAAAAACTTGTTCTGTTCTACCTTGTATAGTTATTTTATTTTTATTTGCCTGGTATGTTTCGAGTTCTGTTGAAGAGTAATTGTCCTCAACTTTATACAGTGGTAGTGTTTTAAAATTGGTAATAAGTTGTTTATTCTTTAAATCGATTGTACATTCGTAGTGTTCCAGGAAGTCAAGACCTAGAATTCCGTCAAAATCAATGTCTAAGTTGTAAATATAGACTTTGTGAGGGTTACCGTTGTTAAAATCTATCAAAGTTGATTCAGTTATTAAAAGTGTTTGTTCGGTAATGCCTTGAATTGCTTCATTTTCGGGGAAACGATTTGGAAAGTTCTTTACTGTATTTTCTTTGAAAATTGAAATACCTGCACCAGAATCTATGAGTAGTTTGAAATTATTTGTTGCGTCTTTAATATAGTAAAGATTTTTGGGATTTATTGCAAGGAAGGGATTTAAAGAAATTGTTGTTCGGGGAAATTGAGTGAGGGATTCATATCGTCTAGCGTGAGAGTTTCGATTTGGGCTTGTATTTGATCTGTTTCAAGTATTGAGCTACACTTGAAATGTATATTGGTAATGGAAGATTTCTTTTGCAATGATTGTGATATATGCCTTAAGGATTCGATTAAATCAAAAGGTGTAATAATTGAACTATGAAGAATTTTTAAGCGTTCAAAAGTAATTGCATTTATTATGTCATTTAAAGAGTTTTCAATAAATGTAAAATTTTCCATTAGTGTTTCACACAAATCTAAGATAGCGACTTGAGCTGAATAGAACTTAATTGAATCAGGCATGTCCATTATTGATTCTCGAATTCCTACGATATCTTTGTTAAATGTTTCCTCATCGATTTGTAATTTTTGAATTGTGGCATTAAAACTTTTTATTACGGAAGTCGTTTCTGATATTTGATTTTTTAATAAATTTTCGATTTGATATTCATCACGAGTTATTTTTTCAATACAACCATTAAAATATTCACCATCAGATGCGTCTAAGTTTCCTGTAATTGATTTCCAAACGGTACCTATTCCGTTGAAAATTCTACGTTTTTCTCTAAAAACATATTTCTTTGTTTCGGCCATTATTTCTGTATATTTTTTATTTACAGAACTCGATATTTGTTTTAAAAGGCTTATGTGCGTCTGAACATCTGATTTAAAAGCTACCATACGGGGTACATCTTCATTTACATTATTAAGTATAGTATCTAAAATTTTATCATTATATCTATAGTTTCCTTTAAAGGTTTAAGGTCTTTATATACAAGAAGTATCCATTTATCATTGGAGACTTTGATTGTGGCTTCTTCATGAAAGAAGATTCCAACGGTGTTATTTATTGTTGTTAGGGAGCCTGGAATAGCAAATTCATTCATAGTAGGGTTTTAGCCTATCAAAATTTATTTTGCTTTTGTAATTAGTTTCAGGTTTAACTACAATAGCGGAATTTTGGAAAATCTTTAAAATTTCGAACGGACCGTTAAATTTATTTTGTGATTTGTTTGTAATTTGGGTTTCTCGTACATATACTTTATCTCCGATTTTATATTCGTGAGGATATTGGGATATGTGTTGATCGACACGTTCTTTTGCTTTTTCTTTTTGTTGAGCGGTTCTAGCTCGAGCAGTTTTATAAAGATACTGCATTCGGTTGCTTAAATTCACGTACATATTTACAGATGAGATTTTTCTCGTTATAAATTGTTTCAGGGGGTCTAGAGGAAGTATGTCCAAAAATCAATTCAAATGGTGTAAAACCATGAGCTTTATTTTTTTGTGTTATTATAACAAATAACAGCATATGGGAGTACGTTTAAAAAATGTTCATTTGGATTTTCTTTTAGATTGGCTCGTATCATTTCACTTAGGGTCGCATGAAATCTTTAGATAGAACCATTAGATTGGGGGTGTCCTAGGCTTGAAAATGTTAATTTCAGGTCATATACTTCGCAAAGATCTTTTCTAAGTGTATTGTCGAATTCACGGCCATAGTCACAATGGATTCGTAAAGCAAATCCGTAGTGTTGGAAAAATACTAAGATAGTATTAACAATTGTTCTTGCAGTTTTATTTTCTATTGGATATGCCTGTGTGAATTTAGTGAGTTCATCACGAACAGTTAAGGCATAGTTTTGCGTTGGACATTCGTATAAATCAATATTTATTCTTTCGAATGGCGTTTTAGAGGTTTCAGTAATAACTAGAGGGTTATTAAAATTTTTCCTAGAAATTTTTACTTTTTGACATATTTCGCATTTTTTGATAAAGTTATCTACGTCTTTAGTAATTCCTTGCCAATAGTATTTTTCTCTTATATGTCGTAACGTTTTGGTTAATTTGATGTCTTTGTCTGCAGAGATAAATGAAAATGTTTCGAGAATTGGTAATTCAAGATTATTTTCGGGGATAATACCACGAGTGCTTAAAAATTTCCGATAATTTTTCACGAATGCGTGTTTTCTTATAATTACCCGAGTCCGAAGGACGAGGGAAATTTGTAGAGAAAACAGGCATGAGTGGAAAATTATCTGGTTAATTTTTAAGCACGAATGGTATTTAGGAGGAATATTCCACGAATCAAATACAGGGAAACTAAGCTTTATTAACTGAATATTAAATACATACCTATTTCAAGTTCAGAAATTTGAATTTTGTAACAAATTTAACACAACAACTTGGATTTAACGGTGTTTCTTGGTTCGCTTATAATTATATTTTCATCAATTACCTCTTCTTGAACTAGCCCAAAGCGATTATTCATGTTGACAACTTTTCAAAAATGTTTGAAAAATACTTTAAAAAAATCAGTTTCTAGGGACTCTAGCGTCTCTCAAAAGCAGGTTTCATATTGTCAAGATTTCATTTTTTGGTTAGGTATGTAACCACACCTAATCAGGTAAATGAAAACACCGTGTTTCCTAGACGACGTGGTATTTCCGCTATAATTTTTAGAAAACACCACCAGTCTTACGGGAAAATTTGTACATGAGTGGAATATTCGACATAATACGTAGTTCCGATGTCAAATCTTGGCATAAGTATATTATATTAAACAATCGCTGGGCAACAATTTCAGGGTCAAATGAAAGGGCAATTATAAAATATCTTCGCTGTTTTACTGTTTTACTACAAAAAATATTGATTTGATTAGGGAAGAAAATTCTAATTTCAGGAATTTTCTTCAAAAATGTAATCTACTATTTTATTATAAAGTTCTTCAAATTTATATTGTCTAAAGAAAGTTATTATATTTTTCAGATTTGTCTAGTAATTGATTGTTAGAAGTCTCAATTTTTGAATAATCGATTACAGATTTAGTTTTATAGAGATTAACAAATTTATTGTACTCATCAATAATTGTTTCTTCGTCTTATTTGTTTGTTGCGATTTCTTCATCTGAGTCACAGTTATTGGCTAAGATTTTTATATGAAATTTTACACATTCTTGGATGTGATTAACTTTAATTCTGGACAATGCGTGTGCGTTTTTGTTAATTTTTCCCGGTTTATGAATTATTTTGTAATTATATTCTTCAAGTTTAAGACGCCATCGAGCTATTCTACTACCAGGGTCTTTAATTGAGAAAAGTCATGTAAGGGGACGATGATCTGTAATAAGGGTAAATTTTCTACCAAAAAAATAGGGTCGGAAATGTTTGACTGCCCACACTATTGCTAGTAGTTCTCGTTCAATAGTGGAATATCTGGTTCCTGTACCATATAAGGTTCTTGAGGCATAGGCAGTTACCAAAAATACACAAACTAGGGGCGCCCATCAGACCTATTGTTAGTGCTGTTAGTTCGCCGCTACAAAAACTGGAAAAATATCTTGCTGAAATTATGCAACTAGCTGTCGAAAAAGCTGATTTATCTGTGAAAAACTCGGAGCATTTCACTAGTATTATACGAGACATCGTTCTTGAAAAGACGATATCGTAACAAGCCTAGATGTCAAATCGTTGTATCCCAGTATTCTTATTGACGAAGCATTGGACAGGATTGCTATGAATGAGGATTCCCACGCACATATAATACAACGGATATATATATATATACATATATATATATATATATATATATATATATATATATAAATGCCTGTCATAAGCTTATTCAAGTATATGGTCTGAAAATCAAAGACTATTATATTGACAAGCCTTTAAGCGCTTTCCATGGTCTATCGCTACCTTAATTTAAATATCTGTTTGTAAGTGTTCTAAACAGGTACATATATATATATATATGTATATATATATATATATATATATATATATATATATATATATATATATATATATATATATATATATATATATATATATATATATATATATATATATATATATATATATATATATATATATATATATATATATATATATATATATATATATATATATATATATATATATATATATATATATATATATATATATATATATATATATATATATATATATATATATATATATATATATATATATATATATATATATATATATATATATATATATATATATATATATATATATATATATATATATATATATATATATATATATATATATATATATATATATATATATATATATATATATATATATATATATATATATATATATATATATATATATATATATATATATATATATATATAAATATATATATATATATATATATATATATATATATATATATATATATATATATATATATATATATATATATATATATATATATATATATATATATATATATATATATATATATATATATATATATATATATATATATATATATATATATATATATATATGTTATATCCGTTTATAGCCACGTGTAGGCAATGACCTTCACGGTGACACGGTATCGGATGTAGCAATTTCAACATTTCAAGGAATGCATTGTAAGCAGTACCTTCGAGTTGCAATTCCCACAGCTGGAAGGTGCCGCATCAGCATTTTAAAACATATAAAATGCTCTGAATTGTAAATATTAGTTAGTTCTTATTATATACCGTTTTTATGCCAGTTTAAGTTCCGATATTGTATAAAGTAATTTCAAAGTTAAATAATAAATTTTTTAAAAAGTGAATTTTTGAATTAATAGTGTAACAAATTGGCGCAGTCGGTAGGATTCGTCTAACGTCGGCAGAACAAGGAAGACCTAACTGTTGACGGCAAATTCAATCCCTTAACGAAGAAAAGAACCACATTTAAGGCGTCCTCACTCGAAGATACCTGCGGAAGGAACACCTAGTGAAACCCCTGGCAGCCCTGAGAGAATAAGACGACTAATGCTCCTGCTAACGTAAGTGACATTGAATTATCCCGTTTAAGTGTTGTATCTTATTTTTATTCTGTTTCTGTTCGATTTTCTATACGTGATTTTTCTACATACTCCCTGATTTTAGTTTTATAAATTTAAAAAGACAGGTGAATTTTATATGCTAATTTTCTTTCTCCAATACTTGCCTAATATTTTGTTTTCCCCCAATCTATATTTTGAAAATTAAAAACAAATAGTATTTAGCAAAATGCCCGAGACACGTTCCCAACAATCTCAACAAGCTCAACAAACTCAGCCACCTACCCAGCAACCTATACAAGGTGCTGAGGTAGAAATTGAGTCTTACAGGCTTTCCGAAATATTTTCTATAGTGCCTGATTTTGAAGGCGATCAAATCTCCTTGGGTACCTTTTTAAACGCGTGCGATTGTGCTAATCAAATGGCAACAACTGACCAAAAACTGTTATTAACGATTCACATTAAAAACAAACTTAAAGGTAGAGCCGCGCAATTAGTAAATTCAAGAAACCCTGCAACATATTGCGAGATTAAACAACTTTTAAACCTTCATTTTGGCGACTCGAGGGACCTATCGTCTCTTATACAAGACCTTCAAAGACTCCGCCAAGTACCTGGCGAGTCCGCCCTTACATTTTACAATCGCTTGCAGGTTTTGAATGCAAAAATGCTCTCAAGTATTCAAAAAGCTTCCAACCTAAGTAATGATCAAAAAGCTGCCCAAAGCAAACTAATTGAGACAATGAGCCTAAATACTCTTTTAACTGGACTAGAACCTCGCCTAGGCCAAATTATTCGCGCAGGTAATCCAAGAGATCTTTTAGAAGCTCACTCCCGCATTAGGCGTGAACTACAGCTCTCATATTTCGAAACTCAAAAAGTAAATAAACAAATTTCTCCGAAACCTCCCCAACTAATTAGGAAACAGTTACCACAAGTTATAAAATGTCTGAAATGTGGACGCAACGGCCACATAGCTGCAGAATGCCGTTCCCAATCAATGTCTCATACTAGTTATTCTCAAAATAATAGTAACATAAATTATCAAAGGCAGTTTCCTTCTTCTAGCCAAGTGCCTCATTTTTCACAGCAAAATAGACCCAACACATTTTCGTCTCAATATAGACAACCTGCAGCTACCCAACAAAGTCATGCTGCATCTCGTCCACGTCCACTTCTAATGCAAAGAAATTCGAATTTCTCTCCAAATCAACAAAGAGCTCACCATGTAAATTATGATTACCAATCTTACGAAGGACCACAATATTACGACGAATATTCTCAAGATGATAGCAACTTGGAATACCAAGAATATTATACTGAAAACGAACAAACACAATTCGAACAATTTGATAACTCAGATTTCCAAAATTTTCCACCTCCTCTTTACAAAAACCATCCTCCGGAGATCACTACCCAATCGAACAATTCGGTGTCGGAACTGCAGAGTCAGATTCAGACAATGAATTTAGACGATTTGGACCCCAATGTGAATTTTCCGGAACAAGCGTTCCTTTAAACCCGTTTCTTACTGTCAACCCCAAGAACCTGTACTATATTAACGATGCCTCAAATACATTCAAACTTTTAATTGACACCGGGAGCAGGGATATCCATTTTTAAAGAAAATACGGTGAAAAAGTTTCCCCTCAGATCACCAGAAAACGTAACTATTCAGGGAATAACAAATCAGAAATTGTCTATATTTGAATCGACTCTTGTCCCTTTTGAAATAGGTAACCCACATAAGGTATACATTTATAACTTAGATATCGATTTTGATGGAACTTAGGACTTGATTTTCTCGAACATTATGAGTGTATAATTGATCTTAAATCAAAAAATTTAATAACGAACTTTAAAACGATTCCGTTGCATAAAGTTGGGGCTATTACAACAGAAAAAAATGTCGAGATAAACAACAAAATTTCTATTGACGCTCGCACAGAAAAAATTTTTAAATTAACATGTAACTTAAAAAATACAGACGCTCTATTAATGTCTCAAGAAAAAGAAAAAGTTCGTTTACCAAATGCTATTGTACATGTTAACGAATGCGGTGAATTTATGACTTCTATTTTAAATGCTAACGCCATGCCAAAAACCATCGATTTTTCCGATCTTTCTATCGAACCATTTACCCCTAATGATGTTGTCCTAAACCTTAACACCCAAGATAATTATGAAGCCGATCAAATCGACAGAATACAGATCATTAGAAACGAATTAAGAACCGAGCATCTTAATTCCGAAGAAAAGGAAATGATCACAAATCTCTGTCTAGAATACTCTGACATATTTTACATCGAAGGTGATAAACTAACTTTCACCAATGAACTCAAGCATGTTATAGAAACTAATAATGCAAAGCCCGTTTTCACAAAATCTTATAGGTATCCTCAGATACATAAAGAGGAAGTGAAAACACAAATGGGAAAGATGTTAGACCAGGGAATTATACGGCCTTCCATTTCACCGTGGTCCTCACCTGTATGGGTGGTACCCAAAAAACTTGATGCGTCCGGGAAACAAAAATGGCGTGTAGTTATTGACTACAGAAAGCTCAATGACCTCAGTATTGATGATAAATATCCCCTACCAAACATTTCAGACCTTTTGGACCAACTTGGTAAATGTCAATATTTTTCTACGCTTGATCTCGCGTCCGGCTTTCATCAAATTGAGATCAATCCCGATGACATACCAAAGACAGCATTTTCAGTTGACAATGGACACTATGAATTTGTCCGCATGCCATTCGGTCTAAAGAATGCCCCGTCCACGTTTCAGCGCGTCATGGACAACATTCTCTTGGGCATTCAAAACGAGCGTTGCCTTGTATATATGAACGACATAATCGTCTACTCTCCCACCATACATGAGCATATAGACCGGCTAAAAGAAGTCTTTAAGCGTCTCCGAAACGGAAACCTCAAAATTCAACCAGATAAGTGCGAGTTTTTAAGGAAAGAAGTTGCCTATCTGGGACACCTCGTTACCAAAGATGGGGTTAAACCTAACCCTTCAAAAGTGGAATGCATTCAAAATTTCCCAGAACCAAAAAACGCAAAGGATATTAAATCTCTTCTGGGATTAGCGGGTTATTACCGCCGATTCATTCCAAACTTTGCAAAAGTATCCAAGCCGTTAACTAAACTCTTGAAAAAGGACATCCCATTCTTCTTTGATTCAGAATGTAAAAGTGCATTTGAAGAATTAAAGAAAGACCTAATTTCAGACCCCATTCTAATCCATCCTAATTTTGAAGAAACTTTCGTCCTTACCACAGACGCAAGCGCATTTGCAATAGGCGCTGTGCTGTCCCAGGGACCAGTCGGAAAAGATCTCCCAATAGCCTTTGCATCCAGAACACTCTGTAGTGCAGAAACTAAATAGTCCATCATCGAAAGGGAGCGACTAGCAATTGTATGGGCAGTAAAGCATTTCCGCCCTTATCTTTTTGGACGAAAGTTTACGCTTATTACAGACCACAGGCCGTTAACATGGTTGTTTTCAATTAAAGATCCCGGAAGCGGACTTGCGCGATGGCGTCTAAAATTAGAAGAATACAACTATAAAATAGAACATAAACCGGGAAAAATAAACAAAAATGCAGATGCTCTATCGCGAATAAAAATTAATTATTTCCAAGAATGCGCAAATTTCCGATCAAAATTCCCCATTTTTGCAGCCAACGAAAATAATAGCGAAAACGAAAATCAAAACCAGCCAGAGTCCAATGACGTCGAGATAGACGACGAGTACATTACACAGGAATACAACAAGTTTGTAGACCTATACCAAACCCAATCAATAATTGACTATTCCAAAGTCGAATTTTCAAATTCACAGCTTTTAGATAAACCACATAAACTAATTATTACCTTTTTCTGGCAAAATAAACTAGAAGAAATGCATTACAAAATAATCGAAGATATCTTCGAAGAAAGCGTTCATTTTGAAAACATGAGCGTTAACATTGTCTCTAGCAAAACCGTGAAAGATAGAAAATACTTTATTATCCCAATACCATTTGATCCGGAAATTGTAGCCCAACACTTGTTCTATGTCCTATTTAAGGCCCAAAATGAATTCGACCCTTCCAAAACGTATTACGTGGAAAATAACCTAGCACTGCCTATCCTCGAAATTTTCTCATTCATTTTCGCCGACAAAGAAATAAAAATTAAAATATGCCAAAAGGTAAAAATATGCCGAAAAAACCTAAGTACGCCTCTCGTCATAACGGAAACTCCGAAAACCCCATTTGAAAGGATAAACATTGACATCTTCGAATATCCAACCAGATATTACGCACTTACGATTCGAGACGAACTTACAAAATTCACACAGGCTTACGCAGTCGAAGACAAAAAAAGCGTCGACAATTGTAAATACCTTATTAAATTTTTCCAACACTTCGGTACGCCCCTAAGAATACATTGTGACTATGGGCGCGAATTTGACAACTCATTATTCAAAGATCTTTGTGAACTATTTAACATAAAATTAACTTTCTCTAGTGTCAATCACCCCCAGTCTAACGGGTCCATTGAAAGGTTCCATGCAACCTTATCAAAAATGATTAGAGCAAATATAGCCGAAAACCCAAAAGAACATCCCTTTAATGTTTTACCCTACGCGGTGATCTGCTACAACAATACGAAAAATAAAACTCATGGGTTTACACCGTTTGAACTTATTTTTGGTCACACGTCAAGTAGACCACCCGAAACTTTATACAACCAGGAAAAATTAATATCAAAATACGTAAGAGACCTTAATAACCGTATGGAATATTTTTACAAAATCGCTAGGCAAAAACAGAACGACAAAAAAGAAAAAGCAAAAGTCAGGTTTGACGAACACGTAACTAGTATCCCTGAATACAAAGTCGGAAATAAAGTGTATGTTAAAGAGTCACAAATAAAATCTAAAGCCGAAAACAAATTTAATGGCCCTTTTGAAATTACAGAAGTTTTTCAAAATTCCGCTATCCTTCTTAATCCTCGAACAAACCAATCAACTAAAGTCAACTTCGATAGGCCAAAACCCTATTTTGAATAAGTATTCTTCTTCTTTACAGATTCCTCGGGCTCTTCTCGGTAGGCCTGACCCAATTTTCGATTACACCTATCAACAACACACTCGGAATATTCTTCCACGAAGAAGGTTCTGTAAAAGTGTCAAACGACAAATGGACACTCCTCGTGTATAAAGATCTTTCTTACATAAAGGAAGCTATCGCGAATAATGATAAGATCCCAGAAGGATTGTTATATGCCTTTGTAGACGTTGACTCGCCCAGAATGTTATCTTTCAAATCCGAAATACAAACTCATGTCAGCCTGCTCAATCAAATATCCGACACTGTCAATTTAAAATACAAAGAAATAATTGCGGATACGAAAAAATACAGTTACAGGGAGAAGCGCGGAATATTCAACGGTATAGGCACTGTTCCACTTCCGACGGTGATACTTCAATGAATGCATTGATATAGTCTCTCAAGACGAAAGACATATCGAAAATCTCCTCAAAAATCAGATATCGGTTACTACCTCAGTAATAAAAACCTTTAACGCGTCAATACAAAAACTTCAAATAGACGAAGAAACATTTAACCGGGACATAAAAACGAAATCCACAAATCGATAATGGACATTTCCGATGACCTCGTATTTTACCATGCCCAGATAAGAACTCTAGATTTATGTGAATCATTAATGGAGAGTTATTCTTTTATAGAAAATTTTCTTTAACGACGCTCTGAACGCGATATCATTCGCTAGGCTAAATATCTTGCACAGTTCAATAAGAACCCTGGGAGATTCGATTAGTTCCCTTCAAGAAATTTCACAATCTCTCAGAGCAATACGTAGATGAACCAAAAGCAGACTAACATA